>JAQQTO010000045.1:50850000-51179563 GCA_029884595.1 Ormosia semicastrata | reverse complement strand
ATAAATCACCTTTAAACAATATTTCTAACATTTTCCACTAAACCTCCTCTAAATAATATTTCTTAACGTTTTCCACAAAAACTTAGATTATTTAAATTAATTCAAGATACCTCAAAATCATTGTTCTTTACTCTTAATAAAACTTTCTTAAATAAAATATTTTAAACTCCAAACTATCATTAAAATTTATTTTCTTTTTAAAACTCTTTTGAATAATATTTTCTAATGTTCTTTCCAAAACTTACATTATTCTCAAAATCTATATTATTTTAATTTTTAAATCAAATCATTTTCCATTTAATTTATTTAAATTCCATTTAAATAAAAATACTTGAAATCCCCAAATTACTCCTTAGTCCTAAATTCATTATAGTGGCCGAAAATCTCTTCTTAATTAGTGATAAAAATATTTCCATTTCCATTTTAATTTTGTAATTCCTCAATCAAATTAATTATCATTAAACAACTAAATTCACAATTAATAAATGATTTTCATCATTCCAACTATAACTCTATTAAATAAAATACTTCAAATTTCAAACCATCTTTCTAACTTATTTCTATAATTGAAGCCAAAAATCGATTCCTTTATGAATTATAAAGTTTGTTCAACAACTTTTTAACTTGCAAAATCCTTAAACCTTGTTTAGTCCCTTAATCATCTAGGTTAACATTTAATAAATCATTTTTGCATAAAATTACCCATTTGTGGGCAAAGTGGCTGTGAGCCTCTTGGTCTTTGGAACCAAAAATTATTTTCCTTTCTAACATAATTATAACATACAAGATAGATTTAAGCATCACAATCATACTATAACAAGTTCATGCATAATATCAAAGCAATAAAATCACACAAAGCATATAAACACAAACCACAAAATTATATATGCAACCATGGTGAATAAATCCTCACATGGATTCATCACCTACAAACAAATTCATCCCTCACCACCATAAGTGGTTGATAAGGTTAATCTCCCTCTTACCTTAGAAGTAGCTTCCTAAGCTCCTTGTATGATCCTTTACTTCAACTTCCACTAATAAGTAACCTCTTGAGATCCAAAAAAATACATAAAAATTAACATTTAAAGCTTAATTAAGGTAACCATAGATCAAATATGGTCTTAGAATTTTAAGAATCAAAAAATAAATCAAGTTTCAAGATCTTTACCTTGAAACCCTAAAACTTGAATCCAAGAATCAAGCTTGAAGATGATGGAATTAGGTCTTGATCACAACATGGAAGTTGTTTAGAATTATGTTTAGGATTAAGTGATGTAGTTGGCTTGAGTTATGAGAGATTGCAGAGTGGTTTTAGGTGAGGAGGCCATGAGATGAGGGAGAGAAAATGAGAGAAAGTGAGAGAAAATGGTGTTTAGCTTTTAGAGAAAAGATGATAGCTTTTAGAAATGTGATATAAAAATCAACTTTGGTTTTTGAGCCTTATGGCTGTGGGCCTTCATGGAGAGAAAAAGAGATATTTTGTTTTGCTACAAGCCATCACAACCATTGTTAAATCAAAGGTGGATATCCAAAACTTCTCCACTAAGTTTACACTCAACTCATCTTATCCATTGATTAGATCAAGGGTAGATATCCTAAGCTTCTTCACTAAGCTTGCCCTCATAACCATTGATTAGATCAATGGTGGATATGCAAAGCTTCTCCTCCAGGCTTGTTTCTAATTGGTCCTTCACAAAAGTCATAGTCTCTTTAGTTGATTAATCTCAAGATATTTTCCAAAAGATATTTTTCAAAAGATATTTTTCAAAAGATATTTTCCAAAAGCATAGATATTTTTCAAAAACTTAGATATTTTCATAAACTATTACCCAATTAATAATAGCTACTACTAGTTATTGTCCAATGGATAATAACAGTACACAATAAATAAAAGCATTACCCAATGGATAATAATATTATCCAATGGATAATAGAAAACTCAGATACAGAAAATTTTCGTCAACTATTTCTGATTTCGGGTTTAGTAAGTTCCTTCGGTCCCGTATTAACAGTCTGTAACTTTCTGGTCTAAGAAAATTTTTTATTTTTCTGGGCTCGCTGCCTACCTCAACACACATACAGTCCAAAATAATATTAAAATAAATTAAAAATTCCTAAAAATTCACAAAATTTCCAAATATTATAAAACTCATAAATATAAAAAAAATAAAAAAATTGGGGTGTTACACTCTGGAGTGGCAAAAACCATGAAGTTGTGTCATGTACACATCCTCAAGAAGATTTCCATTAAGGAAAACAGTTTTGACATCCATTTGCCAAATTTCATAATCATGGTATGCTGCAATAGTAAGAAAGATCTGAACGGATTTAAGCATCGCAACTGGGGGAAAAGTCTCATCATAGTCTACACCATGAATTTGCTTAAAACCTTTAGCCACCAATCGCGCCTTAAAGGTATGCACATTACCATCCATGTCAGTTTTCTTCTTAAAAACTCACTTGCACCCAATAGGCTTTACCCCTTCAGGTGGGTCAACCAAGGTTCATACCTAGTTGGCATATATGGATTTCATTTCAGATCTCATGGCCTCAAGCCATTTCTCATATTCTGGCCCAATAATGGCTTCTTGGTAACTCACAGGCTCATCTTGATCCATGAGCAATACGTCACCTTGTTGGGTCATAAGAAATTCATATCTCTTTGGTTGATGACGTATCCTGTTAGACCTACGCAGGTCTTGTGCTACTAGAGCAGGTTATTGTTCCACAATACTTTGTGGAGGCTACTCTATTTCCACCATTGGTTTGTTGCTGCTCTGTGAAACTTGAACTTCTTCAAGTTCTACTTTCCTCCCACAGATTCCTTTGGAGATAAACTCCTTTTTCTAGAAATACAACAGTCCGTGCGATAAACATTTTGCCCTCAGTAGGATTATAGAAAAAGTATCCCTTAGTTTCCTTGGGATACCCCACAAAGAAGCATTTATCTGATTTAGGGCCAAACTTATCAAAAACTTGATGTTTCATATAAGCTTCGCAACCCCAAATCTTCATAAAAGACATACTGGGCCTTCTCCTAGTCCACATCTCATATGGTGTCTCTTGAAACGTCTTAGATGGAACACGGTTAAGTGTGAAAGCTACTGTTAATAAAGCATGTCCCCAGGAGGAGCCTGGAAGGTCTGCATGACTTATCATGGATCAGACCATGTCCAACAAGGTCCGGTTCCTCCTTTTAGAGACACCATTCCATTGTGGTGTTCCTAGAGGAGTGAGTTGATATATTATCCCACACTCTTTTAGATGATCATCAAACTATTGGCTTAAGTATTCACCTCCTCGATCTGATCAAAGGATTTTAATACTCTTACCAAGTTGATTTTGTACTTCATTCTTGAACTCTTTGAACTTTTCAAAGGATTCTTATTTGTGTTTCATAAGATATACAAACCCATATCTACTGAAATCATTAGTAAATGTAATGAAATATTGAAAATCACCTCTAGCTAGTGTGTTTCGGGGTCCATATACATCACTATGTATAAGGCTGAAAAGATCACTAGTCATTTCACCTTATCTAGTGAATGGGGCCTTTGTCATCTTCCCCAATAAACAAGATTTACATATCTTATATTATTCGAAATCAAATGAGTCCAAGAATCCATCTTTATAGAGTTTGGAGATGTGTTTCTCATTTATGTGGCCCAAACGACAATGCCAGAGATAAGATGGGTTCATATCATTTGATTTAAACCTTTTTTATATTTATGTTATAAACGGGCGTTTCGAGATCAAGGACATAAAGTCCATTATTCAGTTGTGCACTACCATAAAAAATATCATTCATATAAATGGAACAACATTTGTCCTTTATAATAAAAGTAAAGCTTTTCTTGTCCAAACAAGAAACAAAAATGATATTCCTACTAATAGCAGGCACAAAATAGCAGTTCTCTAACTCTATTACAAGCCCAGTGGGCAAAGATAATAAGTAAATCCCTACGACTAATGCAGCAACCTTTGCTCCATTTCCTACTCGTAGGTCGACTTCACCCTTAGTCAACGGTCTACTCCTTTTGAGATCCTTCATATTTACACAAATGTGAGATCCTCATCCAGTATGTAATACCCATGGTGTGAAAGTAGATAAATTAACTTCTATAACAAAAATACCTGAAGTGGAAGTCTCACTTCCCTTCTTTTTCTTTAGCTCCTCCAAGTACTTGCCACAGTTTCTCTTCCAATGTCTGGTCTGACCATAGTGGAAGCACATACCTTCCTTAGCCACTCCACCCACTAGTTTCAAGCTAAAAATGTTGGGCTTGGATTTATCCTTGCCCTTGCCCTTCCACTTGTCCATAGCAGGTAGCTCAGGAATAGACTGTTGTAGAACATATAGTTTTTTCTCTTGTTTGAGGACAATCCTCAAATTCTTGTACTAGTCTAGGAAATTTGTTCTAGATAACTTGTCCTTCTCAAGGATGGATCGCAATGATAAGTTACTCGAGGTGTTTGTTGCCATGGTAATCTATTGACAGAAATATGCAAAATATACGTATCATGCTATAAACATATTAACAAGATCTTTAATTAAATGTGTCTCCCACTATTTACTTCAAATCAATGACCCTCAGCATTGACTTGAAAAATCTCATCGAAAGATTTCTTAGTGGGCCAAGATCCATATTTCACCTAGCTTTGAGTCAGCTTTGGCTGATCACCCAAAATTCAGTTATTTAGGTAGGAAACATTTTTCAATTACATCACATGCAACTCTTGGATAGTTAGGTGAATAACACTTATTCTAATCCATCTAATAGACTAAAGCCCAACTCCATGCCTCTAAGCCTTTAATCCTATTGAATTAGCTTAGTTAAGTCAGACCCAATGGTTGATAATTGGATATTACTTTTATCTCATTGCACTTTACTAATATAGATAAAGGCACCTTGCTTTGGCAGACTTACACTTAATCGATACTAGTCTTGACGAGTGCCACGCATTGGAAGGCATCACATAGTGACTTAATATTTGCTTTGAGAGATTTTATTATTATTATTTGATCTCACCATTTGTTAAACTATTTAATATACCATCAACAACCATGCATCTCATACATATAAAGCATATAAATAATATGACATGGTTATGGGCCCTAACGCAATGATTTTTCCAAGCTAATGAGAGTATTATTAATTAAACTTAGAGAGCGAACCAGCTTCATTAAGCGTCTCCCACGAACGTCCTCATTCGATGTCGTCTTCTTGCCTCCACATCAAGATTACATTACATAGAAACCTCTTTTACATTTGAGGGGAGTTAGGTGAGAAGAGAATGTGCAATCAGAATGTAGAGAGAAAGAAATGACACGTAGGTAGTATTTAAAATAACCAAAATAGCATAAAAGGAGGACTAAGGCCATAATCATGCACCATGCACCACAAAGTACATAAAAACTCTAAACAATAATACATTATTATTTTGTGAGTCATAAAAATAGAATTGAATATCACGCTTTTGAATAACACAGACTATGCAACGGGGTTCGGGACAACGCCCCGACCACGGGGTTTCCATTGCCCGATCAACGGCCGGCGTCAAGGGGAAGCCAACTCTTGCGGGGCTCAGGGCAGCGCCCCGAAACCAAAATGAAAAAACAAGAACTGATACCTCTTGTGCCTCCTTGATGACTAGGGCATCAACACTTAAACCCTCATAGCTATCGTCACTTGTCTAGAAACAAAGTTTCCAGAACGCGTGAGGAGACATGAACACTTCATGTCACGAGGAACCCTTAACGTCACCGTCTACCAGAAACAAGGTTTTCAAAACCTTGCACTACGCTACTGTATATATCACATATATACCAAAGAACCTCGCAAAAATAGAACAACTAAACATGTTATTTCATACAACACAAAGAACAGAAAAACCAAATCATGGTTTCGCAAATGGCTCTGATACCACTATTGGGAATTTCGGCATCAAAAACACAGTGGAAAAAGGAATTCCCACCAACGCGAAAAGGGGATCATGAAACATGATTTTTGAGTTTACCTCTTGAAACCAGAAGAAAGATGACCAACGCAAACCACTAATACCGTAACAGTGATGATGTCTCTACATAATCCACACGAACAGACCCATGAACGTCCAACGTCTGCTAGGAGTCCCGTCTCCTTAACGCAGTGCTAACTGCGAAGAGAAGGAAATCTATCACCCTCTTTCACTATGTGTGTGTATCAAAGGTTACAATCCATACCCTTATGCCCTTTTTATAGAAGAAGCCTCCAATAGCTTCCTTAAGAAGCCTTCTATTTGTTTCATCAAGAAGCCTCAAATAGCTTCTCCAAAAAGTCTTCCATTAGCTTCTCCAAGAAGCCTTGAATTAGCTTCTCTAAGAAGCTTTGCATTAGCTTCACCAAGAAGCCTTGCATTAGCTTCTCCAATAAGCCTTGAATTAGCTTCTCTAAGAAGCCAAATCAGCTTCTCTAAGAAGTTATGCATTAGCTTCTCCAAGAAGCCTTGCATTACTTCTCCAAAAAACCTTGCATTATCTTCTCCAAGAAGCTTTTCATTAGCCTCTCCAATAAGCCTTTCATTAGCTTCCCCAAGAAGCTTTACATTAGCTTCTCTGAGAAGCCTTCCATTAGCTTCTTTTAGAATCCTTGAGTGAAAGAGCAGTAGTAGGGTTAGTGTGAAGCCTTGGGCTTATCTGTTATGAATTTTGGCCCATGATAGAATTCCTAGTCCAACTTGGGTTCTATTTACTCTAATTTAGTCTGTTCTAATTGTATGATCTTGCAGGTTCTCATAACATTAGCAATAATATTAAAATTTCATTTTAATATTACAAGCAATGAGCGGTATCTAGTAACACATCGCTATTACTCAAGTAATGAGAATGTCAGTGATTTGACATAATATTTTCGTGATCAATGTTTCTATGTAGTCTAGTCCCTTTGTCCAGATATCTAGATTGAACACAAGGCATGGAACGTGTCACCCTTGTATAGTTCAATCTTTCATTTCCTAATACTCGAGTAGATGTAGTAAATGAGATTAATATCTCATATTGACTCATTTGAGCATGGTCATACATTTCGTAGTCTCACTCAATCAAGGAGTCCGAAGATGTTACTCCTGTTATATAGGAGGGACAAATCTCATTTAGGTCACTCACATCCCTCCACATGATTCGCAGTATGTCCAATAACTAACTTTATAATCGTCTTGTTACAAATGACGTTTGATGGTATCAAAATATACAACTCCTCATGTAAGAATCCTAGTGATCTCAGGTCAAAGAACCACATACACCATTATCACTATGAGAATCGCTTATGATACTCACATAACAATTCACGTAGTGTTCTCATGGCAGGTCAGTCTAGTACATCATTACTCTTAATATATATACCCATGTGAAGACTTGATATCTCATATCCATGACCTGTGAGATGTGGTTATCAGTCTACGCACATACTAGTCTCAATGCATTATTGTTATTCTAATTAATAATAATACTTGACTAGGGACATTTAAGAATAGTGTTCTAGTTTTATCCAATAGGATATGTCGATCAAGTCATCCGCATGATGTCTTATGGCATCAAACTTACTATTCTAAGGACTTTATTATGTTTATCATAAATAACACAATAAATGAAATGCCTCATATAAAAAATAGCATAATACAATGTATGTAATTATAGACGAAATATATCGGCCTCTAGGACATACACCAACACTCTCAACTCAATCAAGCATGGATTCAAGAACCTAAACCCCATTTCCAAAACCCATTTCTCAACTTCTTTCACAAAGAGTCTCAAGGTTATTCATAGGATTCAAAATAGCAACTATGCTCTAAACAACTCATGTTAAATCACTAAATAGGTTTTCTACAAGTTAACCAAACTCAACTATGGAAAAACCACCCAAAAACCCATTTTCACCCAAATCATGCAAGACTCAAGCATGAAAAGAGAATGGAAAGAGTAAGTGATAATCATATATTTTATACATTAATAAACCCTAATTTATAGTCATTTCCACTCTCCATGTACTTAGTTAATTAATGCTTAGTCATATTTTGTAAGTTTGGACTCAAATTAGGCCTAATTGAATTTTTCTAACATTATTGAGTTTTAATGTTGTTTTTGAATTTCAGTCATAACTTGAGTTCTAGATATCAGAAAATTTTGAATTTTACCTTGTAGAAAAGGTAAGAGGAAGCTCTACAACTTTGATGAGGAGCTCAAAGTCTTAATCGGATGTCTAGTAGACCTAATTGGGCCTGGAAGTTCAGACTCGGATTCGGGGAGCATATGGCATTAAAGTGAGCATATCAGTCAATTCAAATCCAATTCAGATGAGACTTAGGCCATTATATTCCTACAAGGCCCAGCTGTGTTTGGGAAGTGTAATGAGACACTAGAGGCCAATTTAGGGGGCAGTTATAGGGTTAGAAAGGGGGAGTCCGAAAAAGGCACTTTTCATTCTACACTTTTATCTTCTCTCCAAAATTCTCTTCTCCCCCTTCTCTCTAGATTTTTGTTTTTTCTTTCTTTACTTTTTTTGACTCCTTCCCTCCTATTCATGGAGGGGTAGAGCACTTAATCAATCCAAGAGATTGACAACTTGATGATTAATTTTGAGATTTTGTTTTAATTGTTAAATATTCATCTATTAATCAAGTTTCTCTTCCTCTTCCTCTCTTTGTTAATTCTGGTTGAATGTGTAACACCCCTCGATTTAATAGCCATGGCACAATCGTCATTATTCCGTGGTCACTAAATTTTTGGCATGCTACAACTTCTTCATAATACTTTTCCAAATTTGAATATATTTTTTCTTTATTTTATATATAAAGGAAATATGAGTCACGAAAGCAATAATTCATAATTCGTCATTAACAAATATGATTTAAGAGAATATATATAAAATACAGTACGTAGGACTAAATTAATTAAGTTAAAGCATATAGAATATGGCGCATTCCTCATATCACTCACAATGAAATACATCAAGATTTACTTCAAAATGTAAATATATTAAAAATACACCATAACAGAATTAATGCAGAAGAAAACATAAACTACCCATAAGACATCCCTATCTAAGGAGTTGGGTACTCCATCGGATCCATCTCGGGATCCTCCCCCGGGTCATCTGAAGATATAAGGACAGGACTGAGTACGGTCTCACGGGCAGGTGCCCTAGCAGCTGATGCCATGGAATCCTCATCGTCACGGGGAGTGCGAATCGGATCGCCCCATAGCTCCCGGATAGGTAGAGCAAACTCCAAACGCACAGATATAGTAAGCGTCAGGATAGGACCTCCATCATGAGTCTTCCTGACAGTCAGTGTCAAATCCCCAACATATCGTACCCGCTCTCCAGCCCAGTCGACTCGCCACGCTTTAGCACCACCAGTGAACACAATTTGAACGAACCCAATAGAACCCCCTTCGCGACGACATCACCGGATGTAGTGGGTCAAACCAAGAAAGTCCAAAAGAATCCAACCTCGTTCCCACTTACAGTCTTTAACTAAGAATTTACATAGAACAAGAAAAGTACAAGAAAGATGTGAGACACCCTACTTCATTACCAATTATGGTAGTAAGAAATAGAAATAGCGTAGGACGCCCACGTAGCATTACAAGAAATATAAACAGTATCAAGAGGCAGATATTAAACAACTTAGCAGTTCCAGGAAATTATAACATCCATAAGATAGCAAATCCAATCATCGCATAAATTAAATGCCAAGTAATATATATGTGTTCACTATACACATGTACATGATAATCAAAATCCTACTCCATTGAGCTAGACACGAACATCAGAGTGAATGATCAGGGAGACATGCCAGTATCTCGTCCGCCTTGGACCAAGTGCATACCATAAACGGTTAATCAATAATGTTGCGCATAGGCTCTATACAGCGGCATTCTCACAAGATCGCGATATAGGACAGTGCCCGGTCAGGATCGTTGGTACATTTCCATCGGTTTATCCCACAGTCCAGGGGGGCTACCGACTGCCCGCTGTGAGACGCCCGCACCCCGACGCCCTCAAGGTCAACAGCAGGACCCACATTAGTCTATTCGCACGCGCACTAAGGTGTGATTCAACTCCTAGGCAACATGGCCTTGACAAATAGTCCACCAGACTTTCACAATGCATGATGGCTCCATGCATATATCAGGTAATGTTTAGTACTACATACTTTTTCGCAATATGCCACAATTGGCCAAAGTAAGTATCAACACATCATTGGTCCCTCACATGGACCCACAAGATCATATTATTAGTATTCAAATGAAATAATACACTTACAAGGTTTATTATGAATTCTCACTTACACTCTTAATTCTTGTTTCTCTTATTCGATTAATCCTCAATTAATACATTATACTTTTACGCACATTATGAAATTATGCTTAACTTTCTATACCCTTCTTAATAAGTTTCTCTTTTTGAGAAATGCTATCACATTATTTATTTACTTATTATTATTTTAATTACATAAGTCCATCATTAAATCTTAAACCTAATTCCCTTGGCATGATTTAAATTGGATCATTTATCATTCTTACTTGCACTCATGGTCTAACTTTAATTAAAATTTATTCTAAGTCTTTGGATAAATCTTCATTCTTGGTTCTTTCTATTTTATGAAGCCCTAATTGCTTCCTAATTAATCATTTAATTAAGTATCACTTCAATTTAATTTTTCTTATGAAGTTCCTTTGGTCATTGGGTTCTTACTTTAAACTTAATCTTATTCACATGAGGAATTTATTTCTATGCCTTACTAAGTCTCAAACACCCTTATTTATCTTTAGGGTCCAAAGAATTCCTTTAAGTTACTAAATTTATTTCCTTCCATTACATAATTCTCTTATTTATTTACTTGGTTAATCAAATGTCATAGTTGTATAAAGTTACATGATTAGGTCATTTTGAACCCTAGAGGCCGTGAGCCTCACTAATTCTTAGGATTCCAATTTTCATTCCATTAATTACATGTTGTCAACTTGATTAGCTATGTCTTCTGCTTGTTATAAATTTTCACCAAGAACCCTAATTTATAGCCCCAAAGCCATGAGCCTCATGGAAGAGGACCAAGTTATTTTTGCTTCCAAACCAAGATTCCAATCCATCCAAACACATACATATGCATAATCAATCAATCAAATAACTTAAATAATTTAACAACAACATGTAATCATATAAATCATACAAACAAAGAATAATCCTCAATAGAATTTTCTCACAATCAATCACAACACAATAATTCTTACTACCAAGAGAGGTTGAAAAGGATTATCTCCCTCTTACCTAGAGGAGAAAACAAACAATAGAACTCCCTTGAAGCTCCCTTGAATTTTCGGATTCCACCAACACCAAAACCCTAGGGCATCAAACTTTCACAAGAATCACAATCAAAGCTTGAAAAGGGCATCCATAGTGACCTTGGATCACGAAAATGAAGAGAAAAAGCAAAAGGATGGAAGCTTTACCTTAAAGCTTGAAGCCTTGTCTTGGATGACAATGGAGGAAAAGTTGGTTTTTGAAGGAAACTTTTCAAATAGAAGTTGTAGAGGAGGTTGAGAGAAGTATAGAAATGGTGTTTGGGAGGAGAAAAGATGAAGAGAAATGGTGGAGGAGGGGCTGAAATTTTCGTGGTTATGGAGGGGTAGAGAGAAGGAGGAGAAAAAGCTTGAAAAAGATGAAGGTAGAGAGAGAAAGTGCATAGGAAAATGAATGAACACTTTTTTGTTTTTGAAATTAAAGTAGTATAATTAATTGCATGAAAGCACAAATTTTTCCCCTCTAAAGTGTGCAGCAGTCGTGAGTGGAGTGTGAGGGAGGAGAGAGAAAAATTGGTTAGCTTCCTTGGGAAGCTTGGAGGAAATTTCCTAGAAGCTTCCTTGAGAAGTTTTGCATATTTCTCAATAAAGTGCGAAGAAAGCTTGTCTCCTAAATTAAATACTCTTGAGCAAATAATTAATTACATTGTTAGAATTATTTTCCCAGTGAATAAAGGTTACAGTTGATGAAAATAATATTTTATTATTCATCGGATAATTTTATAATACAGTGATTTTATTTATCAGATAAAATCTCAAAGAACATAAACCTCGTAAATTGTGCCCAACATCAGGTTTAGTAAGATCCACCGGTGACACATCCACAGTTCAAGGTTTACCAGCCAAGGGGAAAATATTTCGTTATCCCGGCTTCACTCAATGCGCACGTAAAACGAGGAATATACTAAAATATTCGACGTATCCAGAAAAATTCACAAAAATTCTCAAAAATCACAAATATTAGAAAATGACTATTCATGATGGAACAAACAATTTCTGGAGTGTTTACACTAACTCTGCTCAGTGTGCACGTAAAATGAGAAATATATTAAAATATTTAACATTTTCGAAAAAATACAAAAAATTTCTCAAAAATCAAAAATATTATAAAATGACTATTTGTGATGAAACAAATAATTTTTGGAGCATTTACACTGACTCTGCTCAGTGTGTACGTAAAACAAAAAATATATTAAAATATTCGACATTTCTGGAAAAATCCTGAAAAAATCCTAAAAATCTCAAATATTATGAAACGACTTTTTATGATGAATGAGATAATTTTCGGGATGTTACAACTCTCCCCTTCAAAAGAAATTTCGTCCTCGAAATTTAATCTATCTTAGAATACACGTGGATATGATTCCTTGTTGAACGTTTCCAGATTTTCAGCGCAATCCCAACAGCTAACTTTGAGTTTTTGTGTAGAGTAACTCTCCTCATATGCCTTCAGTTGTCTTGAAGCACTCGCTACGACTCCTCCTATCTGCTCAAGCTCACGTTCCAAAATCTAACGCAAGGCATCAATGGGCATCTTAAAATATTCGTCGAGATTAGGCAGAATCATCACCGGTAAGGTAGTTGAGTGTTTCTTCAACCCTTGAAAATTTCCTTCGTATGTATCAGTCCACACAACATTTGACTCTCTCGTATGAGTTAGATGGGAAGTCTTGCCACATTGGAAAAATTCTGCGACGAGTCTCCCGTATTGACCAACTAATTCCATCTGGCTACGAATCTTTATTACGGTCATCGGTCTTTCTCATCAAAGAACTGTTTCGACTCTCGATGGATCCACAACAACTCTTTCCTTTGAGATCATGTGATCCAAAAGTTGAATCGTCTCTAACCAGAATTTGCACTTGAACAACTTCACGCATATCTTCTTCTCCTTCTTCAGGATTCAAAGAATCACAACGAAAGGTTCAGTACGCTCCTTTGAACGTTAAGAATAGATCGGAATGTCGCCAACAAGGACAACGATAATTCTATTTTTAGCAGGGAAGAAGATCCTATTCACGAAATCAATGAATGTTACTGACGCGTTCGTTGCACGATACAACGCTACCAAACACTTGCAGTGCCCATAACGTGTCCGAAAAGCCGTCTTGGAAACATCATTCTACCTTCAAACGAACTTGATGATAGTCCAGAACACAAGCTGATCTTGGAGAAAACAACAGCTTCCTTCAGTTGATCTATCAAACTAATTAACCTTGACTTTAGCAAGAATGTCTCACGGGTCAATTCTCATGTAATCGCGTTGCATTCGGCACTATGGTTTGAGTTGAGTTCGGGAACATCTTTTCTCAATCGAAGTACATTAGAAGCATTATAAGGGTTAAAAGGAAAAGATAATAAAGTCACTTAGTATACTATCAGGCTCATCCGATGTAGAACGTGACATGATGCGATAAGATTTAGGAATGAGTTTCATGGGTTCAAATCCAAGAACCTCTGCTTTAAGAAACACTAAGGTTTTATCATACCAAAATGGTGAGGTATGGTCAGAAAATAACCAATCCCTTTTTTGAAGTCAAGTCTATATAGGAAAAGGCTAATAATTACATTGGTCGAAAGGTTTCAATTTCTAACGATGATAAGATAGTTTAAACAAACTTTGTGTATTAACGACAGACTTAGAAATGAGAGGGACAGTACCCAAATCAAAAGGAAACAAATTCACAGATAATTCCAAATTCTAAAAACAAGCTCTTGAAATCTCATTGGGAATAGTTTTACAGGATATGGTTAGAATATAACCATTCACTTTTTTTTTTAGAGCAAATTTGCGAGAGAAGTAAACAATTGAAATCAACAAAAGATTCAGCCTTTAACAGGTCGTAGGATAATTTAAACGACTTGGCCATCAAAAATAGGTTCTTAGCAGCCAAAGCAAAAATAACTTCGACAAAAGATGACAAAGACACAAATGATCCTAATAGACTCATACAATCATATGTCACCAGGAAATGGGTTATCCCTAGAATTATACAATGGAATCACAGGGTTATCCACTATAGCACAGTCCCCTTCTTCATTTCGGTCTTCAGTCTGGGTGGAGGGATTAACTCTCCCTTGTTCATGAGATTTTGAGGTGCATAATCTCCAACGGAAGGCTTTGTCCTATGCAATGTACAATTTCTCGCCACATGTCCTGGTTTTTCGCACTTGAAACAAATTACTCCTTCAATCGTACAGTCCTTTGTTAAGTGGTCCTTTCCACACTTGAAGCAGATTACCCTCTTGATATTACATTCCCTCATTGAGCAATCTTTTCCATACTTCTTACATGTCTGTAAAAGTGTCATAGGATGACTAGGTCTGCCACCACTAGCATTACCCCTAATTGGTTGTTGTCGTCGTTGATTCCCTAGTGGTCGCGAGTACAATTTCCACTTAAACTGATTGATCATTCTATTATTCCTCCTTTGGAACTTAGGTAGTTTAGAGTTACCCAAAAACTGACTTTCTCCCAACAAATTCTGAACTTTGACTTCTAACTCTTGTTGTTGTGCGGTCCTCTGATTCGGTTGTACTGTTACGCCAGTCATTCCCTGCATTGCTTCCATAGTCACATCCACTCCTTTGTTGTTGCGTTCCACATTCCTACGCATACGTCTTTCGCGAGCCATTGTCTTCCTTCGAAAACAGACAGTCAAACATAATGGAAACAAGAAGTAACCATTTCAGACAATATTGTCTCCTTTCGAAAACCAAACACAAGAAGTCACACAACACAACAAGGGTGAAAATGTAAACAAATCCTAAACAAGTTCAATCATACCAGCTGAGCTTCTTACTAAAAGAACTTCTATTCACTTAATACGCCTAGGTGAAGTCATAGTTTTCTGTCCACACAGAACATTACACATTGAGTGGACCAATACTCAATATCATATAACTATGCAACAGTAGCTACGAACATTCAACCTATGGCAAGTTATGCCTTCCTTTCCCAACCATCTCTATCAAGAGACAAGGAAGTGCACAACACACTAAGAACTTCTAACATGTCTAAGCATAGTTAGTCCATATCCTGGCTCAACAAGATGAACTGAGCTCTGATACCACCTAATGTAACACCCCTCGATTTAATAGCCATGGCACAATCGTCATTATTCCGCGGTCACTAAATTTTTGGCGTGCTACAACTTCTTCATAATACTTTTCCAAATTTGAATATACTTTTTTCTTTATTTAATATATAAAGGAAATATGAGCCACGAATGCAATAATACATAATTCATCGTTAACAAATATGATTTAAGAGAATATATATAAAATACAGTACGTAGGACTAAATTAATTAAGTTAAAGCATATAGAACAAGGCGCATTCCTCATATCACTCACAATGAAATACATCAAGATTTACTTCAAAATGTAAATATATTAAAAATACACATAACAGAATTAATGCAGAAGAAAACATAAAACTAGCCATAAGACATCCCTGTCTAAGGAGTTGGGTACTCCATCGGATCCACCTCGGGATCCTCCCCCGGCTCATCTGAAGATATAAGGACAAGACCGAGTGCGGTCCCACGGGCAGGTGCCCTAGCAGCTGATGCCATGGAATCCTCATCGTCACGGGGAGTGCGAATCGGATCGCCCCATAGCTCCCGGATGGATAGAGCAAACTCCAAACGCACAGATGTAGTAAGCGTCAGGATAGGACCTCCATCACGAGTCCTCCTGACAGTCAGTCTCAGATCCCCAACATATTGTACCCGCTTTCCAGCCCAGTCGACTCGCCACGCGTTAACACCACTAGTGAACACAATTCAAACGAACCCAATAGAACCCCCTTCGCGACGACATCACTGAATGCAGTGGGTCAAACCAAGAAAGTCCAAATGAATCCAACCTCGTTCCCACTTACAGTCTTTAACCAAGAATTTACATAGAACAAGAAAAGTACAAGAAAGAGGTGAGACATCTTACTTCATTACCAATTATGGCAGTAAGAAACAGAAACGGCGTAGGACACCCACGTAGCATTACAAGAAATATAAACAGTATCAAGAGGCAGATATTAAACAACTTAGCAGTTCCAAGAAATTATAACATCGATAAGATAGCAAATCCAATCATCGCATAAATTAAATGTCAAGTAATATATATGTGTTTACTATGCATATGTACATGATAATCAAAATCCTACTCCATGGAGCTAGACACGAACATCGGAGTGAATGATCAGGGAGACATGCCAGTATCTCGTCCACCTTGGACCAAGTGCTTACCATAAACGGTCAATCAATAATGTTGCGCATAGGCTCTATACAGCGGCATTCTCACAAGATCACGATATAGGACAGTGCCCGGTCAAGATCATCAATGTGTTTGCATTGGTTTGTCCCATGGTTCAGCGGGGCTACCGACTGCCCGCTGTGAGACGCTCGCGCCCCGACGCCCTCAAGGTCAACAGCAGGACCCACACTAGTCTATTCGCACTCGCACTAAGGTGTGATTCAACTCCTAGGCAACATGGCCTTGACAAATAGTCCACCGGACTTTCGCAATGCATGATGACTCCATGCATATATCAGGTAATGTTTATTATTGCATACTTTTTTGCAATGTGCCACAATTGGCCAAAGTAAGCATCAACACATCATTGGTCCCTCACATGGACCCAAGAGATCATATTATCAGTATTCAAATGAAATAATACACTTCCAAGGTTTATTATGAATTCTCACTTACACTCTTAATTCTTGTTTCTCTTATTCGATTAATCCTCAATTAATACATTATACTTTTAGGCACATTATAAAATTATGCTTAACTTTCTATACCCTTCTTAATAAGTTTCTCTTCTTGAGAAATGCTATCACATTATTTATTTACTTATTATTATTTTAATTACATAAGTCCATCATTAAATCTTAAACCTAATTCCCTTAGCATGATTTAAATTGGATCATTTGTCATTCTTACTTGCACTCATGGTCTTACTTTAATTAAAATTTATTCTAAGTCTTTGGATAAATCTTCATTCTTGGTTCTTTCCATTTTATGAAGCCCTAATTGCTTCCTAATTAATCATTTAATTAAGTATCACTTCAATCTAATTTTTCTTGTGAAGTTCCTTTCGTCATTGGGTTCTTACTTTAAACTTAATCTTATTCACATGAGGAATTTATTTCTATGCCTTACCAAGTCTCAAATACCCTTATTTATCTTTAGGGTCCAAAGAATTCCTTTAAGTTACTAAATTTATTTCCTTCCATTACATAATTCTCTTATTTATTTACTTGGTTAATTAAATGTCATAGTTGTATAAAGTCACATGATTAGGCCATTTTGAACCCTAGAGGCCGTGAGCCTCACTAATTCTTAGGATTCCAATTTTTTATTCCATTAATTACATGTTGTCAACTTGATTAGTTATGTCTTCCACTTGTTATAAATTTTCACCAAGAACCCTAATTTAGGGCCCCAAAACCGTGAGCCTCATGGAAGAGGACCAAGTTATTTTTTCTTTCCAAACCAAGATTCCAATCCATCCAAACACATACATATACATAATCAATCAATCAAATAACTTAAACAATTTAACAACATGTAATCATATAAATCATACAAACAAAGAATAATCCTCAATAGGATTTTCTCACAATCAATCACAACACAATGTTCCTTACTACCAAGAGAGGTTGAAGAGGATTATCTCCCTCTTACCTAGAGGAGAAAACAAATAATAGAACTCCCTTAAAGCTCCCTTGAATTTTCGGATTCCACCAACACCAAAACCCTAGGGCATCCAACTTTCACAAGAATCACAATCAAAGCTTGAAAAAGGCATCCATAGTGACCATGGATCACGAAAATGAAGAGAAAAAGAAAAAGGATGGAAGCTTTACCTTAAAGCTTGAAGCCTTGTCTTGGATGACAATGGAGGAAAAGTTGGTTTTTGAAGGAAACCTTTCAAATAGAAGTTGTAGAGGAGGTTGAGAGGAGTATAGAAATGGTGTTTGGGAGGAGAAAAGATGAAGAGAAATGGTGGAGGAGGGGCTGAAATTTTCGTGGTTATGGAAGGAGTAGAGAGAAGGAGGAGAAAAAGCTTGAAAAAGATGAAGGTAGAGAGAGAAAGTGCATAGGAAAATGAATGAACACTTTTTGGTTTTTGAAATTAAAGTAGTATAATTAATTGCATGAAAGCACAAATTTTCCCCCTCTAAAGTGTGCAGCAGCCGTGAGTGGAGTGTGAGGGAGGAAAGAGAAAAATTGGTTAGCTTCCTTGGGAAGCTTGGAGGAAATTTCCTAGACGCTTTCTTGAGAAGCTTTGCACATTTCTCAATAAAGTGCAAAGAAAGCTTGTCTCCTAAATTAAATACTCTTGAGCAGATGATTAATTACTCTGTGAGAATTATTTTCCCAGTGAATAAAGGTTACAGTTGATGAAAATAATATTTTATTATTCATCGGATAATTTTATGATACAGCGATTTTATTTATCAAATAAAATCTCGAAGAATACAAACCTCGTAAACTGTGTCCGACCTCAGGTTTAGTAAGATCCCCCATCGACACATCCATAGTTCAAGGTTTACTAGCCTCGGGGAAAACATTTCGTTATCTCGGCTCCGCTCAGCACGCATGTAAAACGAGAAATATATTAAAATATTCGACGTATCCAGAAAATTTCACAAAAATTCTCAAAAATCACAAATATTAGAAAATGACTATTCATGATGGAACAAATGATTTTCGGAGTGTTTACACTGACTCTGCTCAGTATGTACGTAAAACGAAAAATATATTAAAATATTCAACATTTTCAAAAAAATACAGAAAATTTCTCAAAAATCACAAATATTATAAAATGACTATTTGTGATAAAACAAATAATTTTCAGAGCGTTTACACTGACTCTGCTCAGTGTGTACGTAAAACGAGAAATATATTAAAATATTCAACATTTCTAAAAAAATCCTGAAAAATTCCTAAAAATCTCAAATATTATGAAACGACTATTTATGATAAATGAGATAATTTTTGGGATGTTACAGAATGCTTAATTTGATTGGAATTTTCATATGTTAATTGCTTAATTACCATGTGCGAAGAGATGATTTCATAAACTAAACAGTGCATTGAAGGTGTTTGATGAAATGTTTGACTTGGTTGGATCTTGGTTTTTAAGTTAATTTGGATTTTGGATGGATGCTTAATTTGTCTAATCTTAATTAATTGAATCTTGAAAGCGTTTCTAGTAGAAGATCCGTGGATCATTGAGAGGCGTCTTGATGTGATCTAAGACCAAGGGTTTGGTTGATAGTTGGATGGACCTTTAGTAATCAAGGATGAATTAAAATCAAGATTGGTTAATTCTCTTGGATTGGTTTATTCTTAATTCTGATTTCTTCCATTTATTTGAATTCTATTTCTGCGTTTTGATTCTCAATTTTGATTCTCCATTTACTTGAACCCCCCTTTTGCTCCTGTTTCTATTTGCATAATTCTTTTCCTATTTCAAAATTATGTTTCTATTTGCGTAATTCTTTTTTTGTTCTATTTTCTAGTTTTTGTTATCTAATTCTGTTTTCTCATTTTTATCCATTAACTTCCCCAATATTTGCTTGATTTGATCTAATTGCAATTACAATGCTTGAGAGACGATCCGATGTTGACTCCTATGCTATAAGCCATAGGTATAACTCGATTACAATTTTGATTGAGTTCAGCGCTCGTCAGCAAGAGTATGAAGGAAAACACCCCTACCTCTAGCTCTTGAAGATGACCAAGCTTTAGTTATGGAAGCTCCTATCTTGCCTTCCTTGTCCCTTTCCTCTTCCTTTCTTCCTTCTCATTTTCTTCCCTTTCTCTTTGCTTTTCCCCTTCCTCTGCTGTCTTAGCTGCATCTCCACGAAAAAAAGAGAGAGAGAGAGAGAGGGAAATGAGATAAATATCTCATGGGAAAGTCAACAAAAGAAGCAGCAATGTGGGGGAGCTTAAGGCTTTTAGGATATTTACTGAAACATTTTATCTCTTAGGAATACTTTAATATCACAAATTCAGGTTTTCTAACTTCCATAGATTTTAGAATAAAACCTAAGATTCATCTCAACCCTAGTTTCATCATTACCTTAATTTTTCATATCTGCTACAAGTCAATTCGGTATTAAAACACATAATCAGTGTACTTCAAAATACCAAACTAACTCTTTTATTTTGAAACTCTAACTACATCTCATCTTATACATTTGTAACCTAAAAATAAATTCTCCATATTAATTCTCATTAAGTAAGCAATTTAAGTCATTTCCTAGGTTAATAATAGTTATTTTCCGCTTATAGTGTTACAGTAAGGTGACTAAACTAGTTCAGAAAGTCACAATATTAAACTGACATGTTAAACAAGTATTAGGCTACCTCTGTAACTATATGCAAGTCTAACATATTATTGAGGATGTTACACGAAATCTAGAGTCTACCATGAGAACAGAGTCTGAAATTGAGTCCTATCATCTAAACGAAGTTTGGAATCTAGGACGGAGTCTAAAATGAAGTCCTGCCATCAGAACGAAGTCTGGAATCTAGGATAGAGTCTGAAACGGAGTCTGGCATCAGAACGAAGTGACAGAAAAAAAAGTGACGATGAGCGAAAGGATTGAACTAGAGTAGACAAAGATGAGGAGAATAACAAAATTAAATTTAGATTTGATGGTGATTAGTAACGATTCTAACGAGTTCCATGAACTCTGCATATCAAAAAAGGAGAAACTCTCCTCAAGGTGGATACCATGACTCTGATACCATGTTAAAAAATGAAAATAAGGAGACAAATATTAATAATTTGTGTATATTTGTAAATAAATGTATTCAAGAGGATTAGCCTCTATTTATAAAAAAAGTTGCTTTGTGCAGAAAAAAAAAATAATAAAATATAATTATGTACTAAATCAATCTAATTTTATATTAAATTAATTATAATTATCTTTAAAATCAATCGTGATAAATCATAATCTCAATTATAATTAATCATGCTAACAATAGATATGTCACCAAACACATATTTGTTCCACATCTTCAAGGGCTCAGTAAATTTTGAAATACCTTCTGACCAGCTATTTTGAATTTTCCACCCATTTTGCACCACCTCTGTGAATTCCAGATGAGTAAGCCTAGAAGCAACAAAACGGAATGGCCTGTTGTTTGGTGCTGCTTATGACTAGACCCAAAATTCACCCCCAAGGGAACATGATCAGACTTCAAATGTGGCAAATGAATAATGGAGGCTTCACTAAACCTGGTTCTCCAGTCAGTATTACTATGGCCTGTATCCAAACGAACCTTGAGATTTCCTCTCTGCCAAGTGAAAGGAGCTCTTTTAAATCCGGCATCAGTAATACCATAGTCTAAAATACACTGTCTGAATTCATCACACCCACCATTGTTTCTATTTACAGAACCCCCATATCTCTCTGAGTTGAACAGGGTCTCATTAATACACCACGGCCCACTCACCTCATAAGAGGCCAACCTTAAGCTATCCCATAAAAGACGACGTGGTCGAAGTTGGGGCTTCCATACACCGCTGTGCCTGTGAGCCACCAATAATCCTCATTCTGCCATCTAACTCTAATATGGATATGTTGGTGATTGGAACGTAAGACCTCAACATTCCATCTCTGGCTATCCCGTAAGATCCAAATTCCACCAGTGTCCATTGGCCTCTTCAAGAAACTGACTATCAAACTACATACTTTAATGATACGCGGAGCCTTGGCACCAGTAATATGGGCTGCTGCACCTCTACAATTCCAACTTATAATATTCATAGGAACAAAGTTGAAATAAAGCCCAAAGGGCCCAATTAGGCATTTTGGGGACTGGCCCCATTAATCTGTCTCACCGAAATTCCATAGGCAATAGTCTTCTCATGGCTAGAATTTCCCAACATGGAAAAATATCTACGTGGACTCTAGATGCTATAACTCCCTGTATGGCCATCGGGTCTTCAACAAACTCCCCTGCCTGGTGTCTCCGCCAGAGGTCCTCCTGAACCTATCGCATAAGGTGCCAAACGTGGAGTCATCAGCACAATTTTTGGCCTTTGGTCTATCTTCTGACTCTAACGGAGGACGCTTCTTTGGGAACACTCTCCTGCGGGATAGTATTTTTCCCCATTAGCTGGTCCACCTTATTGCTTCCATTTTTCTTCTGCTTATGTTGCTTATTTTGGGTCATGACATTTGTTTTTTGAATTTGAAGAGTGGCCCAAGTACTCATTTTTAGGCCCATCCTGTTGATGGTGTTTGGCATTTGGGCCAGGATGGCCCACACTACCAGCTAGCTGCTGTCTCATTCCAATCTCCTTCCCCTTCACCGTATCTTCCTCATCATTGGCTAAGGCAAAGAAGCGTGATCCTTGGTTTAAAACCTCCACCTGATTTAGCTCATCATTATTATTTCTAGCATTGACTCTCCCCTGATCATTATGATCATTTAGGCCAGTGATATGATTTATGATTATGAATACCATTTTTTTTTCTTGGCTAAAGAGATCCATGTACAAAATGCTGTGTGTATATATACTATTTACATGCAAATGCTGTATTTTCTCCTTGTTTGACTTTTAAGTATATTAACATTCATTGCTATAGAGGTATTCTTGTATATACATAAATGTATCATACACACACTCATATGTCTATTAGAGAATAAAACTCATTTTATATGAGTGTGTGTATAGTGCATTTATGTACATACAAGAATTTTCCCATTGCTATAACTTAAATCTAAGATCTCTTCTAAATTTTACACTCCGCATAACCATTTGAGCTAAGCGTAGGTCTTCAATTTCGTGGTTGGGATTTCAATGTGGCTTCAAATTACGCTATGCTGTATACACCACCATTTTTCACCTTAAAAGCTAAAATATACCAGATCTTTTATCTTCCATGTATCACTAAGAAATTCTCTGATCATCATAATTATGTTTGGCAAGTCAGACACACCAGACTTCTGATTTTTTTACCAATATGTTATCAATGATAAACTTATTTATCAAATTATCATCTTTTTAAAACTATTTATTAAACTACCATTGTTTTTGTCATGTTAAAATTTTTTATTATTTTTTGTTTTATTTAAATTATGCCAAAAGAGATGACGCTGCCAATTAGGATGCGTCAACACACTTAGCGTATCCCACGTGGATACGCCAACAAGCATGGCATTTTTCACATGGTAACGCCATAGGTGATGGCATTTACATATAGAAAATGTCACGTGTGTTGGCGTATTCACGTGAGATACGCCAAGCGCGTTGCCGTTTCTCACATGGAGAAAAAAAAATGTCAAGTTGTATGTGCAGGGCACTTAACTCATTTTACGTGGATCTATTGAGAAATAATGTCTAGAGACACATGTAATTTATATGTCTACTAAAGAATGCACCATAATATTGAGAGACATCAGTTTCAATTAACTTATTTATAAGTCAAGTATTTGTTTATGATCTGTAAAGTAATCGATGTGAGACTTTGGTGTTGACAAGATAAAGTAACTAAGTAAGGTAATAAAGTACTTTTATTCGATGTGGGACTTTAGTGTTAAAAAGGCAAAGCAGTTAAGCAACTTGGAAAAGCCATTTTTCAATAAATCAAACCATTGAAACTGCAATTTTGGACTCACTGGCTCTTGAAGATAGCCTCTGCTCAATGGGAGCTTTCTAAGAGTCACATTTCAGAGGGAATCAATTAATTCAGGTCGCTTGAAACTGTCATGCCATGTTCATATATAGATGAAATAAATCTTATCTTCTTTGATCCAACGAGGCTATGACAAAAGATAACTCCAAATACAATGAAGTCCACATACACTCTTGCCATGCGTGGCCAGCCTTGAAAATTTAGAAGAAAAATATCCAATGGTATTATAAATTTCCGGCATAATAATGGGAAAGTGTGAATCAAAGACAATTTCAATTATAGAACTGCACAGTATTAATAAGACAAGTTTTAAATAGTGTGGTTCTTTTCAGAATTGTTTTTCAAACTGTTGCTTTCATCAATCAGATTTAGGTAGCCACCATGATACAAATATATACTTACACTACTTAATATAGGAAGAACCAATACGGGGCATGAGCCATAAATGAGAAAGCAACATAGAGAAACAAACAAGGAGATGAAAAATGAAGACAAATGTGGGAGTATTGTATTCACTGAACACTGGTGATTTTGTATACCAAACCAGAAAGGAGACAAATATTAAAAAAAAAAAACGAAAAGCAAAACAAAATCACCTGGAAGGTCACAGTAGCCGTGCTTCTTTTCTAAAAAATGCTTTGATTTCTTGAAAAATGGCTTTTATAAGTTACTTAATTACTTTGTTGCTTTATCTTGTCAAGATTAAAATCTTATATTGAATAATGATACTTTATTACTTTATTTAGTTGTTTTATCTTATTAATACTAAAGTCTCACATCGACTATTTTACAGATAAAAAATAAATACTTTACTTATAAATAAATTAATTGAAACTGATGTCTCTTAATATTATGGTGCACATTTTAGTAGGTATATAAATTATATATGTCTCTGGACACAATTTTTTAAGAAATCTACATGAAATAGATTAAGTGTCCTGTACATATAACGTGATATTTTTTTTATTTTCTTCTCTACGTGAAAAATGTCAACACAGTTGGCGTATGGATACGCCAACATGCGTGACATTTTTCACATGTAAATGTCATTACATGTGACGTTACCACGTAAAAAACGTCATGTAATGTATCCACGTGAAATACGTCAACCGTGTTAACAAATCTTAATTAACAGTGTCATATGCTTTAATATAGTTTACGTAAAATAAAAAATAAAAAAAATTAATATGATAAAAATAGTGATATTTTAATAAATAATTTAAAAATAATAATAATTTAATAAATAAATTTATAACTAATAACATATTACTAAAAAAAACCAAACTTCTATTCTAAGTCTTTGGTCCCCCTTCGACAGGGAAAAGCAAAATATTCCTTCTGGCCTGGGCAGTTTAATGGGCGGCATTCACAAATATGAATGTGTGGTTTTCAACTTCCAGAAACGTGTGCGCGGTAGTTGAGTGCTCAAAATAGATTAATGCAGTCATCTGAGATTTCACTTCACTGTAGATTGTACCAAAAAGAGGAGAAAAATAAATCTTAAAGTCAATATTTGTCTATTGAAAATTGTATCTGTAAATAACTTTATAGTCTTTTTTTCAAACTCATTTATTGGAAACAAGCATTTGGTCTGCGTGTTTGATTTTTAAAGGAAAATAAAGAGTAAAGAAGCACTATTACACGTTTGAGGGACATCTTTGAAATCAGAACAATATGTGACCGTGATGTGATGCCTTAAGCAGATTTTGCCTCATTTGCCAGGTCAAGGTCAAAAATTTTATTTATTAAGTATTACAAAACACGTGTGGGGATAAGAACTGAGTTATGTTCCAATCAAAGGCATCTCTTTCGGAAGAATTGTACCTCGCAGCTAGCAGTGTTATTTATCTAATTAAAATATTTAATTTTTATTTAATTTATTTATAAATATATTTTATATTTTATAAAAAAATTACAATAATATATAATTTAATTTGATTTTTTTATATAAATTTATAATATAAATACAATATACATATTTTAATTATACAAAAAATATTATTCTAATCTCATTTACTTTCCTGGGAACCCTGTTGAACATAGGTCGGGTCCCGAGATGAAAATGTTGTATGAGTCGAGAAAGGTGAAGTTTTTCGGTATCGTTAGTCTAAATGTAATTTTTACATTTAACAGAGTTATTATCCGGTTGAATAAAAAAATTGTTAAAACATTTAATCACTACAATGAATTCTTTAGGGAATATGTTTTTTTTCCCCTTAACTGGGTATTCATATACCATTTTATGTATTAGACTAATCCCGTTCAGATACTAAAATTGTGCTCAAACCGCTAATATTGTAGGCTCACTTAAGCTATAACATGTAAATTTGAGTGAATATGCATAAGTAGTTATAATTAATATGTCAATGGGTTTTGTAAGTTTTTATTTTTAATCTGATAATGATAATATACATACTTAATACAATATGCGTTAAGTAGCGTGATATAAAAGAATACTACTATAATAAGTGTATCTAAGAATGTGTGAGAGACCAAGATTATATGGAAGACAGAAATAATGAGGTTGTACCAAATTTAACGTGAAATTTGACCAGAAATGGCTTTTGCCTTATTGAGATAATCTGCAAGAGAAGAGTGCAGGGTACCTCTTTTTTTTTTTTTTAAAAAAAAAAAGGGGAGGAGGTGGGGGTGGGAAGAAACTCTGCAGGGGAGGGGTGGGGGTGGGAAGAAACTCTGCTGTAAGGAGAAATTTGTACTTAAACTTAGAATATTATAATTGGATGTATCAGTTTAATTAAAATTTATTTTTTTATTAATTTTTTTAAAATTAATTGTGTAACATAAATATTTATAAAAATATTAAATTTTAATTAAATTAGTGTACCTAATTGAGTGCTTTAGATTTAAACAAAAATTTCTCCTGCTGTAAGACGTATTAATATTTAATAAAGGGAAGTTGCTGCTAAATTTCTAAAAGACGGGGTTCACTTATCCAATTAATTAAGTACGATTCATTGCTGAATCTGTTTGATTTTATGATGGTCCAATACTTAAGTTGGGTTAGGCATATAACGGTTGACCTGTTTTGAGGTTAACGATTCAGATTTTCCTTCCTTAAACCAATTGAAAATTTGCACTTGTATAGGCTGAAGTAGGTAATTAAATCGTTTTTTTTTATGCCTACGACTTATTATGTGGACTTACCAGAAGGGACCCTTTATAAGGCTCCTAGATGGAGTTCGGGCGAAAGGTAAGAGATTATGGAAGAAAAAAATGAGATAGAGAGAGCATTTATGAAGTCGATTCCCACTACTCTATCTACATATTTCTAATTTTCACCAACCAAGCTATTAACATCAGACAATCGTTTTTTTTTTTTTAATATATATAAAGGAAGTTCAAAAGCTAATGTAAAAAGAGAAAAAGACAAGTTAAAGTATAAATAAAAGTATAAAGACCTGAATTGGATTCCGAGATTAAGTAGGTATTCAAATCTCTGCATATTATAACATAAGGATAAATTAAAAGAAAAAAAAGGAGAAAAAACAATTAAAATCTCTGCATATTATAAGATAAGTATAAATTTAAAGAAAAAAAAAGCAGAAAAAACAATTAGTATTCCATTTGTTATGCCAAATAATAAGAGTGTTTGTAGATTAGATTGAATTGATTTTGAGTCAAAAAATTGAACAATTTAAATAATGTTATTTGTATCGTTTTGTATTGAATTAGATTGATTATATTCTAAAACTCAATTCAATCCAAACAAATTTAAATTAGTTTGAAATTGATTGGTTCAATCAATTTATTATCAAAATTATTTGAAGACTATAATATTGTGAGTTAAAAACAATTTAGTCTATTAAAAAATAAGAATAAAAGAAAAAAATAACTTGTTTTACATGTTTAAAATAATATTTTAATACGTAAAGTGAGAGAAGTGTGTGATAAATTAAAGTTATTATAAATAAAAATATAAAGTTAATAAAAAATAAATATATTATATAATTAATACTAATCAGTATAGATTGGCTTGAATTAGTTTTGAAAATTAAAATCGATACAATCTAATCATTTTTATAAAAATTAAACAAAAAAATCAAATTTATTTGGCCTTGATTAAATTTCGATTTTTCGATTCATTTGAATTGGATCTCAACACCCCTACTAAATAATACCCTCTATTCTATTAAATGAATTGAGAATTGTCATATTTGTTAGTTGAAAAAACGAATATTCTCATTTCGTAGAACCATGAATTACTATTTCCTCTCAAGAGTTGCGATATGAGAATTCCATATTTTATAGACTAGGATTTAATTTTTTTTTCTAAGTACCTTATTTATTTTATAGAATGACAATTGCTGTCCTTTATTAAATTTAGCCTTTCTAAATCCTGATTTTCTTTTCAACCTACCATTAGTGTCTTATGATTAATTTTAAATTGCTCATATTAAATTTTAAAGAATAATAACTATATAAATATATGAAAATTTTTAAAAATAATAATGCAGTGGTACACAACTATTATTTAAAGTATCATAACAAAAATATTGTGAAAAGATGTATGGAGTATTTAATCCAAACCATTTTACACATTTTTTTATTTTTCTTATCACAAATAATACAATATACTCTTTTTTATTGACCACATTTTATCATTGCTATTTAAAAAAATGAATTCGAGCATTATACAAGGGGAAAATTAGAGCATTGCTATTTTTTTTTTAATTATGGTGTCTATCAAGCATTTCATTGATTTCTAGTTATACAATAGTTTTAAACATTTCATTATAAATTTAGTATTTAATAAATATTTGGCAATTCATTTTAAGTACTATACCCATTGAGGCTCCCGAAAAATTTACTTTCTTCATTTTCTTAAGGGGTATATTTATGTCATTTAAAAATAAATTGATTCCATTTTGCACTGATTCTATGTACCAAACCAATGAATAGCTAGGAAAGTAATTTCATTTCGGAAGCTACCAAATTGTGGGTTGAGAATCGTCATTCATTTCAACTTACACAATTCCATTTTGATTTTGTTCTTATTTCATGGAATTATCATTTCATGGAAATTTTCTTGGTACCTGATGGGAACAATATTAAGATAAGTTGTTAAGTATTTATTGAATATTACTTTTAAAATAAATATTTAAAATTTTATAAAAAAAATAACCAACAGACCAGAAAAACTTAATGGATACCATATCCTAAAAGAAATATAGGTACCATAAAATTGCCTTCATTCCATATACTTAACTTGACATATATGTTGTGTTTGGATTTTACAGCTTTTAACTGATGATAACGAGAGTTAATTAGAGGCTTGGGGTTAGGGATGCCTATCAGCTATTAGGTCAATGGATGATTGTCTTATGGTTAATTTTGAGTAAAAGCTAGAGGCAAAAGAAATGTTTAATCTTGGTGTGGACAAAACTGATTATGCAGAAAAATTAAGGGTACGTTTGTTTGTACTTATTTTACAAGAAAAGTGCCTTTTTTATTAAAAAATTATTTATGAAACATTGACATGTTTGGATAAGATTTTGAAAAAAAGCATAATCTAAAAAAAAATTACTTTTTTTGAAAAGCAAAAATGAGTTGTTTTTTAAAAATCAATTATGGAGAGAAGCAGTAAAATAGAGAGAAAGAAAAAAGTACTTTTTATAATTGTATTTAAACGTAAAACAACTTCTACTTTTCATGAAAATTTCTAAAAAATAATCAATTATTTATGCTATCTTATAATTACTTTTATTAAAAGCTTACTCAAATGCACCTTAAATTAGCTTTTGCAAATTATGACAAGTTGGGTGGGTCAATGAGGATTAGCTTACATGCAATATTGCAAACGAAGTTAGTTTACTTAGTCGATTTTCTGCTCATAATAGGTATGATTTGGCTCTGAATTCAAGAATTTCTTGTTGGTACATAATATATAATCCTATTATAAATATTCGTTGAGATTGGTGATTTATTTTGATCTTGGAATAAGGAGAGTTTCTCCTCATCTTAAAATTTTTATTTAAGAAAAAAAAAAAGCTTGCATCCAATATCATATTAAGAATTAAAAGAAAACAGAAAAAATTTACTAAAAGAAAGGTAGGGAACTAATTTTAATTTTAATTTTAAGAATTAAAGTGGTGTGCATCGTTAGTGTAAAAAGAAAACATTGAAATCAACTAATATTTTGAGACTTTTTTATTTTAATTACTAAGAAAAAAAGGTGGCAATAAAATATTGATTCGTCAAAATATCAATAGATGTTAGTATAAAACTTATTTACACTTATTGATCTGGACTAGAGTTTAGGCCTAATAAGGCCAAACCCAATAACCTTTTGGATGTGATAACCAATCATCAGATGATATCACCATCCTTATCCAACAAAGTGAATATTCCTTCTTGAATGCTAATGGCCAGCACACAATAGGAGGAAGGTCCTAGAAAACTTATCCTAAGAGATTTACAAGGTACTTAGAAGGACTAACTTGCCCCTAAACCCTACTTGGTCCCCACGATACTCTCCTATATAGATAGCTACAATAACCTTAAGGGTAAAGATCATTCTCACTCTCTACGTCCTTGCACCTTTACTTACTTAAGCATTGGAGTGTCTTACAAGAACCCAACCCCTCACTCTCCAATGCACTAGGAGGCTGCAAGTGTGATTTGCTTCTGTTCTAGGAGGCTCTTAGCACCCTCATTAACATCGATATAGATCATTAACACTGTCTGTGGGAGTCATATAAACTACCATTCCCACCCTCTTTATATCTAACATGCGCAAAAAGACAACCACCAACCAGGAGTAATAGTGGGATCGGGCAAAACCCTCCATGAAGACAAGCAAGCTCATGATAGGCCACCTCCCACCCCTCGTGTGCACTCTATAGTCCAGCAAGTAGAACTCGCCGCCCAAGAGCTTCGACCAATCCTCTCTCCAACTTCTCCACATCAAGGAGTAGGGATCTCAGCACATTGGAATACCACAAACTAGGAGCTCTATGTGATGTTCGCAGAGCAGCAATGGTAGATTCTTGACGTCCTCCTCATGATGCCTCGGGAACAGGTGGCCAAAAATAATGAAGAAGCTTACATGAATCTCGAAGCACGAGCTAACTAATAGCTCCAAGTTAACTAGGAACTGTAAAGAAGGCAAGAGCCTTTCGTGGCTTCAAGCCCCTCACAACAACATAAGGGCCATTATCATTTCTGTCATTCGTTCTCCAACTTCATCATAGGAGTTGTGTTGCCCAAAGCTTTTAAGCCTTCCACCATCCAAGCATATGATGGGCCATGTCATCCATGCTACTCGAGGGGAAAGTCGACCCCATAATATGCATCGCCTATCCTTCCACTATGAGGAAGGCCACCCTTAAGTTGTTATCTTCCTTACCCGTTGGGTCCACTAACGATTTTGACAAGCTAGCTATGAGTTTTTTGATTCAATTTACCACAAGTATCTTTGATTATTGTTGGAATTTGCTCATACTTTGGTGAATATAGTTTCATGCTCATTATTTATCATTGCTTTTTTTAACCAACATTTGGTGATAAAAACCAATTGGACTGGTTCGATTTTCAAAATCAAACCACATCAATCCAATCCAAATCGATGTAAATCACATTTTTTTATTGATTGACTTTTTAGCTTAAAATCAGTCTAAATTGAACCGCGAACACCTCTACTTACCTTTATAAATTACTACAGTAACCTTAAGGGTAAAGATATTTCCCATCCTCTCTACCTCCTTGCAACCTTACTTACTTGAGCATTGAAGTATCTTGCAAGTACTCAACCCCCACTTTCTAACTCATTAGGAGGCTGCAAGAGTGATTTGGATCTGTTCCAGCAAGCTTTCAACACACCCATTGACCTCAGTACAGATCATTGACAATACACACCAATTAAACTCTAGTTTTAAATATCACATTTTAATCGGGTGGATAATGATATTCTCTTAATTGGTATATCAATATATCTGAATAGTCAATCTAGTTCCGTGATGAAAGAACCGAACTGGACCAACCATTTCAACCGAAAAACCAATGAACCGATCATTGTCTAGTCCGTTAGAAGCTTAAAACTAGTGATGGGTGTAACACCCCGAAAATTATTTATTTCATCATAGATAATCATTTTATAATATTTATGATTTTTGAAAATTTCTGTAGATTTTTTCGGAAACGTCGAATATTTTAATATATTCCTCATTTTACATACACACTGAGCGGAGTCAGTGTAACACCCCAGAAATGATTTGTTTCATCATGAATAGTCATTTTCTAATATTCGTGATTTTTGGAGATTTTTTTGGAATTTTCTGGAAATGTTAAATATTTTAATATATTTTTCGTTTTACATGCACACTGAGCAGAGTCAGTGAAACTCCCTGAAAAATTGTTTGTTTCATGACAAATATCTATTTTCTAATATTTGTGATTTTTAGAAATTTTTGTGGATTTTTTTGAAAACATCGAATATTTTAGTATATTCTTCGTTTTGATGCGCGTTGAGCGGAGCCGAGATAACAAAATATTTTTCCTGAGGCTGACAAACCTTGAATTGTGGATGTATCGACGGGGGATCTTACTAAACCCGAGGCCGGGCACAGTTTGCGAGGTTTACATTTTTTAAAGTTTTATCTGATAAATAAAATCTCTGTACGCACTGTTAATTAAAATTTTGCGATACGCTCTATTATTCATTGGATAATTAATACTGGCTTTGTGTAATGTAACAATTATTCATTGGGTAATAACTTGTAGCAAAATCTTAATTACCTTATTAATTTAACTAATAAATCACATTATCTTATCCTAATGAAATTCACTTTATGTCTAATCACATCTCCTTTATTAAAAATACACACAAGCTTCTCAGGGAAGCTAACCATTTTTCTCTCTCTCCTCCCTCTACCTCACGGCTGCTGCACACAATTGGGAGCCAAAATTTGTGCTTCCATTTAATTTAATTAACCTATTCAAATTTCAAAAAGAAAACCCTAAAAGCATATTTCATTTTTCTATTCACTTCTCTCTCTACCTTCTTCTTCCTTTGCATTTTCTCCTCCTTCTCTCTAGGAGCCTCACGGTCACCACACTTCCAAGCCCTCCATCTTCACAAAAATTTCAACCAACCCCATTTTCTTAATCACCTTCATCATCTAAACACTTCTGTAGTTAGTGGTTTCTTGAAAAACTTTTATCTTCACCACTTTCTTCAAGCTTCAAGCTTAGGGTTTTTGGGTAAAGTTCTTGATTCTTTACTCTCTTTTCCCCATTTTTGTTTTTGTGATCTCCTTTGTGACCATCTATACTTTATTTTTCAAGCATTGGCGTTATCTTGATGAGATTGAAATTTCTAGGGTTTGGTTGGGTGTGAATCCGAAAATTTGCAAGGAGTTTCAAGGGGTTCTCTTGTTTTCTTCTCTTTGGTAAGAGGAAGATACTCCTCCTCAACCTCTATTGGTAGTAAGAAACATTATGTTGTGATTGATTGTGAGAAAACCCTATTGAGGGTTATTCTTTGTTTGTATGATTTGTATGATTATATTTTGTCTTTAATTTGTTTGAGCTATTTGATTGATTGGTTATGTATGTTGATATACTTGAATGGATTGGAACACTTGAAATGGAAGAAAATAACCTAGATTTCCTCTAGAAGGCTCACGATTTTGGGGCCAAAATTAGGGTTCTTAGTGAAAATTTTATAACAAGTGGAAGACATAGCTAATCAAGTGGACAACATGTAATTAATGGATTGAAAATTTGGAATCCTAAAATTTAGTGAGACTCACGGCCTCTAGGGTTAATAATAACCTAATCATGTAAATTCATACAACTATGGCATTTAATTAATCAAGTAAATAAATAAGAGGATTATGTAATGGAAGGAAATAAATTGAGTAACCTAAAGGAATTCTTTGGACCTTAAACACAAATAAGGATGTGTGAGACTTGGTAAGACTTAGAAATAATTCTTTAAGTGAATAAGACTAAGTTTAAAGTAAGGAACCTAATTATGAAAAGAATTTTATAAGAGACATCACATTAAAGTGGAACTTAACTAATTTGGACAATTAGAAATTATCTAGGATTTCATAAAATGGAAAGAACCAATAATGGAACTTTGCCTAAAAGACTTAGAATGATTTTCAATTAAAGTAAGAACATGAGTGTAAGTGAGAAAACTAAATAATTTCATAATGTACCAAAAATGTAATGTACCATTGGAAGGCTTTAGACTATTTAATGTGGGTCCATGTGTGGGATTAAGAATATTATGATGCTTACTTTGACCAACTGTGGCATATTGTGGAAAAGTATGCAATGATAAACATACATGATTATGCATTGAGTCGTCATGCATTGTGAAAGTTCGTTGGACTATTGTTAAGGCCATGTTGCCTAGGAGATTGAACACACTTTTGTGCGGGTGCGAATAGACTAGTGTAGATCATACTATTGACCTTGGGGACGTCGGGGTGCGGATACCTCGCAATGGACAGTTGGTAGCTCTTTTGTCCGTGGGACAAACCGATGCAAATGCACCAACGATCCAGACTGAGACACTGTCCTATATCGTGATCTAGCGTAGAATGTCTATACAATGCCTTGATGTGCACGTGGATAAACTGATGAATTATAGCACTTTGGCCGCGATAGCCGAGTTGTAGACATGTCTCCTGATCTTTCTCTCTGACTATTTGTGTCTAGCTCCATGGAGTAGGATTTTGACGTTGTATGCATGTGCATAATGAGTCCATCCATTATCTGGTATTTAATTCCTGTGATATATTGGGACTATTGTTTTACTAATGTATAATTACTTGGAACTGCTTAATTGTTTAATTGCTATTATTTAATGCTTCTTATTGTTATGATTACTCATGAAATGCTATGTGGGCATTTTGTGTCGTTTTGTTTCTCTACTGTCATAAATGGTAATGATGGTAGGATGTCTTACCTCTTTTCTGTGTTTCTATTATTTTTGCCTGTTTATAAATATATTTCATCGAAGACGTCGGCAAGGAGGGTGAAGCTCCTGAATTTCCTGACTTCTGGCCCGATTGCGATTAGCACCTATTGTTGGATCATGGCGGCACGCTCACGCAGATTGTTAGGTGATGTGCATTTGACCTTCCTTGAAGGGCCAGACTGCTGGCACATCAACCTAAATTCCGATCGCTGTGTCTACCTGGGAGACGTGTCGATTTCACTAGCTTGGGGGCATCATGAATCGTCGATCTTCACTTGCAGCATTAGTTTACGTTTGGAGTTTTATTTGCCCATTAGGGAGATGTGGGGTGATCGTTACTATACCCCACAGGAGGATTCTTTTGATTCCACTGCTCGGGCTCCGACCTATAACTCAGTGGCTCCTATGGAGGTTTCCTCGGATGAGGAAGATCTTGAGGAGGATCCTGACACGATTCCTCCTCATCTTAGGGATTTATATTGTCGATAGCTACTGATGGCTATCAGGGCATATTTTGAGGGCCTGATGTGTCATTATTTTGGTGCGCTGTATATTTTTGATCTCTTGGGGCATACATGTATAATTTTACTTTTTGTATATTCAGGCGCTGTAATCAAACAAGTTTAATATAATGATATATCGTTGTTCATGTATGTTGGTTTGATGTATGATGTAATCACCTAATCTCCCGGAGTACGATCAGACACTTAAGCAGTGATTATTCCCAACAGTATTATCTTTATACACATGAATATTGGAATTGAACCTAAGACTACATGTTTAAAGGACCTGAACCCCTTTCTACTCAGACTAACACATGTTGGTTAATGTCTATGTTTTTAATTATCTGAAATCATTTCTTATTCTTTAAATATCATATTCAATGTATCTCACACTCAAATTGCTCTCGTGGTCTAAGCACTAAAAGGATGGTCTCTATTCTGAACAAGGTTTAGAGGAATACCTGAATAGGCTATTGAAGGTGGAATCCTCCATAGCACAACGACAACGACAGTGGTGCGAGGGGGTGGGTACTTGCAAAATGTACATTGATGCTCAAGTTAGACCACATCCCTTGAGACCTTGCAAGATATTTATAGGAACGTATTGGGTATAAGAATCGTAGTTCAATCTGAATTGAATGCTATTATTTAGGATCAGAATTCATGAAATTGTTATCTCTTATAACTAATTTTCCAATTTATGTGGGATATAATTAGTGTCCATATCTATAAGGGATTATGTGAGAGATTTATGCATCATAAATACGAAGATTAACTTATCTAATAGTGCATATATATATCTGAGATCCTATTCTGGTGGGCCAGATTGCTCTTGAATCCTTAACCCCAAACCTAGTCCAGAACAATTGCCCACAGCTTGGAACTTAGATGTGACACCTAAGTGTTAGTTATTTAAGTTCAGGTAGAGCACACGACACGTATAGGATAAAGGGATCTAAGTTATAACATTAATGTCGAATCTCACGATGTTTTTTCCAAAGGACCGAGGTCCGTGATATGTTGTAGAATGCCCCCAGTGTGAATGATTAAGGTCGGGATCTGAAATGGATCACTTTGCTTAAGTCATCATACTGTTATCCGGGATACATAGTAGGTTGTCCCTATCCTTTTCCACCATTTAATCTCAAGGTACTCTCCTTAACCACCTTTTTTCCTTTCTGAAAACACCTTTTTGAGAGAGAAAAATGTCACAGAATAGTAGTGAGGAAATAGTACAAAATAGTGATGGATCTGTAGAGATTCTTAGTGCTTCGCTGTCCCTACCACTTTAGTTATGGTAGAGGAATTATTCTCAAGTTAGGAAGTTTGATAGTGGTTCGAGGCCAGTAACTAGGATGAATATCTTGGAGGCAATTCGGAGGGTGGATCGTACCAGACAGCTAGCAAGGCAAAGACCAGCATGTCTGCTCTCTGAGCTCATGCTAGAATTAGGGAACCTTAGTGAGTCCTCTTCTAAATCTAATATGAGTGCAGCCTCTGTAGGTAACGTAATGGCACGTCGGAGAGTGACTCCATTAGAGCACAGAGATCTCATCTTCCCTCGTGATGTTGACCTATATCAATAGGTCAACTGAGAAGTCTTGGGCACTCCGTCAAGTATAATAAGCACTAAGGACGAGTATGAAAAGTAACAATACTTACAATTGACTACTGATGGATTGAGAGGTAAAGAATATGTCGTCCGCCATTCACTTGAGGAGGAAAGAGTATGCTCTATGCATACAGAAGGTGTTCACTTCATATATATGTAGGAGGTAATTTTTACAAGGATCAGGGTCCAACTTTCGTTTACCAAGTTCAAGATCGGAGTTCTTAATCGTTTATGTGTGGCTCCAACCTAATTGCACCCAAATGCATGGGGATTCATCCGGGCCTTCGAACTCGTTTGCCGGGTTTTCGACTAGTCATATTCCGTTAGATCATTCTTCTTCCTTTTCACTTGGTTTTCACCCTCTAGGAATAGTCATCAAAAATGGTGGGTCACTTTGCGAGCACAGGTTGGGTGTAAAGTGTTCAAGCCCTACTAGGAATCCTTCAAAAACTTCAAGAAGAATTTCTTCAGAGATGAGGGGGCTCTAGGGTCAACACTTATTTTCATTACCCCGAATGGTGAACCTTGTATATTTTTATACTGGACTCAGGATATATGGGAACAAAGAATAGATGAAATAAAGACTCTGATGTCCGATCTGCCTAAGGACAAGGTCGAGGTGCTCCATTTTCTCATGGAATGGACTGACAAGAGCAAGGATATATACTATAAAGATATCCTCAATGAGCCCGCCAATTCAATAAGGCCATTACTAGGTATCTTGTCTTGCATATATTTGATTCACTTGTATTTTCAATTTTTTTCTATGTGTTGTAACCTTATTTTTCTTTTTGCAGAAAGCATGGCACCCCCCAAGTGGTCTCGAGCTCCTTGCCCAACGTTTAGCTACTAGGAGAATAAGATCACAGGTTCTGGCCACTGCTCCAAGGATCAAGGTTGCAGTTCCTCCTCCTCTATGCAAGAGGTGGAGCTCGGTTCCCCTATGCAACCCTTCCAAATTCATAAGAGGAAATTTGACAACAAGAGGGAGCAGAGAGGTAAGAAGTCGACTTTTAAGGCTACTCCTACCTAGGTTCCTACTAGTCTGGGGTCTGTAATCCCAGAGGGTGCTCCATTATACTTTTCTCTTAGGCCGATGTAGGGCAGAGGGGTTGATCCTATAAGGATCATTGACAATGCCCTTCTGTCTCTCACCGATTCAGATATACTAATTGAGCATGATATGATAAAGCTTCTTCATGATGCTCAAGTATGGTGCTTGCACAATGCTTCCATCCTTCAATTTCTAGAGGGAGCTTTTAAGTCCATTCATGAGGCTTGGGAGTTGGGAAGAGAGATTGACGCCTTCTAGGGTGAAAAACATAGTCTTGAGCTGACTATTGTCCAAAAAGACGGGCAGTTGGCTCAAGTTACTCAAGATCTCAAAGAGGTTTGATATCTTTAGCCTCTAGAATAGGGTCACCCATCTCACTGAGGAGGTTGCCGAGGTAACTGCACTTTGGGCTTAAGTCGCTGAAGGAGTGGCTTAGGAAAACACTTTGAAGGATCATATATCTTCTATCGAGACTACTCTAACCACCCTTCGAGCTAAAAATGAATTTCTCCACCAAACTAAAGCCAAGCTGAATGAATAGATTATGGTTCTTGAAGATGAATGGGCTAAGTCTGTTGATGAATTATTCACGAATGCCCTCACCCATCTCTGCCTTCTAAACCCAAATCTGAATGAGGATGGAATTGGCTCAATGAAGTTGGTTCAGGTTGGTCAAATTGTGGATGTCGCTATCGAGACTACTTCTATTAGAAAAGTTAATCCCAGGGTGGACATTGGTGAAGAGGAAGAGGATGGGGCATCAAAGGATGGCCAAACAGAGGTGAGGACCTTAGAGCTGATCATGGAGGTAACCCCGAAGGACGCTTGATCACACTTTTCTTGTCTTTGGCTTTTCATTTTCCCCTTGCATGGGGTTATATACTATTTGTAAATGAACAAGTCCCAATCTCATATGTCTTTTTAATTCTAGCACTTAGCATATTTTCTTCATATTCTTATTGTTATCCTTTTCATCACCGAGATGGGTCCAATGCTCGATCTCAGAGGTAGTTTTAGACTTAGCAAACACTTGTATGTCTATCATCGAGATGGCTCCAATGCTTGATCTCGATGGTCAGGTTCACTCAAAAATGTTTGACACTTAGTCAAATTCTTAGGTGTAAAACTATGACACAGAAGCCTCTTGGTGTAATGTCCACTATCCCGGGTAACGGTCGAATGCTTGTAACCACGTTAAACCTTTTTCAGGCTTATGGGTTAGGCTTAATGTTGAAATTATATAATATAGTTGACATGGAAGCCTCTTGGTGTATAGTTCACTATTCCAGGCTATAGTCGGATACACTTAACCTTTTGTAAACCTTTTCAATTTATGGTTTAAGGTCAAGCTCATTACGGGTATGGATGAAAACCCTTGAATGCACTCCTTGAACTCGGATACCAGTTAAGTGAATTCCCCTGTTTGACCATCATGTACAGGTATTGGAATATCTAATCCTCTTCGGACCATGTATTTCTTGGACCTCTCCAAGGTGTGGTAACCTTGTAGTTGTAGTAGTCATAAGCGAATTAAGTAAACAAATGTTGGAGAAATAATAACTGATTTATTCATGTCGGAATACATCACTTACATGATAAAAATAACAATTAAAGGTATTTAACTATAATATTTCTTTAGCTTGTCCGCATTTCAGAAATTCTTGATAGTTTTTCTTGAGAGAGTTTCCAAAGTATTGGCTCCTGTGTTGGTTTTAGATATTATCATGTATGGACCTTCCCAATTAGGAGCTAACTTCCCCTCCTTCATATTTTTCCTCCGATATCCGCACTACGAAGTACAAGGTTGCCAAGATTAAATCTTCGTGGAATGACTTTAGAGTTATATCGTGCTATGATCCTTCGTTTAAAGGCAACTTCACGGACATAAGCAATGCGACGTTATTCTTCCAACAAGTCCAATTCATGGCAGATGAGATCTGAGTTGGAAGATTCAGAAAAGTTATCTTCTCCATCTTGGTTCTTCTATTTCCACCAGCATCATATTCTCACAACCATAGGTTAATTTAAAATAGGTTTCTCCTATGGAAGAATAAGGTGTGGTCCGATATGCCTATTAGACATGATCAAGTTAGTCAACCCAATTCCCCATAGCATTGTCAAGCCTCTTTTTGATCCATCTAAGTATAATCTGGTTGGCAGCTTTAGCTTGCCCATTGGACTTTGGATGTTCCACCCAGGTGAAATGCTGCTTGATCTTGAGACCAAATAGAGATCCTTCAACTTCTGATCCTTTAGGTTCCATTATCCGTGAAAATAGACTCTGGGATTCCAAATCTGCTAATGATGTTCTTATAAGTGAACTTTTGGATTCGAGTGGAGGTGATGGTGGCTAATAGTTCTGCCTTAATCCACTTGGTGAAATAATCAACATCCACCACTAGGTACCTGATCTATCCTGGTGCTTAGGGAAAATGACCTAGGATATCTATCCCCCACTAGTAGAATGGCCAGGGACGGACATCATAGATAACTCTTATAGTGGGGCTGCATAGATGTATGAGTGGCGCTGGCATTAATCGAATTTCTATACACATTTCTTGTTGTCAGCTTCCATAGTAGGCTAATAGTATCCAGCCCTCAGCGCTTTCCGTGCTAAAGACTTTCCACCGAGATGATGCACAGAGCTTCCTTCATGAATCTCGGCCAAGATGTATTTCACCTTCTTGGGACTAAGACATTTAAGGAGGAAAGAAGAGAACATACAATAATACAACTAGTTGTCAAGGATGGTGTACCATGCCATTGTTCATACTATCTTCTGGGTTTCCTTCTAATCTTTAGGTAATGAACTATTACAGAGGTAGGAAACTATAGATGCCATCCAGGTTTCGTCATCTTCCAGTAAGAGGACTTCATTATTCGTAATACTAGGAGTGAGTAAGGTTTCTTAGATTATGGACCTGTTGTTTCCTGGGCTCTTGGTGCTAGTAAGCTTTGATAGGATGTTAGCTCTGGAGTTTTGCTCCCTTGGAATGTATTATACCTTAACACTACCAAAGATATCCATCTTCTTGACTTTGGCTAAGCACTTCTGCAATAGGGTTTCTTTAGCCTGATATTCACCCTGGATCTGGGATATCGCCAATTATGAGTCACTGCATAGGATTATATCTGTGGCTCCCATCTCCTTTGCCATGTTGATACTTGCGATACATACGTCATATTCTGCTTGGTTATTTAAAGAGGGAAACTCGAACCTTAGAGAATGTTCCAATAAGAGGTTGACTTCATTTTCTAACATTACTCTGGTGCCACTCCTTTTAGGATTCGAGGATCCATCGATGTAGATAGTCCAAGAATGCGCTCTAGGGTGGCTGAAGTCTGGTGTAAGCTCAACCAAGAAATCAGATAATACTTGAGCCTTTATGGATGGTCTTGGCTCGTAAGTAATACTGAACTTGGAGAGCTTCACCAACCAAGCAATCATCCTCCTAGCGAGATCTAGCTTATGCAGTACTTACCTAATTGGTTGGTCTGTTCTCACTATCACGGGATGACACTAAAAGTACTATCTTAAACTTCTTGTAGTAATTAACAATGCTAGGGCCAATTTTTCAATCTTTTGATAACAGATCTCAGGGCCTTGCAAAACTTTACTAACAAAATAAATATGCTTCTGACTTTTTTTAGATTTTCTTATTAGGATTGAGTTAATTATCTCGTTATTGATAGAGAGGTATGCATAAAGTGTTTCACCAGGGTCAGCTCTTATCAGAATTAGTGGTGTGGACAACATCTTCTTTAGTTCTTGAAAGCCGACTGCACACTTTGGGGTCTACTCAAAATTCTTTCCTTTTTTAAAGGTTTTTAAGAAGGGAAGAGATTTTTAAGCAGCCTTAGTTAGGAAGCATGTGAGGGCCACTATTCGACCTGTCAGTTGTTGTATTTCTTTCACTGATTACAGGTTGTGCATGTCGAGGACTACTTGGCATTTATCTGGGCTTGCTTCAATGCCTTGGTTTGTTAATAAAATCCTCAGGAATTTGCAAGCCTATACACCAAAGGCGCATTTCTCCAGATTCAGCCTCATGTTATGCTTTCAAATCTAGCCGAACACTTCTTCCAGATCTTTGATGTGGTCAACAGTCTCCGCTGTCTTGATAATCATATCGCCTATACAGACTTCTAGCATCTTACCAATCTGGCCTTCAAAGACTTTGTTCATCATTTATTGGTAAGTTACCCTAGCATTCTTTAGTCCAAATGACATGACACGGTAATAATAGCTTCCTATCTCAGTTATGAAGGCAATCTTATCTTCGTTCTCCCGATTCGCGGGAATCTAGTTGTATCCGGAATAGGCATTCATGAAGGAAAATAGCTAAAATACAGATAAGTTGTCTACTAGTTTGTCTATGCTAGGAAGTGGATAAGGGTCTTTTGGGTACACCATATTCAGGTGGGTATAATCAACACACATACACCACTTCCCATTGGCCTTTTTGACCAGGACCACATTAGAGAGTCAAGTGGTATAAGAAACTTCCCTGATGAATCCAGTGTCCAGGAGTCCTTTTACCTATTTTTGGATTACTTTTGCCTATCAGGTCTGACATTCCTTTTTCGCTGTGCCACCAGCTTCTCACCTTTCATGATAGAGAGTTGGTGGTAGATGAATTATGGGTCTAGCCCTGGTATGTTAGCAGAGGTCTAGCAAACAAATTTTTATTTTTCACCAGAAACTTGGTTAGCCGGGCTATCTCTTCCTGTTTCATATGTCCTCCAATCTTGGTCACCTGGTCTGGTTTGATGTCAAGTTGGAGGGGTTGCAGTTCTCCATCATGTTGAGGGCGTGTACCATAGATCTCCTCACGAACATCCAGTTCAGTCAAGAGGATGTTGATAAGGTCTGTAGTGACTGAAGCTAAACTGTTGTGTTAGTTCATAATCTGAGGTTTCTTGGCAATTTTTAAGATTTCATTGTAGCATCTTCCTGTCATGCCATAGTCTCTTTTAACTATAACAACCCTATCATGCTAGTCCAAAAACTTCATAGCCAAATGGGGTGAGGAAATCATGGCCCCAAAGACATTGAGTGAAGGGTGGCATGACCCAGTATAACATTATAGGTCGAGGGACAGTCAACTACTAAGAATTTAACCTTGAGTGTCTTGAAGAGGGAATCTTTCCTCAAGGTCATGTTGGTCTCAATACATCCCACCAAGGTGATCTTATCTCTAGTAAATATGATCATCTTGCCAGTGTATGAGATCAGTTCCTTCTTTGATAATCCTAACTTCTCAAACAAATCTAGGATCATGATGTTAGTTGAGCTCTCCTGATCAACAAATATTTGGCTAACCTCAACGTTAGTAATTATCCTCGAGATCACCATAGGGTCACTATGATCTAGGATTGTGCATTCATAATCCTCATCAAAGAATGAAATCAACAGGGTTTTTCTTAAACTATCATCTGACTTAGTTCTTAAGAGGGATGTCATGCTCAGTACAACCTGAATTTCTTTTTTCCTGGCATTACCTATCTCAACACCATCCACGAAGCCCCACGAGATGGTGTTGATTGTCTAGGTTACTTCGGCATGATGGTAGTCATTATCTTGATCACCATCTTAAGGTTGTGCCCTTTCTTAATTTTGGACATTACCCCGGGATGGGCCAGCGCTGGGATTATCATTCCTTGCAGGAGACTTTCTTCTTTGGCAGGGTGGAGATGGGCTTCTTCATAAGCTTTAGCTTTTCTTCCAGTAATTTTGTCATTCCCTCTAATTATTATTTCGAGATTAGTGCAAATAGCGAGCTAAGTAGCCATCTCAGATCTGCGATTCCATGAAATCTTGGATGTTGATGCAATCCTCCATGTTATGCCCATGACCATCATGCCATGCACAGTGCTTGGAATTATCCATCTGCACATGTATCTTCGAGGGTGGAGGCCTTTGCACATCTCTAAACTCCATGTTCATCACTTCTTGATAAATCTGAGTCTGAGGTGTGTTAAGGGGAGTGTAGTTCTTGAACTTTCCCTTGAAATGTGGCTTCGAGTTTCTGCCTTGTTGATTGGGCTATCCAGACTTAGCTTTAACATCTTCTCCTTTCTCAAGATGCTTTCTAGCCCAAAGAACATATTCAACGTTGATGTATTTGTTAGCACGTGCATGAAACTCATCCCAGTCACCTATATTCACGATCTCTTTATTGAACAAGGATATAAAGTCTCAAAAAGACTCCTTCTTTCCTTGTTTGAGTTGGGAGAGGCATGGGATGGATTTTTGGCTACACCTTGCTAGTGGTGAAGTACAATAGAAATCTCGAGGACAAGCCTTCCCAGTTGACAACGGTTTTAGGAGTTAAGGTGGTGAACCATTTTAGGGCGGCTTTTTTCAGAGACAGAGGGAAAGCACGACACATAAGTGGGTCTAGGGATGGCAATTTTACCCGCCCCTACGGATACCCACAGATAATACTCGTGATGGGAGTGGGTAATATCCGTCTAATTTTCCCCACGGGTATAAATACCCGTTTTGTGTTATCTCCATTTGATAAATGGGGTGGGGGCTGGGGTGATTCCCCCAGTACTCGCGGGTACCCGCAAAAAAATTACAAAAATATTTTATATAAAATTACTAAAAACTTCATTATATAAATTAAAATATGGTAGAGTTATATAAATTAAAAGTATTTTGGGTGTTTGGCATTATTTTTGGATTAAGTTGTGTTGGACAAATTTTGAGAAATTATGATATTATACTTTCTTTCATTTTTTCATTTTTTCATTTTACTTTTTTAATTTTGTTGATTTTTTTTCTACAATTTATTGGGTACCCGCGAATATCCATGGGTACCCATTTACCCGTGAAGGAATGATAAATGGGTACCCGTACAGATATGGAGGCGGAGGTGGGGGCGGAGGGCTACTACCCGTCCCCACCCCTCCCCGTTGCCATCCCTAAGTGGGTCATCTCCTCCAGGAAATAAGAGAGCATAAACATAAGCATCTAAGTGCTCTTGAGGGTTTGTAGTCCCATCATAGGCTTTAATATTTATGGGATATTTGAAATGTCTAGGGATCTCATAGGCCATCAGCTTATCTGAGAAAGATTGGCTTTGTAAAATTGAGTTCTTTACTTCGTGTTCCTGCTCCTTTTTTCCTCGAACAGGGATTTCAAGTTTCTAACTGAGTTCCACGATCATGGAACACTCTAGATGGTGAACCCGGTAGTGGGCTTTGTCCCTTCTTGTAGATTGATTTTTGCCTTCTTTCTCGTCATTGATAGCTTTCTCCAGGTTGTGAATGCCTTCATCCTAGAGTCTAACCAGAGAGATGAGTTGTGCTCTGGATAGCTTCGAGGGAACGAATTCAGCATAGCGGGACCAAATTTCTTCATTCTCCACCTGAGCTCCTAAGCGCTGCAGCGCCGACACCCATGGCCTGGCATCCCCAGAAAATGCTCCTTGTGGACCGAGATATTGCCTTGTCAAAATTTGCATAGGCATATGAAGGAGATTCTCACAAATATAAGAAGTCTGCACCCTTTCTTGTCTGGGTTCTGGTTGGGCAACGACTGGTTCTTGAATTAGTTCATGAGCAGGGGCGGATGTCGGACGGTGGTCAGAGCAAGGTTGGTTCTACACAGCATAGGCGCGATTCTGATTGGCAGAGACTTGATTTCTCCTCGTGGTAACCATGATGGTGATAATGGGAATATAATTTTATCTCTTTCTACAGAAGGCGCCAATGTTCTGAACAGGGTTCAGAGGAATAATCGAATAGGTGATTGAAGGTGGAATCTTCTGTAGCACAGTGGCGGTGACGGTGGTGTGTTGGGGTGGGTACCTACGAAAGGCACTTCGGTACTCAAGTTAGATCGTGCACAAGATTGGCAGTGTCTGGAATTAGATGCATCCTTTTGAGACCTTGCAGGGTATTTATAGGAACGTCTTGGGTGATAAGAATCGTAATTCAATTTGAATTGAATGCTATTATTTAGGATCATAATCCATGAGATTTTTATTTCTTATAACTAAATTCTCTATTTATATGGGATGTAATTAGTGTCCATATCTATGAGAGATTTCGTGAGAGATTTGCGCCTCATAAATAGGTAGATTAACTTATCTAATAGTGCGCATAAATATTTGGGATCCAATTCTGGTGGACTGAATTGCTCCTAAATCACTAACTCGAAACTTGGTCTATAATAGTATCAAATAATATATTTTAAGCACTAGATGTGGCTCAATTCATACAATAACATGACTAATACACTTTTTTTAATAATGAAGAGTTACTAATTCGCATTTTTTGTTTGAAAAAATAATAACAAAGTTACCACATCATCTATTTAATAATAGATTACCAACAATAATTAAAAAGAGCTTAAAGGGAATTTCTTTATTATAATGAATACAAAAATTCAAACTTAATATCAATGTTTTAAAATTCAAACCAATGATTGAACCACATAGACCTCCTGGTCATGATTCAATTGGTTTAATCAACAAAATTTGTCTAGTTGAACCATGACTAAATTATGGTTTGTCAGCATCCAATTTTGTCTAGGCATTTGAATTAAAAAATTAAAAAATTAGTCTTTGGAAAGATTTCATTGAGAATTAAAGGGTTGATTGATTAAAATATTATTTAATTGATTTGATTGATAATTAAGTAATTGATTGAAAAATTATTTGATTGAATCTTTGACAAAAATAAGAAAATATTATTTTTGATTTTATAAAAGTAAAAAAGGGAAAGAATATTGAAATTTTTGAACCCAAATATATTCATATTTAAAATAAAAAGATAATCACGAAAGACATTTTTTTAGGGTAAAATATATGTTGGGATTTTTAACATCATTAAATCAAATTCCAAATCACTTGAGATTACTTTTTAATTTATGCATAATCTGTAAGCAATAAAAAAGGGAAAATTTGGTGATTCTTTCCCACTAAATAAATGAGGCATTACTTGGCTTATAAATAAGAAGACACCAAAGACACAATAATATAGAGTTTCTTGCGAAAACAACCCAAAGAGATTATAAGAGAGAGCACGTACAACCTGCGGGAAGAGTTTCACTAACAGAGAAAGCTCAAGAAAAATTTTGGTGCATGAGGTGGTATTCCTAGAGTTTTCTAATCAAGATTCTAGGCATAGTTTTGATGCAAAAGAAAATATTTCCTCTTTAAAAAGATGAGAGTTTTTTTTAGCTTCATGTTCATAGTTTGTATAATAGAAATTGAGTTTTGATTTTTGTGAATCTTTATAATATTTTATTTTTCCCTCTCAATTGGTTTTTTATATTTATTATAATTGGATTTCTATGACCATATGATTGTTGCAACGTTAACTTGCTATTTTTTTTAGTTAACCATATTTTCTTTTATTATGTGCTGTATTATTTTGTTTTGATTTTATTTTATTTTTTATTTAATTTTTTTGCTAATTTTTTCTTGCTTTTGTTGTTTGTTATCTTATCTCATTTATCCTTTTTAACTATTTTTTTATTATAGATTGAGATTCCGACGAAGGAATACCCAAAATTACCCGAAGTGACGATGAGATATTGGCTTTCTAGAGGTGAGGAGCATCCCTTAGGTTTTGCTAGAAACATTGACTAGGCCTTAGACGATCTCCAATAAAAAACTTATTCCAAATGTCAATTTTTTTTTATCATTCTTTGACATACATTATTTTATATTTTATACAATAAACTAAAACATTTAAACTCGGTCGACGATGAAAAAATTAGGAGAGGATCGAAGTGCGATCAATAAAACTCTACCTAATACTCTTGATGCCATTTAATTGGATTTTGCCAAAAGTATTGGTGGGGTCTGATCTAAAAAATTAATCTTTTTATAATAAAAATAAAAATTAGTGTGAACAAGTTCATATATCCCCAACTTTTAATTGTGGTGAATTAAACTTTATTTTACAAAAACCTTTTGAAAAGTCATTTTAAAAATCACATTTTGTTAAAAATACATTTTTTAAAATTTAATTTGACCTCTTTAATTCCAAAATCATATTTTGTTAAGAATATTTTTTGAAATTAATTTTTACATGACAATTCATTTTTCAAAATATTTTCCTTGAAATTTAAAATTTTAGTTTACTAGTTTCTTACCACATGTTGTGAGATTTAAATTTGTTCCATAAAATAATGATTTTCTAGCCACCTATTTCCTGTTATAGTTATTTATCATTTTTGATAATATGCCGACAAAATAGGACGTGGAAAAATAAAAATAACAATACTTTTTTAAAAAAATAAATAATTAGGACCATCTTAATTAATTTAGTAGATAACATTAAATTAAATAGATAACCATTTATTGAACGGATGAGGTAGGGTGCTAATACATTTCCTACTTATAATTAATCCTTAAATCTAAACTCTAGAATGCAGATCATATTTTTTTTAAAGGTGTCTAATTACATCATTCAATTTTAATGAATAAAGCAATTTATGGTAACTCTCAACTTTTTTTATAGTTGTCATCTCCCGACGTGACGCTCCTTTGAGATTGTTGCGACATGGTTGAACTGAATAATGTTCAAACTGAGAACATAGGCGAATCTTTGGAATAGGAACACATAATCAACCCAACATTTAGCTTAAAGGGAATCTAATTTAAAGCTAAAAGTGCTATGCAAAATTTTAAATAAAAAAAATCATGGTTTCAATAATATATTATTTTAACATAAATTACAATTACAATTATATGTATTTTTGAGTAATTATTTATTTTCTTAGCTTAATTTTTTTGGTGTGTGTATATATATAGCAAGGTATCAACTTTCATTAATGTAAGAGTTTTAATCTTACATCAATTGCTAGTCATTGATTTTAGTTCAAACTTATCTTATTTAATATAGAAAGATAATAGAAGGATGTCATTCAAATGAAGAGGGAGAAGAATAAAATTTGTATTAATGAAGATAGAAAATATAATTTTACTAATTAAATTTATTTTATATGAAATTTAAAAAAAATTGAATTTCTTTATTCTGTAAATAATTTATTTAAATTTATTTAATGAAGATAAAGGATATAATTTTGTATTCTATTTGAAAAAAAATGCAAACGATACTGAATTCACTCTTCTTTAGTATGCAAATGCAATATCATATAATATCATATAATATGTAAAGCATTGCTATTTAGTGCGACAGTTTTTTTGTCGAATAGAGTACGAAATGATGTGGCAGTAAAATAACGGGAAAGACACGGAATTGAAATGGAGAGAAGCGTAATGGGTAGAAAACCGTCCAATGAAATTCATTCGTTGAACATGTATGAATTGAATTTTGTACCATCAAGCATTACTATAAAATCACATAATATATAAAAAGAAGGGATATCTCTTAAAAAGTTATCATATGTATTTTTTGTCAATAAATATATAATTTGATTTAATAATATGTGATAAATAATAAAATTAAATTTTTATCATGTATTATTTGATATAGTTTTTTTCACATATAAAATAATGTGGTCAATGTCACATTTAAAAAAATAATAAATAAAATAAAAAAACAAATCAAATAACTCTAAATCAAAATCATGTTTCAACTTTTTAGTTTCATCTTTTTTAATTTTCTAGTAATAGAAAAAGAAAATCTACTTCTTTGAATGAAATATAAAAGTATGATGAAACCAAGAAAGACTCATTCTTTGAACGAAATGGAAGAACATTTTGAAACTTATAATTTTTAACAAAATAAAAGATTATGTTGAAGCCCCAAAATACATATTGGTCTTCTTCTTTGTCGTGGTTACTTAATCTTCTTCTCATGGGTACAATATTGCGAGTCTTATGAACCATACCAGCAAACGATGTAAGAGGCTCATGACCTTGCGAACAAATCAAAGTTATGTAAAAATAGATACAAAGAGGGGAGTTGAAAAAGAAGAATAAGAACATAAGAGGAATTGTACCTGAGAGTAACAACTACTAAAGCGGATGAACGGTGATTGGTGGCGGTGAATCTCTTGTAACCTCTAAGTTGGGAGTGAGAGTAGTTGAGAGGTTAAGACATTTTTTAAAGTAGTTTTGTTACTTTTGTCAAAGACCACCAATTGTCAATCTCTAATTGGTAAATTTTTGAATTTATTTGTAGAATTATTTTCAAGACCACCAATTGTCAATCTCTATAATTGGTAAAATTTTGAATTTATTGTAGAATTATTTTCAATTATTATTTTTGATTCCTTCCCATTATTGTAGAAGACTAATTTATGCTTCTTTCTAATATTTTGTCAATGAATCAATTGTAGGCTAGGTTATCAAATTTGTTGTATCCAAAAAAAAAGTTTCAATTATTAGCTCCACCCAAAAATGGGAGAATTAAGAATTGATTAATATTTTGTGTGACAAATCAAGACATTTTGATCCGATAGAATATATATATGTAAGTTTTTATAATTTATAATGTAATTTAGCTAATTTCCTAATATATATTGTGATCAACATTAAATATTAGTTTCAGTTTATCTTCTTAAATTTCCTTATAATTTGGGGAATAAATCAATGTAATTTTCTCTGCTAATTTCTTTTCAGAATTTTATATTCAAACAAAGTAAAAATCATCCAATCAATTACCATAATTGTCATTACCTTTAAAAATAAATTATGCTAACTATTATAAGACATTAACATATTATTGGTTGGTGATACATGAGTCAATTATACCTATGAACAGGCCTCTCATTTCCTACCTAAAGAACATGTCATAATTTTTATTACAAAAATCAAATAATAAAATAACTATAAAAATATTAAAAAATAATAAGTAGAAAACAAAATAAAAAATGAAAATGAAAAAAATAAGATAAGAAATAAAAGAATTACTTTTTAGTCCTCGAAGAGAAGTAACTCAAATTGGGAGTCTTAATCGAGCATGAGCCAGTGAAATTAACGATCTCTGAAATTGGTAAATTTTTATAATTATTGTAGAATTCCTTCCAATTATTATCTACATTGATTCATTTAGTAAACTAAGAATACTCTATCATGAAATTAGAAAGTAAAATATATGAATAAATAAATATAAATTATGACATGATATATGATAATAATTAAAACACTAAGTCAATTGTTTTTATTATAATCTCTTAAAAAATATTAGAAACAAATATGCACAAAATAAAAGTCACAAAAGGAATTTTTTGACATTAATATACATGTTCCGTATATTCAGAATCAACTATATAAAGTAAATTCAAATAAAAATTGATAATCACCAATATTATAATTAATAATTAATAATATTATAAATTTTAAAATTCATAAGCATCATTTTAAAATTAATAGCATATATTGTCAACCCTAATAATTTGATTAATTATCATTATCTACATAATGGGGTTGGACTCTTTCTAAAGAAAATAATGAAATTAATAGAGATATGTTTTATATATTATTTATAATTTAATAATATCTTTATGACAAAAGTTATTAAAGGATTGACCGTTGTTTAAGGTAATTTTTTAAATAAATATTTTAATTATTTTAAGAGGCTACAAGTAAACTAATGACAAATAAGATTATTAGCCTAATTAAAATAAAATTTCAAAACAAATAATTATTATCCTAATTATTCATAAGACTTAAATTTATATGTTTTGTTTAAACATTGAATTGGTCTCATTAAATGGGTCATGACTTGGTCAGGAACATACGGCCTTCAATTTTGTCATGTGTTATCCCATCTAATAAGTAATTATATTACTTTCTTGACATGTGACAAGTAAAGTAACTAATATTTTGTCATATGTCATCTTATGTGGTCATTTTCTATTATATATGATATAATATGATAACATGAGACATGTGATAAAGAAAATGTCACATGTACAAAAATCAAATAATAATTTTAAAAAAGCAAAATTCAATAACTAACTAATAAAAATAAAAATGAATAAGAAAAATAATTACAACTTCTCAAATAAGTAAAAATAATAATCAAAATACTTTATATGATTAAAAAAAATTCTTCCATCCCCCAAAAGAGAAATATCTTGTCGTTTTTCAATATAACACTAACATATTTGTATACTTTAATAACACATATTCAAATACTAAAAATTCAATAAGTTAGAATGTTGATGTAAACTCCTTAAAAAGAATAATAATATTAAAATTACATAAGGAAAGAAAGAACAAAAATGCAAATGGAATGGAAAAAAAGAAAAAGAAAGATAAAAAATAAACTAACAAAAAATAATAGTTTACATGAATATTTTCTTTTTTAGTTTTTTAAGATTTCATCATACATTTTAGTTGTAAGACTATACTTACTTAGAGTACAGGAACTTCCCTTCCCAAGTGCGTTTTGAAATTAAAAATATTTTAGTTTTATAAATATTGTTTTAAACATATAAGTTGTTTTATAATATTACATATTTAAATTCTTTAGTATTTATATTAGAATGAAAAAAAGAAAAAGAAAGACAAAAATTAAACTAACAAAAAATAATAGTTTACATAAATATTTTCTTTTTTAGTTTTTTAAGATTTCATCATACATTTTAGTTTTGAGACTATACTTACTTAGAGTACAAGAACTTCCCTTCCTAAGTGCATTTTGAAATTAAAAATATTTTAGTTTTATAAATATTGTTTTAAACATAAAATTGTTTTATAATATTACATATTTAAATTCTTTAGTATTTATATTAGAATGAAATCTTTTTATGAAAATATTATGTATTTTTAAACTAAACTTATAAATATTTTTTCTTTATGAATTATTACATATATTTCATTTAATAAAATTATTTTAATCAAATTATATTTATTTTTATCATTTAATTTTTAAATTTACCTGTGCATTAAATGGGTGCAAAATCTAGTGATATATAAAAGTAAAGTATATGTTTTGAAATATCAACATGTGCCAGTCCTAGCTAGCTGTCACAATATGTTTTAATATTATGTCATGTGACACTTTTATCACCTATATAATTGCTATGTGTCATATAATTATTATAGTAAATAGTATTGTTGATAAGTTGTCTACATACTTGAAAGACACATGTGCAAAAATTAATCCAAAAATTAACCCAGGTACAAAGTGATACCATTATAAAATGAAAATTAAATTTATGTCATTATAAAATAAAAAAAAATTTAAAATTAAGCAAAAAAACTAAAATCAAGTTTTGAACCCTAAGTCTAATTTCAGTGGCACCAACTCCCTTCCCTAGCACCTTCCTCACCTTCCTTCCCTAACATTCCACGGCGGCACAAGCGCACAACACTCCACGGTGTAATACCCTTAGTAACATGTTAAACTTGTATATGTATTCAAAAGGTAGCATATTAATTGTTTAACATGTATGTGAAGTTTTATGACAAACTAAGTTCGTTTAGATATTTAGTTGCAACACAGAAGTTTAAAAGTAGCTTAAAATGACTCAGATAATGACTTTAAAAGTAAAGTTGAGGGAAATAATTATAGAGAGTTTGTTTCTAAGTCACAAATGAGCTAAGTAAGATGTATTTAAAGTTTCAAGAGAATATGAGTTAGTTTGGTATTTTTAGACATACTGGTTGTGCATTTAGTACTAAATTGACAAACAACAAATATGGAAATCATAAAAATGATGAAAAAATAATTTAGATGAATCTTATGATTTATTCTACAGTTGTTGGAAGTTGAAAAACTTGAATTAGCATAATTCGAGTGTTCTTAGTAGATAAGGAAGTTCCAGCAAAATATCCTAATGGACATGATGGTCATTCTTTCATTTCTCTCTCTCGATTAAAGGTAGTAGAAGGTGCAAAGAAAAAAAAACAGAGAAGAAAGAAAACGAGGGAAGAGAAAAGAGAAAGGGGAAGAAAGGAAGAAGAAGGAAGAGAAAGGGAAGAGGAAGATCAAGATCAAGGATCAAAGCTTGAAGATTGATCATCCAATCAAGAGGTAAGGGGTTTCTATTCATCATTCTCCTCTTTGATTCTCATTGAATGAGGTTTGGGATTTTGAGTAGAAATAGGGGTTTGCATAGCCAAATCCATGTTCTTGGCTTGATTCTTGATTTCAAGGACTAGGTTAAGTTAGTTTAAGCTTAGTAAGTGTGAGATAGTTATTTATGGCTCAAGATCAACTATTAGAATTCATAGAATTAAGAATTTGATGATGGTTGGAGTTATATGATTTTGGACTTAAATCTATGCCTAAGAGAATCCATAGGTTGTATAAGAGTTACAACAAGTTTAGGGGCCTATATTGGTGCTAGAAATCACAAGGAAATCGATCCTAGATGATTGGAAGTTAAGATGAGAGTTTAGAACAGATAGAACAATCTGCAGAAATTCTGCAAAATTGCTGTCACACAGAGAGTGCCCAGACGACCTACACCGAGCACCTAGACGCTCATGTAACAGGATGCAGAGCGCTGAGGCGCTTAGATCAGAGTGCTTAGACGCTCAATGTCCAGGAAGTTTTATGCGCATCAGAGCACAGAGCACTTAAACGCTCAGTCCAAAGCACTCAGGTGTGTGGTGAAAAAATAGCACAAGGCTGTGTTCTGCCTAGTGAGCGCCTAAACGCTCAAGTAGAGAGCACTTGGGCGCCCTTCACAGAATTCAACAAAGAGTTATTTGTGATGTTTTCAAGTTCCTAACTAGAAGGAATCATTATATATATGTTTCCTAGGAAGTATTAAGGCACAAATAGGGATATTTCACGAAAGGAACTATCACCTAGCAAGTATGAGAAAGTATAGGCCTTTGAGGATCCTAAAAGTGAAGGATTGTCTTAGGTAAGGATGTAGCACCTTAGGCAACCTAGTGTTGCATTAGATATCACTCAAGATGTGATGAGATGGTGTAATGGAGACAAGTATACTAGGATGGATGGTAGGATTCACTCTAGTAAGAATAAAGAATGTATGAGCCTTAGGATATCCAAGAGTAGTGGATTACCTTGGAAAGGTACCTAGAACCTTAAGCAACAAAGAGTTGTAAGTAAGAACCACTCTTGAGTTAGATTCACTTGAGTAGGGATAATGTTGTGTATTTAGTTCCAAAGAGGGAATATTACATACTAAGTCTCTAGTTAAGTAGGACCTTGTACATTGTAAAATGCACAAAAGGATGAGTTGAGACTAGTAAGTTTGTCATATCCATGAGAGAGGTTGGATATGCAAAGTTATAATGAAATGCTCATTTATTTCCTTAAGTAAGATTGAATAAGGCATCAGCTAAGTTAGACTCTTTCACTAGGATGAGTTGAGTCTATAGGAAAGTTAAGGTGGTGTTTATGTAAGAAGTAAACATAATACTATGCTTTTCACAAACTAGTTAGTTAATCTAGCTTGTATGTGAAAGTTATGAGAACGTTAGTGCAACCAAAAGTAATGGTTTGCCATAGGTGAGTATTTAACACCTTAAAAACATAGTGTTGCATAGAGATCACTTAAGATATAATGAGTGATGGTGGGGTTGTATTAGATGCAATGAACTAGGATGAATTGGTAGTGTTTACCGAAGAATGTGACTTATATGACATGAGGTCATTTGGCCAAGAAGGAAATGAGTCAAGAAGTTCCTAATGGGATAAGTATTCCTAACTAAATGCTAGCGTTACATGTAGTGTGAGGTTATAGATTATCCTCTCTACAAAGGGTAAACATAAGAAGCCAAAGTTCTTAGTGGAATATGCTTAGGTCTTAAATAAACTAGGTATTCAAGTATGTATGTATGTAAATGAAAATGGTCTAGTAGTATTGATCTTAGTAAGTATCCTTTGATGCCCATTCATGAAGGCCAAGGGAGATAGATGAGTGTTTAGTAGACTCTTTTGAGGAAGGATATAACCCTGATATCTCGATAGTGCCAAGGCCAAAGGAGATAAACGGGAAATCCGAAAGCCTCTTTGAGGAAGGATGAAGATCGAACTTCTTAACGTGCCAGGATACGGGTGATGTAAGGATGAACTTTCCCTCTATTTACCACAGGATAATATACTGAACCAGTTCCTAATGAATATCTTTGTTTTTAAAATAAACCTCTGCATGTGTTTCAAAACAAAACATTGCACAAGCATATCTTTAGGATCTCCTTAGGCATAATCATATTGCACATCATCTGCATTGCATTTACAGGCAATTGTATGAGCATTGTCTATTCTTTTGGTATTTACAATTGTATGAGCAGTTGTTTATATCTAATGGTATATAGGCTATCAGTTTAGACCACACTATATAGTAGTGTGCGGTTTTGAGAATTAGTGGACGAAACTCCTATGTTTGTAGTTATAACAATTGTTATATTTGTTATACAATGTTATAACTAGCTGGTATTGGAATTACTTTTACTGAGAATTATAATTCTCACCCTAGTTGTTCTTCCATATAAATTCAGGTAAAGAACCTGCTAAGGGAAAGAAGATGAAGCATAAAGACTGATATAGTTTTTATATGCTTTAGTAAACAAAGCTTATGTATAAGTTTATATTTGTTTTGTATGTCTTAAGTAGTATGTATTGCAATATGCCCTTTTGTGGCAAGTGTTGTATATCTATGTATGAGTTTAAGTTTTTCTGCATTCTCTCAAGGCTTTTTATAATTACTCACTGTGATTATGGATATATGTATTAGTTAGTATGTAGAAGTGATGTTTCTAGTACTGTTTATCTTTATATATCTCTGTATATCTATGATATATCTAGATATCTGTACTAGGATGTTACATTATGGTATCAGAGCAGTTCATCCTGTTGAGTCAGGGCATGGACTGACTGTGCTTAGGCATAAGTAGCAGTTTAGTAGAATGTTATGCATTCTTTTATCTCTTTATGAGATATGAAAATGGAATTGCGTGACTAGCCTTAGGTATGGATGCTATTGCCTATTGTTGCACATTTACATGATATTGAGCCTAGCTAACTCAATATGTATTGTACTGCATGTATAGGAAACTATGGCAACTACCGGGAGAACCTATGAGACTAGGAGACTGGTAAAGGAGGAGATAACTAGAGCTCTTAGAGAAATGACTGCTGTTTTGAGAAAGTATATTGCCATTAGTAGAAATCTATCAGAAGCGATATAATAGGACTTGCGTAGTTAGTTATGGGAATGAGAAAGAACTTTTGAGAAATCTGTATTTCTCAGAGTTTAGGAAAGTTACTCCTTTATTTTTCAAATGAGAGTTTAGTTCAGCCAGAGCCGAAAGATGGCTTCATGTGATGGAAGAGATCTTTGAGGTCATGGCATGCGCTGATGTATAAAAGGTGACCTTGCTTCGTAAGGGTTAGTAGGAAGAGCTGAAAGTTGTTGAGATGAAGTAGAGAGGTTATTAGAAGAAGTCGGTACTTAAATCACCTAGTAGGTGTTTAGAGCTACTTTCCTAGGCAAGTATTATTCCCTCGAGTTAGGGAAGGTAAGAGAAATTTGGAAATTTCTAAGATTGGAGTGAGGGGAAATTATTGAGGAACAGTATGCGGAGCAATTTAAGGAATGTCAGGAGTTCTTTTCTTATTTTACGTCCAATCTAGATGAAGATTAGAGGTGAGTAAAATTTGAAGTAGAACTTGGAGAAGGCATAAAAAAGGTTATGAAGCAAAAAGGAGGTTAAGGACTTTTTTGCTCTAGTAAGTGGGTGCAGAGTTGTAAAAGCAGATAATCTCAGAGCCTCGATAGAACAAAAGTTAGAAGGTTCCCAAAAGAGGAAAAAATCAGATGTTGAGATCAGTGAGGGTGCCTCTTGGTCTCAATTTTTATTAGGTAAAGGAACACAGGTTCAAGTGGTAGTTGGGGAATGATGAGTAAGAGAAAGGTGCTTTTAAGACGAGCAACCTTAATGGAAAGAAGTAAATCAAACTCCAAGGTACCAAGATGTGCAAGCAGATTATAGATCAGAGTGCGTAGCGGAGGTGGCGAAATCTTCCAACTTGGTATAAGATAAGAGCACATGTAAAGAGAACTCTTTTAAGCTGTGTATAAGGAGAGTATAGATTTACTTCGTAAGTCAGGTTGGCTTACTTTATGAATCTAGTTTGCTTACCTAGTTGGTACAGTTTAGTTGCTAATCGAGACAAATGATATTATGTTCTTGTTTAGTGGAAGTGTGAGATTGTGCTTAATGTTCGGTAGTCGAATGAAGGAACTATCAAGACTAAATGTCTTTGTCTAGAAAGTATGATAAAGTAGATCAGTTGAGAGAAGCTTTGAATCTTTTCATGAGATAATCTAAGACCTGGTTGTCAGAGAAGTAAAGTTAAGAAGAGTAGATCTCAAAGAGTTTTTCCAGGATTATGAAAGGATATGAAGAATATGTCAATGTAGTTTTGGAAACTTTTTGGAAAAGAAGTGGTTAAGTTCCAAGAAAGCTAAAAGTTAGTTTTGGGTTACAAGTGGTACAGTTTATGGTCCATGTAATTTCTCAAGGAAGAAATTGTAGAGAACCCTAGTAGAGTTTAAGAAAAAGTACAATGGGAAGAGTAACAATTATAACCAAAGGCAGAGAGTCTATCAGTGGATTTTCTCAGTTAGTGCTACCCAAATTAGGCAAGCTAAGAAAGGTAGTACTTAGCGGTGGACTCTAGAGAGTGAGTATGGTTTCCAAGAGTTAAAGAGGAGGTAGATTACTAAGTTAGTATTTTTAATTCCAGATTCTGATGAGAACTTTGAGGTAGTCAGTTATACTTCGAAGAAGGGATTGGAGTGTGTTCAGATGCACAAGAGGTAAGTAGCAACTATGTATCAAGGCAGTTAGACTTGCAAGAGAGGGACTACTCTAAGTATGATTTGGAAATTGCCACAGTGGTGTTTGCCTTACTATTTTGGAGACATAACTCATGAGGAATCAAGTTTGAGGTGCTCAGTGATCATGATAGCTTAAGAATGCTTGTTGATCAGAGGAAGCTGAACATGAAGCAGAATAGATGGATGGAGTTTTTCACGGCTTATAACGTTGAGTTAAGATATCATTCAGGTAATACCAAAGTAGTGGTTGATGCACTAGGTAGAAAATTCCTACAGGTGTCCCAGATGATAGTCCAAGAGAGAGTAAAATTCTTGAGAGTTTTAAGAATTTGAGTCTAGCAGTGATTATGATTCCAGATAGTCAGTGAGTAAGGTGGACATAGTAAGAGCACTAAGGACTCAAATTTCTTTGAAACTCAGAAGGAGAATGAAACTCTAAGAGACAAGAGTGAATAGATCTCTTTCGGAACCCAAAAGGATTTTTGAAATAGTAAAGATGGAATGACGAAGTTTAGAAACAAACTTTGTTTTTCAAATAAGTCAAAAAATCAGGGAAGGGATTCTATAAGGAGTTCATAAGAGAATGTATACCATCTATCTAGAGGCTACTAAGGTTTTTCAAGAGTCAAAGAAGATGTTTGATGGCCTAGTATGTTAAAGAACGTAGCAGAATATATTGAGTTGTAGGTAATGATGGATAGATTAAGTAACCTTTCCACTTTTTGCCAAGTAGAGCTAGTTATTTTCTAGACAAAGTGGTTCAACTGCTTTTGTAAGAAATAGTTAGGATGCATGGAGTTCCAGTGAATGTAGTGTCTGAAGGGGATACTAGATTCACAGTTGGTTTTAGAAAGCCTTATAAGGAAGAGTTCAAAGCTAAGTTATATTTTAGTAAAGCTTACCATCTACAACAGAGGAGTCAAGAGCTTAGAGATAAGCAGATTTCCTCTAATAGAGGTATAGTTGGGAGAAGCTGGTGTTGAAAAAGGTTTACATGGTAATAAGAATTTCATGTTAAGAGAGTTTACCCGGAGTTGTTTGCACGAGGTGAGCAATTTTGGGGATAAAATTTTAAAAAGGAGGGGAGAAATGTAATACCCTTAGTAACATGTTAGACTTGTATATGTGTTCAAAAGGTAGCATATTACTTGTTTAACATGCATGTGAAGTTTTGTGACAAACTAAGTTCGTTTAGACACTTAGTTGGAACACAAAAGTTGAAAAGTAGCTTAAAATAACTAACACAATGGCTTTAAAGGAAAAGTTGAGGGAAATAAACATAGAGATTTTGTTTCTAAGTCACAAATGAGCTAAGTAAGATGGAGTTAAAGTTTTAAGAGAATCTGAGTTAGTTTGGTATTTTTAGGCATACTGGTTATGCATTTAATACCGAATTGACTAACAGCAGATATGAAAAATCATGAAAATGATAAAACAATAATTTAGATGAATCTTATGATTTATTCTACAGTTGTTGGAAGCTAAAAAACTTGAATTAACATAATTTGGGTGTTCTTAGCAGATAAGAAAGTTCCAACAAAATATCCTAAGGGACAAGAAGGTCATTCTCTAATTTCTCTCTCTCGATTAAAGGTAGCAGAAGCTGCAAAGAAAGAAATAAAAAAGAGAAGAAAGAAAACGAGGGAAGAGAAAAGAGAAAGGGGAAGAAAGGAAGAAGAAGGAAGAGAAAGGGAAGAGGAAGATCAAGATCAAGGATCAAAGCTTGAAGATTGATCATCCAATCAAGAGGTAAGGGGTTTCTATTCATCATTCTCCTCTTTGATTCTCATTGAATGATGTTTGGGATTTTGAGTAGAAATAGGAGTTTGAATAGCCAAATCCATGTTCTTGACTTGGTTCTTGATTCCAAGGACTATGTTAAGTTAGTTTAAGCTTACTAAGTGTGAGATAGCCATTTATGGCTCAAGATCAACCATTAAAATTCATAAATTTAAGAATTTGATGATGGTTGGAGTGATTGATTTTGGACTTAAATCTTTGCCTAAGAGAATCCATAGGTTGTATAAGAGTTACAACAAGTTTAGGAGCCTAGATTGATGCTAGAAATCACAAGGAAACCGATCCTAGATGATTAGAAGTTAAGATGAGAGTTTAGAACAAATAGAACAATCTATAGAAATTCTGCAGAATTGTTGTCACACAGAAAGCGCCCAGATGCCCTACATTAAGCGCCTAGACGCTCGTGTAATAAGGATGAATGTTCGTGTAGCAAGACACAGAGCTCTTAGGTGCTTAGATCAGAGCGCTTAGACGCTTAATGTCTAAGAAGTTTTATGCACATTAGAGCGCAGAGCGCTTAGACGCTCAATCCACAGCGCTTAGGCACGCGACGCAAAAATAGCACAAGGCTGTGTTCGGCCTAGTGAGCACCCAGATGCTCAAGGAGAGAGTGCTTAGGCGCCCATCATAGAATTGAACAAAGATTTATTTGTGATGTTTTCAAGTTCCTAAGTAGAAGGAATCATTATATATATGTTTCCTAAGAAGTGTTAAGGCTCAAATAGGGATATTTTAAGAGAGGAACTATCACCTAGCAAGTATGAGAAAGGATAGGCCTTTGAGGATCCTAAAAGTGAAGGATTGCCCTAGGTAAGGATGTAGCACCTTAGGCAACCTAGTTTTGCATTAGATATCACTCAAGATGTGATGCAATGGTGTAATAGAGTCAAGTATACTAGGATGGATTATTGGATTCACTCTAGTAAGAATAAGGAATGTATGAGCCTTAGGATATCCGAGAGTAGTAGATTACCTTGGGAAGGTACCTAGAACCTTAAGCAATAAAGAGTTATAAGTACAAACCACTCTTGAGTTAGATTCACTTGAGTGGGGATAAGGTTGTGTATTTAGTTCCAAAGAGGGAATGTTATGTACTAAGTCTCTAGTTAAGTAGGACCTTGTACATTGTAAAATGTACAAAAGGATGAGTTGAGACTAGTAAGCTTGTCATATCCATGAGAGAGGTTGGATATGCAAAGTTATAGTGAAATGCTCATTTATTTCCTTAAGCAAGGTTGAATGAGGCATTAACTAAGTTAGACTCTTTCACTAGGATGAGTTGAGTCTATAGGAAAGTTAAGGTAGTGTTTATGTAAGAAGTAAATGTAACACTATGCTTTTCACACACTAGTTAGTTAATCTAACTTGTATGTGAAAGTTATGAGAACGTTAGTGCAACCAAGAGTAATGGTTTGCCATAGGTGAGTATCTAACACCTTAGCAACATAGTGTTGCATAAAGATCACTTAAGATATAATGAGTGATGATGGGGGTGTATTAGATGCAATGAACTAGGATGGATTAGTAGTGTTTGTCGAAGAATATGACTTATATGATGTAAGGTCGTTTGGCCATGAAGGAAAGGAGTCAAGAAGTTCTTAAGGGATAAGTATTCCTAACCAAGTGCTAGGGTTACATATAGTATGAGGTTACAGATTATCCTCTCTACAAAGGGTAAACATATGAAGCCAAAGTTCCTAGTGGAATATGCTTAGGTCTTAAATGAATTAGGTATATAAGTATGTATGCATGCAAATGAAAATGGTCTAGTAGTATTAATCTTAGTGAGTATCCTTTGATGCCCATTCATGAAGGCCAAGGGAGATAGATAGGTGTCTGATAGACTCTTTTGAAGAAGGACATAACCCTGATATCTCGATAGTGCCAAGGTCAAAGGAGATAAATAGAAAACCCGAAAGCCTCTTTGAGGAAAGATGAAGACCGAACTTCTCAGCATGCCAGGATACGTGTGATGTGAGGATGAGCTTTTCCTCTATTTACCACATGATAATATACTGAACCACTTCCTAATGAATATCTTTGTTTTCAAAATAAACATCTGCATATATTTCAAAATAAAACATTGTACTAGCATATCTTTAGGATCTTCTTAGGCATAATCATATTGCATATCATCTGCATTGCATTTACAGACAGTTGTATGTGCATTGTCTATTGTTGTTAGTATTTATAGTTGTATGGTAGTTGTTTATATCCAATGGTATGTAGGCTATCAGTTTAGATCACACTATATAGTAGTGTGCAGTTATGAGAATTAGTGGAGGAAACTCCTATGTTTGTAGTTATAACAATTGTTATATTTGTTATACAATGTTATAGCTAGCTGGTATTGGAATTGCTTTTACTGAGAATTGTAATTCTCACCCCAATTATTCTTCCATGTAAATTCAAGTAAAGACCCTACTAAGGGAGAGAAGATGTGAAGCATAAAGACTCGTATAGTTTTTATATGCTTTAGTAGACAAAGTTTTTGCATAAGTTTATATTTGCTTTGTATGTTTTAAGTTATATGTATTATAATATGCCCTTTTGTGGCAAGTGTTGTATATATATGTATGAGTTTAAGTTTTTTCACATTTTCTCAAGGCTTTCTATAATTACTCACTGTGATTATGGATATATATATTAGTTAGTATGTAGAAGTGACGTCTCTAGTACTGTTTATCTTTATCTATCTCTGTATATATATGATATATCTAGATATCTATACTAGGATGTTACACATGGTGGAACAACTCTCCACGGGCCACCACTACTTTAGAAATGACACCATCTTGCATGGCGGACCACCACTCAACGGCGTCATAACACTCCATGGCAAATCACTCCACTTTGCAGCTATAAATGATCCATTCCTTCCTTCCACTGAAGCATAACTCTATTCCCCTTAATTGACACATTATTCTTCCAAAAAGTAGCCCATGAAGCTCCTTTGCCACCTAAAACTAAGACTCCTTCCCCTTCCGCTTGACACAAGTTTTCTGCCAAGAACACCACATCATCAAGTTCACATACCTTTTTCTCCAAGGTCCTCACTTTCCTTTACCTACCCATCAAACCATTTTCACTCCTCTTTCCCACCTTCGATTCGACACTCCCAGATCCCAAATCCCCTTCAACTCCAGAAGATAATGATGATCCAAGTGAAAGCCTCTGAGTAATTGTTCCTTCCTTCTTCTTTTCTTTGTGTGTTTTATTTTAAGTATAGTTTATTTCTTGATTTGCTTGATTTCCTAATTTTCATTTATTGTTGTATGTTGTAGTTTTTTTTTTGCTTGCTTTACTTTATAGTTTTATGCTTGATTTACTAATATCATCAATTGGAATCTTCACTAATATGGCAACATCAGCCTATTATTTGGATAATAATTCCAAATATATGCAAAAATTAATCCAAGTGGACGATACCATTATAAAGTGAAAACTAAATTTATGTCATTATAAAATTTGTTGGGTTTAAGTTTTATGATGAAAGATTTTTTGTAGGAAAGTTGTTGGGTTGATTGATTTGAGTATAGAAGGAAAGTTTTCAAATTTGTTTTTTCTATAAAACATTTCCTTACCCATTATTTGATTTCCATTATTGTTAGAGACAAGTCATTTATACAACTTTATGAATGAATTAAGCTCTTTTAAGTGCAAATGAATGCTCCAACAGTAAAAAAAATTAAATGATATGCTGCCATACACAAACCAGAGGAAAAGAGTGATTATTGGGAAAAGGAGCAACTACCAAAACAGAAGGAACAATTACGTATTTTTTACATGGAATTAATTCCCATGAATTTGAGATTGATTTTTCCTAATTTTCTCTATCTCTAACGGCTAGAAAACCATGAGAAAGCTTTCCATTATAAATAGAAAGACTTGGAGAAGATGAAGACTCAACAATTGCTCTAAACAAAAGAGAGGAAGTGCTACATTCTTACTATCTTAATTTTTCTTTCTCCTTAGTTGATTACACACCTGTATATCCACTCTATAGAGAGAATTTTGTTGTTGGAATTCATTGTAGCTCATATTATAAAAACATAAAAGTGAGAGTAAATTTTTGTTCTAGTGAAATAGGTTACTCTTCTTTGAATGGATGTTGAGGGAGGTTTGATGGTATCCTTGGTGAAAGAAACTATTTGTAACTCTGCTTTAACGCTAAGGTAGAGGAAGGTTTGCTAGAGTCCTTGTAAGAGAAAATTTGATAATTGAATAAAATCGCAAGCATTTGATTTGGGACTGGATGTAGGTCACAGGTTATGACTAAACTAGTATAAAATTTGTTTGTACATTCCTCTTAACAATTTCCTCTTTATTTTCAATTTTTACTAGTGTTTATATGGCAATTGTTAGTTTAATTTTTATATTTTTTGTTATTGAACCCTATAGAACTAATTTATCCCTCTTTTGGTTCTGTCAATTGGTATCAAACTGAATTCTCTAGAAGGCCTACCCGCTTGAGAAGTTGATCCTTGTAGGTTCAAGGTAGGAAACTTGATGAACTCAAACATCATTGAAGGACAATCCATCTCAAGGCCACCATACTTTGATAGGTTAAACTACACTTATTGGAAGGAGCTCATGAGAATATTCATTCAGTCCGTTGACTATAAACTTTGGCTCATGATAAAAAAATGGGTCATCCATTCCAAAGGAAGTTGTAGATGCCAAAGAGGTGGAGAAGACTAAAGAGTAATTTAATAATGAAGACACGAAGAAGATGTAACAAATTGTGAAAGCCAAAAACATCTTCTACTTTGCTATGAATCCAGACGATTTTCGAAAATCTCAAGGTGCAAAACGGCCAAGCGAATGTGGGATAAGTTAGAGGTGACACACTAAGGAATGAGCTAAGTAAAAGAAGCGAAGATTGACATGCTTGTTCATGAGTATGAGTTGTTTAACATGAAAGAGGAATAAAATATTGATGAGATGTTTGAGAGGTTCTCTAACATAGTCAACACCCTTGATGCCATTTGGAAGGTCTACATGTATAGAGAGTTAGCAAGGAAGATACTAAGAAGACTCACTACAGAATGTCAATCAAAGATGACCGTAATTCAAGAAGGATGAGACCTCAACACCATTTTCTATGATGAATTAAGAGGTAATCTCATAACCTATGAATTAACTTTTCTTAATAGATTGCAGGAAGAGAACACATCAAGGAAAGGAGTTTCTCTCAAAGCCAAATCAACCTTATACTAAGAGGAAGATGATGAAAGAACTCAAATGAGTAATGATGAAGAGATAACATTCCTAACCAAGAGACTCTACAAACTCAACTAGCAAAAGTTCGGTTCAAGAAATAGGCATCAATTCAAAAGAAATGGTTTAAAAGAAAATCAAATTGTGTGTTATGGGTTGGTCACTATTAATCCAATTGTCTTCTCACTAAGATAAAATTTCAAAAGAAGCCAAAGAAGAAGAAAGCAATGGTAGCAAGCTCAACTTGGAGTAATTATGATAACTCTTCATCAGAAAGTGAACAAAAAGATAATGATGAGGTGACTCATATGTGTTTCATGGCAAAAAGTGAACAAGATGATGAAGATGATAAGGTAAATGTCTTTGACCATCATTCTTCTTATGATGAATTAAATGATGAGTTTGCACAATTATTAAAAGATTCTATTAAGCTATGTAAATCATATTTTGCTCTAAAATTTATGTACGATGATTCCTTGGTTAAACTTGAGAAGTTAAGAAAAGAAGTTGAGCTTTTGAAGTTAGAAAATGTTTCAAATGAAAATGACCAATTTATTGCTAAAAATATTTTATTGAATAAAAATGTTGATGAACTTACTAAAGATCTTGCAAAATTTGTAAAAGGAAAAGAAAATTTGAATATTCTCTTAGGAAAACAAAAATGCTCTTTTGATAAAGTTGGAATAGGATTTAATCAATGCAAAAGTAAAAAATATTATAAGAATTTTTTTTTGTAAAAGCAAGTGTTTCTACAACTCCATATGTGACATGTAACTATTGTGGACAAAAAGGACACATCTCATATACATATGCTATGAAGAAAAATGCTTCTATGATGATGTGGGTTCCTAAAGTCACTAAGGTTGGTTCTTCAAGCTCTAACCCCAAAGGACCCAAGAGAATTTGGGTAGTAAAGGTGAAATCTATCTTGTAGGTGTGTTTGAAGACAAGCATAAAAAAACAATGATTCCTTGTTATTGGATGCTCAAAAGTTAGTAAATTTCATCTCCCACAAGCTTAAACAAGGAAGAACTATCACATTGGAGACAATAAGAAAGTATAAGCATTGGAGTTAGTAAAACTAGTATCAACACATTCTTCTTTATTGCCTCTGCTCAATTATTTTTTTAAAGCATATTATGTGTTAACTATTTTTCTTTTACGAGTAAGCTGCTATGCAAGGAATATACGGGTAATGAAGTTCTTTTTGCTATCAATGAACCTTCATGCTAAGACATTTTGGAAATAGTAAAAAAGTAAATGAAAGAGATATAACATGTTCTTTATTTTATCCAAATGATAAGTTTGTCATACATGATGTGCTTAAGTGAAAAATTCATGAGAAACACTTGAATTACAATATTTAACATATGTACTTATATTGCTCATATCTTAACATATTATGTGGTTTATGTTAATTTTCTACTTTGTGTTTTGAAGTGCATGAGATGATGATATTATATGATATCGATGATATTTAGAGTGATTGGAACCATATTTAAATCTTATTTAAAGCATTTTATTCAAAATTTTCAAGTTTTGATTTTCAGTCCAAAGGAGCAACTATTGGGAGAAAGAGCAACTATCATGTAGTTTTTGGTTATAATTACTCATTATATCTGTCTTTTGTATGGCAAGCTTCCCTATTATGTTTTTATATCAAGGGCTTTTTAATCCTTTTCTATTTTCTTTTTAATTAATGTAAAAACAAAACAAAACAAAAATTTCAAAAACTGTTTTACGTCTTCTCTCTCTCTCACATCTTTGTCTCTGGTTTCCTCTTTTCAAAACCTAAAATCCCAAATCCCATAATTTGATTTCATTTTCTCCTCCTCTATTTGAATTCTTCTCAAATCACTATCACACACACAAGCTGCCATGCTGAAGCTGTGTTCGTGCTCTGTACAGTTCGAGTCTGAGTTGTCGGCCAGTCCTCCATGTTTTTCGGTGATGCAAGCTCTAGTTCCGGCATCTGTGCCATTTCTAGCGACGCAATCTCATTAATGACGCCACCAGCTCTAGTTTGTAATTGTGCTCTGCTTGTCGTGAGCTGGCCACGATGCGCCACCGCTGTTGGTTCGTGGTCCACCTACGGTTTGTAATTTTTTGTTTATAAAAAGTTTAGAGGTGGTCTGGACTTACTCCTCACAGCCACAGGTCCTCAAGGTTTGGGTATTATTTTTGGTTGATTGCTCATCATGGAGTAATTTGGTCTGCTCTATTATTTCAATTATTGGCATATTTTTTGGTTCAAGTGACTGATGCTCACACTCTGAAATATTATTGAAATGTTTTTCTGATTGTGGCATATTCTTGGTAGAGATATTTGTGTTATCTGAGTTTGGCATTAGATTTTTTTTTTTGCTGAGCACTCTTTAAAACTGTCTAATATACTACTGGCTAGTTTCTTAATTTGATGGTTTGAATTCTATTATTTGATTCTCTGAATATTGGTACTTGTTGGTACTCATTGGTCACAATTTAGTTGTCTATGCCTGCTATTGGTATATCTAATCACATGACTCTAAGAATGGTATTCTATTATAGGCTTGATGGTTTTACAAAAAATGGGATGGATATCTTCTCGAAGCTTGATGAATCTTTAACTTGTCAATTTATCCTTTGCTAATTTGATAAGAGGAATAATGAACTGAAAAATCTATGTGTTGAGTGTTGGCTTTGGAAACTTTGTACGGAAAAAATTCTCTATGTTGTTCATGTTGGCATACCAAGTGATGGGAAACATAAAAGGTTCACTATAAGTTTTAATAATGAATGGTTGGAATTATTGAAGATGATGAAGAGTTAGAAAAGTTTTAGCTAGCTCCATGAAGAACCAATAGCACATGCAAGGACTAAGTCATACTCAATCTCTTTTCAAAATGTTTTTCTAAATCTATTTTGAATCTTTTAAATCTTTTCAATAAGTTTTTGAAAATCTAAAAATTTGGTATGGTTACCCAATCTTGCATATTTTGACATGTTATCCTGATCATAACATTTTACATCTTAATATATTTGGAATTATATTATGTTGTTTTATGACTATCTTTACTATGTTTTTTTCCTATGAGTTTTTGGACTATCTTTGCATTACACTTGACCTTTTTTATGCTAAAGGGGGAGAAAGGACAAGTTTAAGGTTTATCAATTTGGATCATGAACTTAGGGAGAGTTCACCTAAAAGCAAGCTCATGGATTAAGAGGGAGTATAGCAAGCCTCCAAGGATTAAAGGGGAGCTCATAAATTAAGGGGGAAGCTTTTCTAAATCCCCTCTCTTTAATATGTTTGACTGCTATATTATTGCTGCCAACTCTGTTTATTATTAAACATGTGACATATGAAATAATTATTGATATCTACATTCCTTTGCCATGCTCAAATTGTTGATTAATGTTTCATAATGGGGTCATCATAAAAAAAGGGGAGAATGTTGGGTTTAAGTTTTGATGATGAAAGATTTTTTGTAGGAAATTTGTTGAGTTGATTGATTTAAGTATAGAAGGAAAGTTTTCCAATTTGATTTTTCTATAAAACATTTCTTTACTCATTATTTGATTTCCATTATTGTTAGAGACAAGTCATTTATACCACTTTATGATTGAATCAAGCTCTTTTAAGTTCAAATGAATGCTCCAACGGTCAAAAATTTGAATGATATACTATCATACACAAACCAGAGGAAAGGATTGACTATTAGAGTGACTACTGGGTAAAGGAACAACTACTAGAATAGAAGGAGCAACTACACATTTTTTTACATAGAATTAATTCCCACGAATTTGAGGCTGATTTTCCCTAATTTTCTCTATCTCCAACAGCTAGAAAAAACACAGGCAGATTTTCTATTATAAATAAGAAGCCTTGGAGAAGATGAAAACACAACAATTGCTCTAAACAAAAGAGAGGAAGTGCTACATTTTTGCTATCTCAAATTTTCTTTCTCCTTAGTTTATTCTACACTTGTACTTCCACTCTATAGAGAGAGTTTTGTTGTTGGGATTCATTGTAGCTCATCTTATAAGAGTATAAAAGTGAGAGTAAATTTTTGTTCTAGTGAAATAGGTTACTCTTCTTCAGTTAGAAGTTGAGGGAGGTTTGGTGGTATCCTTAGTGAAACAAACCATTGTAACTCTATTTTGAGGCTAAGGTAGAGGAAGGTTCGTCGAAGTCATTGTAAGAGAAAATTCAACAATTGAAGAAAATATTGAGCATTTGCTTGGGGATTGAATGTAGGTTGCGGGTTGTGGCTGAACCAGTATAAAATTTGTTTGTGCATTCCTCTCAACTTTTGCCTTTTTATTTTCAATTTTTACTAGTGTTTATATTGCAATTGTTGGTTTAATTTTTATATTTTTTTGTTATTGAACCTTATAGAACCAATTCACTCCCTCTCTTGGTTATTTGAAAATTATAAATAAAAAAAAACAAAAAACCAAATTCAAGTTGTAAACCCTAAATCTAATTTCAATGGCACCTTCCTCTTGTCCCTTTCCCAGCACCTTCCTCGCCTCACTTCCTTAGTAGTCCACGGAGGAACAACTCTCCACGAGCAACCACTACTTTAGAAATGACACCATCTTGAATGGCAGACCACTAATCCTCCTATCCCCAGCTCTCCATAACAGAGCACCATTCCACAATGGCACAGTACTCCACAACCAGCCACACCACTTTGTAGCGACAAATGATCCCCTCATTCCACCAAAACACAATAGCATTCCCCTTAATTGATACATTCTTCTCCCAAAAAAATAGCCCATAAAGCTCTTTTTTCACCTGAAATAAGACTCATTCCCTTTCCCCTTGACATAAGCTTTCTCCCAAGAATACCACATCATCAGGTACACGTACCCTTTTAGAAAAATAAAGAAAGCAAGTAAATGAAAGTAATTAAAAAAAATCAAATGATCTCGAGAGAATCACTCGATCGGGAGTAGTAGAGAATTTGCAAGAAGGTAAATGACTAGAAATAGAAATGAAACTTTGAATTAAATTTGTATTAGAATTGTAAAGTGTACAGAAAGTAAGCAGGATGGAAACATACTTGTCTTTGTCTCAGATTGCTTATGTGTCAGGATGACTTATGAGCATGTTTAGAGAGTATTTGCAAGTAAGTGAATTACAACCCTTAAATGTTTCCATCCTCTTGGTATTTATGGATAAGCTAAGTAATTACCCCCTTTACAAGATTCTAACAAGTGTTTTTAAAAAAAAAAACTACCTAATCATTGTCAGCATTCCCCGTGAAGTAACTACCCAATCTTTGTCAGCAATCATCATGCTACAAGTAACTTCTTAATCTTTGTCAACAATCATTGTATTGTCTTGGATCTTACACTCGTAACTGCTGCTAACTTCTGTTTTAAATTCAAATTCTATCTTATCTGAATTTAAATTTGAATCTTGGAACAGCTACTGTCTTCAGGTCAAGATCTTTCCTTTTGTCTTCAGAAAATCTCAAGTTTAGATACTAACCTTTTTTGAATCTTTAATTTTCGAGACCAAATCGAAATTACCATTTTGGTAACTTCAAGTTTCACAACAATTTTGATCCTAATAGAATTAGAGTATGTGTAAGTTCATAACTTAGTAAATATAATTCATACGAAGTCTTCGAATACACCTTGAAATTATCTAAATTGAAAAGTGTTATTTTTATATCAACCGGTACCTAGTGGGTTATTTTTCTAGAAGCATTTGCTGGTGACAATCCGGGTGGTTCTAGTTTTCGTGTATATATTAGAAACCATATGGCTAAAGGTAGAGAGAAGTTCTGTAAGTGTCATTATGCAGCCATTATGCATCCATGTCTCACAATGTTTTAGAATGACTTAATAAGGAGCAGAATATGTCAATTCTATTCGGTTTTTATTAATAACATATATTTAGCATGACTTTATGTTATTGTCCTCCTCTAGATTCTGATTGATGTTCAAAGATTAAACTAATTGAACATGAAAGATAATTTATCTTTTAGGTTTAAAAAATCACCATGTTATCCAAGTCATGACCAGATTTTAGATTCCCATATTTATATGTTTGGAACGGAATTATGTAAAAAGAGATTGACTAATTAGAAGTTTGGAGATATATATTCAAGATTGGGGTTGGATGGAATGGAAGGAAGGAATTTTGACTATAGCTAGAGAATGATACCGAAATGCTTTATCAATTGATTCAAATATTAATAGTGCTGCCAGATATTTTTAGATGATAAATAACTTTTGATGCATGCATATGATAGATATTCAAACAACTTGATCTTTTACATAGCTTGGTTTGTTCTAAAGCAGAGAGTTGGTAATCTTTTAGCTGCTTGTGAATTATTTAGAACCTCTTTGAATGTAAAGATATATGACATGGATGGCTTGGGGATACTGGAGGAAGAATAATAGCTGGGATGCAAAAGAAAATTCTATTGAAATTACAAAAATCATAATAAAATCCCAATACTTACAAGAGGCATTGGTGGGCTACATGTCAAGTAGAACAAGCTAATATGCACCTTAATGGTATATAATTGAGATAATGTCTTTTTAAGTGTACCTATTTGGCATCAAGGTGTAGAAACTTTTTATTTGGGGCTGCCTATCTTCGTCATGAATTTGTGTAGACAGAAAACAAGTGAGTGCTGCAAGACTAATGTAATTCTTACAAAAATAATAAGTGCTGCAAAAACCACATGAGAGAACAAATCCTATTGTAGTTCTGGTCATTCCAAGACTAATGAGAATGTTGATTTTAATACCAGGTTAGATGCATTAATTTTTTCAAGAAAATATTAGCTTTGGGTTAGAATTGTAATTTTGTCATTATCAATTAATAGTCATGCTTTTAAACTTAATGTTGGTATTGAATATGCAATGTACACTTTTGTTGTTTTATTTTGGAGGCCAAACAAAGCTCAAGGATATGAACCTATAAACTGGATGAAATATAAATGGAAAATTAGCCCTTTTATGTAGCTTTTAATGACGTTAATGGGCATAATGGTTTAATAAAATGATTTTTGTTGAATGGAAATAGGAAAAAGTAGGTCAGAAACATGTTATGTTTGTCTTTTATGAAGGCTTCAGAAAAAAGATTTTCCATGTAATTCAACTTAAATGAAATTTCGAAATGTTTGAATGTGATTGTTTTGTTGTAGCAATAGTATATTATAATTATCGTGGTTATTATATGTTCCATTTTCTACCTAAGTGGGTGGTCTGAGACAACTTCAAGTTGTCGGAGGGCTTCCTACCAGTCAACAATGGTGGTCCCTGGTTAGAGGCAGGGGTGAAGTACTTATAAAAGACACTCCGACACTCAAGTCAATCTCAGAGCCAAAAAAAGGAAAAAAAAAGTAAAGGCAGATAAAGTTAACTAACCTGAGAAACCCCAAGTGTGCGCTTATATAGAGGGTGAAGCCCTTGAGGCCTTAAGTAACGGGTCACATGCAAGCTGTTGGGCTTGGGCCTAGTAGGACATACCGGTCCACAGTCCCCCAGCTAGGTAGACTGATGTATCCTTTTAGGCCTGAGCTACCCAACCCATTTTAGTCCAATGCCAGTCACAATGATAAAGTCAAGTATAATTGTTAATGAGTAAATGCTAACTGGATGTTGTAGGCTTGTAGCTTATATACTTTAGCACTTGATACGCTCGGCTCATTGATTACTGACCTAGGAAGTTATGGACCGGTATATCCTACTGGTCCAAGCCTGACAACTTGCATGTGACCTACCACCTAAAGCTCGAAGGGCCTTATCCTCTATATAAACACACACGTAGGAGTACTTCAGGTTAGTGCACTTTCTTTGCCTTTACTTTTTTCACTTTTATTTTGACTTTGAGACTGACTTGAGCATCAAAATATCTTTTGTAAGTATTCCACCCTTGCCTCCAACTAGGAACCGCATTGCTGACTAGTAGGAAGCCCTTCAACAACCTCAGGCTGTCTCAGACCACCCACTCAGGTAGAGAATATTTAGACAAATTTTGCCCCCCACAGATACCGTTAGGGTGAGGGAGTTCTGTTTTACTAAAATCAATGACATAGAATTAAGAATTTTTTGATAAATTCCCCCCTCCTTTCAAGCAACAATCGGCTCCACCAACAACAAAAGGATTATTAAGCATAAAAGCATCTAATTCAAGAAGCCTATTTCTATGTTGCAAACTAAATTGCTGAATCAAATGTTGTCATGACATAATTAGAAGGAAGATTGCAACTTCAGTTAAAAGGTTAAAAAATATATATAAATTAAGTAAAATTAAAAACGAAAGTTATTTTTTGATTTCTTTGGGTATCATTTTTTTAATTTCCAGATTAAATAAAAAATTATATATTCTCATAAAAAATATAGATAACAAATGAAACAAAACAAAAAATATAAACTGCCATTAAAGCAACTCAAGCAGGACTTACTATAGTATGTTTTAAAAATGTAAATTTTTAATTAAAATTCTACATATTATCTATGCGTTGCACGAGTTCAAAATACTAATTCTTTACATTAGAATGAAATAGTCAAAAATAATAAATCAAATTCAAAATATTTGGAGATTGATTAATTGATTCACTATTGCATCAATAGGCAATATGAGACCAAAATAAAGGGAAATTCAAATATACGATTGGATATATAATAAATGGAAAATTATGTATTAAAATAAAATAGTTAAAAGTAAAAGTATTCGCACAAGGTACAAATAATTTTTCTTTATAAATTTTATTAGCTACTTACTGATTTGATATATCTCGATTTTGCAGAGAATTTATAAAGTGGTTAAATATTGTGTATCTAGAAACTTAATTAGAGATTATACTACATAGGTTTCTAATGATTTTCTTCTCTTAAAAAAAACAATTTACACAGCATCGTTTTTACAGGGAAAATATACACAAACTTTTTATGATTCAATCTACTGCCATAATAACATTATATAAAATATTTGGATCAAAGTGTTCTAATTTGTCTGAGTACTGGGAATAGAAGTTAGATGTACACGTGGCTGGGCCTGCATGTTAACGGTAAGCTCTATTTGGGTTTGAGAAAAAAATCATGATGCTACGCATGATCTGTGTAGTTCTCAAATTTTACTGATTGGAATGAAGCAGATGGAAGCTAAAGTTTATAAGAAAACAGATCAACCAATATGTTTATTAGCAAATTCCGATTCCTGAGTCCTGACCCACATCACTTGCAAGTTTTCTTAGCATTTCTGTATAACTTATTGTCTTAATGGCACACAATGGGTTACATAATGCATATTGCTAAATTAATGCCTTTCAGCTTAAAGCAATCCACATTTCTTTTTTCTTTCTTTCTTTTTTGTTTTTTTGTCGTTCTACCACATTTCTTCCTTTAAGTTTCTTATCGTTACATAACTCCTTCCATCCATCTCTAAATTGCACTTCTACGCAACTCTCGTCGGCCCACTGTAATTTACATTTAAATTCATTTTTCCTTTGAATTAATAATTAAGGAATACCTACAAGGGCCTGAAGGAACACAGCTATATTTTGCTTTCAACAAGAAAACACATTCATTAGAATTCAGTGTTATTATCTGGACCGTACTATGCCTAAGATATAATAGGTCTGCTATGACTAAAGTAGATTTTGATGAACTGATCATACAAGCCTAACGTCTGTGTTAGGTAGGCCCATTTCAAACAACAAGCCTAGGTAAATCTGAGTCAATCCCACCAAGGACTAGAAGATCCAACTGGCTTATACTTGAACGGGTAGCGACTCGTTAAACACGTGCTCAATTTTACCCACCAATGGTCGTCGGCCGTTTAGCACCATCATGACCAACAACCGTTAATGGCTCTGCGCCATAATGACTGGACATAACGTCATCCTATTGTTCAGAGCCCTAAATGGCCTAAACGGTGGGTATCAGAGGAGTCAGTCCTCAGATCTTTATATAAATCGACCTGGCATCCTAGGTCAGACATGTTTCATCTTTAACCCAGACACTTTGACTTGCCTACTTTGCAAACTATCTTATCATTCTTTTAACCTACCTAGGTACCCTTAACTTTGTTGTTACCTTACCCGTAGGTTTCCAGTGAGTAACTTTTTGCCTACCGATCTCTACCAACCTTGGTCTCAGTTAGTACCCAGAACATCTGACACAATTACCATCTAGCCATGCATAAGCTCAGCCTATCTTCGCATATGGTTGAGCAGGGGCGCTGTGGACCATCCTATGCCTAAGATATAATAGGTATGCCATGACTAAAGCAGACCTAGATGGACCGACCAAACAAGCCCAATGTCTGTGCTAGGTAGGCCCATTTTGAACAACAGACTAACTCTAGGTCAACCTGACCAAGGACTACAAGATTCGACCAGCTTATACCCAAACAGGTAGCGACTCGTTAGACATGTGCTTAGTTTTACCCGCCAATGGTCATCAGTCATTCAACGCCATCATGACTAATGACCGTTAACGGCTCCACACCATAATGACCAAACATAACGTCATCCTAACATTCAGAGCCCTAAATGGCCTGAACAGTGGGTATCTAAGGAGTCAATCCTCAGATCTCTATATAAATCAGCCTGGAAATCTAGGTCAAGCATGTTCTATCTTTTACCCAGACATTCTAACTAGCCTACTTTGCATACTATCCAACCATTCTTCTGACCTAACTAGGTACCCTTTACCTCACTATTACCTTACCCATAGATTTCCAGTGAGTACTTTTTTGCCTACCGATCTCTACTAACCTAGGTCCCAGTCAATATACTCGAAACATCTAGTGCCCACTGTGGGGCTCAAGTGAAACTCTCCTACCCCACAACCAACTTACAAACTTCAACCTACCTATAGACCACCAAAATTATCCTTCCTACAAACCATGGCCACAAACTGAAGTAATGTCAACAGCGAAACCAACCAAGAAAATACCCAGCCCAACACCATTGAAATATTGATGCAGGCTATTAGGGACATACACAACAAGATTGATCAGATGACTAGCAGGGAGCATTAGCATTCTGAACCAAAAAGGGAGGTTGAGAACACTTTGAATGGAAACAGCCGCCAGCAGACCAGCTATCCTCCACCTACTACTGACCACCCATTCTCTGAGTTCATAATATCGATACCACTGCCAGATGGTTTCTAATTGCCTACCATGGAGCTCTATGACGGGACTATTGACCCTCAGGAGGATCTCACCATGTTCAATTCAATGATGCTCTTGAATGGTTGGACCGACACGATCAAATGCAGGGCTTTCCCAACCACCCTAAAGAAGTTGACACTACTTTGATTTTCAAGCCTTGAGACCGGGTCAATTTACGATTTTGCAGAACTGTTAGCCAAATTTCTCAACCATTTCTCCACTAGCAGAACCCATTAAAAGACTTTGGTAACCCTCATTAACTTGAAACAAGGTCAGGATGAATCTCTCAAGGAGTTTATGAAGAGAATTAGCGAGGAGGCAATTCATGCAATAAGTTTAGCCTTCAAGTTTATTGCAAGCTTAGGACACATGAAGCTTGGGTCGGTGCCTAGCATATCGGTCGAGTCTCGAGCAAAAGGATCGGCATTTTCTTACAACAACCTTTCCAATTTGTTTGATTGAATGTGGAAGAGATTAGTACCAATTTTCACTATATGGTTTAGGTTTTTCCCAATTAATATCGGCACTAAGTCTCCTTTCGGATGGGGTATTGATTCCTTAAACTCTAGCCTCGGATCTAACTTGGTCATGCATAGAGGCGGGTATACGAGCCTTGGTCTACGGATCGGTCCATGTAACCCACGACCCACGCGGGTTATGACCAGACAAAATGCTAGTCCGTTTAAACATGGGCTTATTGTCCCAGTATTTTGGTCCATGGGTTTGCAGACCAAGTAACACCCTCTTTAGAGTATTACATTTGAGACTTCAAACTTACCAAACTAGAACCAAATTATAAAAGAATTAATATTGTACATACGTTTTTCAAAAACCTTTCCATCGCGGATAACTTAAAACTAACAAAATAAATAGAGAACACAAGATGTATCATACCAAATAATATACATCATATACATTCAACTTTTGTACTTAAAACATTTATACAGATACCATAGCAAAATATAAACTCGTCAAACACCATACACCTAGTGAGAAGAGTACTTCTCCGGATCTTCCTCCGAATCCTCTTCGGATTCTTCAACAGACAAAAACCCCAGATGGTTCAAGGTCCTACGGACTGGAGTCCATGCAGATGACATAATAAAGTCCTCCCTAGGGGTACGACGACGATTACCCCACAACTCTCTAATTGACATAAAGAACTCCAAATGTACATAAGTATCAAAGTAAAAAAGTAGCGACCCTATGATAGGTCCTACTCAAAGATACGGTCACATCCCCAATGTAAATAATACGCTCCTCATCCAAGTGAATACGCTAGGCATCAGTGCCTTTGCGAAGCTACACCCTCATGAAATCGAGAAAGCCACGTCTTGACGCCATTTCAGAACTTAGAAAATCAACACAACCAAAATGGAGGTGATCCTTCCTCGTTTTCTCCACAGTCTTTACCAAACATACACATAAAATAGGATAATATAACAAAGAGGTGAGATCCCCTACATCAATTCCTGTATGGTAGCATAGAAACAATAATAACAATAATGCCATTCATATACAGCCATAACAAATATATTCATTGCATCAAATAATAGATAATTCCACGAACATATATATCACAAAAATATGTCAACTGCCTATGTATATGCACAATGTATCAATTTCCTACTCCATGGAGCTAAAACACAATTTTCGGAGAGAATGATCCAGAAGATATGTTTGTATATTATCAGCATCAATTCAAGTGTTATAATTTCTCAGTGTGCATGTGACGACTTATACAAAACATTCTACGCCAAATCGTGAATAAAATAGTGCCTGGTCGAGATCGTCGGTGCATTGCTTAGTCACCACGGCCCAGTAGAGCTAACAACTGTTCTCTTATGGGATACCCGTGCCCCGACGCCTCCAAGATCAACAAGTGAACTACACTACGCAATTCGCACCCACACTAAGGTGTAATTCTTCTCCTAGGCAAATAGCCTCAACAGACACTGTCTGTAAAATTCTTAATGCATGATCAATAACTTAATGCATAACAGAAGCCATTACTGGCTACAACCATACATTGATATTTTCTGGTCCAGTACATCGACCTGACAGCAAACTGCTATTTTTCTCAATCACGAAGGTGTAATTCTTCTCCTAGGCAAATAGCCTCAACAGACACTGTATGTAAAATTCTTAATGCATGATCAATAACTTAATGCATAACAGAAGCCATTACTGGCTACAACTATACATTGATATTTTCTAGTCCAGTACATCGGCCAAATAGCAAACTGCTAGTTTTCTCAATCGCGAAACACTTTTTTCACGTTTTCACAATCGCGTAACACTTTTGGTACGTTTTCAAATCGCGTAACATTTTTTCAATGTTTTCTCAATTGCATAAAAGATTTTAAAATATTTTTTTAATCGCGTAGCTAAAAATCATCATTTTTAAATCAGGAAAAGGTTTTTCTACATATTTCTAACCGTGTAAAATGTTTTATTGATATTCTAAGCTTAATTTTAAACTTTTCTCACTTAATATAAAATTTAATCTTAATTCCAATATTTCCTTGCCAAAATTACTCTACATAATATTTTCTAATTTCTTCCCAAAACCTACATTATTTCAATTTAATAAAATCTTTTCCATTTGCTTTATTAAAAATCCTCTTAAATAAAATACTTTAAGTTTCCAATTTACTTCTCAATCCTATTTTTCCAATACCATGGCCGAAAATCACTCTTTGTTTAATGATAAAATTTATTCGTTTCCATTTTTATCTTGTAACTCTTTAATTAAATTTCTTATCACTAAATCATCTAGGTTCACAATTAATAAATCATTTTTGCATTGGATTACCCTATTGAGGGCATGATGGCCGTGAGCCATAGTGGTCATTGGGACCAAAATTTATTTCCTTTCCAACATTAATCATAGCATATAACATACTTTAATCATCATGATTCTACTATATCAAGTTCATGCATACTATTAAAGCCATAAAAATCACATAAAGCAAATAAATACAAATCACAAAAATTTATACAAATAGGTGAATAAATCCTCACATGAATGTTTCACCTACAACCCAAATTTTTGTTCCTCACTACCATAATTGGTTGATGAGGTTAATCTCCCTCTTACCTTAGATGATGCTCCAAAGCTCCTTGTATGCCTTTTTAAAGTAAACTTCCACCACTAAGTTGTTCTTGAAATCAAAACAAACATACAAATATTAACATCTAATGCTTGAACAAGATGACCAAAGATCAAAATATGGTCTAGAACTTGAAAATGAAACAAGAAGTGAATATTTAAGAACTTCACCTAAAAATCCTTAAACTTGAGCTTGAAGAAAAAGCTTGAAGATGGATGAACAAGATGTTGGTCACAACACAAAAGTGTCTTGAAATGGTGAGTAGATTCAAGATATGAGGTTAACTTGAATTAAGGAAAATTGGATGGTGGACTTTGGATGCTTGGCCATGGGCTTCAAGAGAGGAAAAAGTGAGAGAGTTTTATGTTTCTTTGCTTCATGAAAGATGATAAGTTGAATAATGAGATAGCAAATCCAATTTTGGTCCTCCAAGAGTTCCTTGGCCGTAGGACTGCTTGGATGCAAGGTGTCCAAAATGAGTCACTCAGAATGAGTCACAAGGTGAGTCATGGAGTAAGTCATAAGGAGAGTCATGAGAAGGAATAACAAAACTCATGACTAAGCACCTACAAGATATTGATCGGTAGTTATTAACCAATGGACAAAAGCTACTGTTAGCAAAATTAGTATTTATTATCCAATGGACAATAACATTATCTAATGGATAAAAACTTTATCCAATAGATAATAGCACTGATTAAAATTTCAAAAAAGAAAATCTTCGAAAACTATTTCCAATTTCGGATTTAGTAAGCTTCCCCAGCCCTGCGTTAACAGTCCAAAATTTTTTGGTCCCGAACAATTTTTATTTTTTCAGGCCCACCTTAAACACACATACAGTCTAAAATAATAATAAAATAATTAAAATAAATTTAAAATCCACAAAAATTCACAAAAACAAAAATTCGGGGTGTTACAACACTCCCATTCTAAAAAGAATTTTGTCCTCGAAATTTTTCTTACCTTAGAATAAATGCGAATATTGTTCTTTCATCTTGTCCTCTAGTTCCTACGTTGCATCTCCAGTTACATCATTCCAAATTACCTTTACTAAGGCAATTTCTTTCACTCTAAGTTACTTCACTTTCTTATCCTCGATCTTAACAGGAAGTATCTCATAGGTCAAGTTCTCTTTTAATTATACTGTATTTGGCGCTATGAGATGGGTTGGATCAGGAATATATTTTCTCAATTGAGACACATGAAAGACATTATGAAGATTAGAAAGAAAATGGGGTAAAGCTATCTAGTATGCTACCGAACCTATCCAACAAAGAACTTGATATGGTCCAATGAATTTAGGAATGAATTTTCTGGATTTAATAACCCGTCCAACCCCATTCGTGGGTGTAACTCTTAAAAACACATGCTCAGATTCCTCAAACTCTAAAAGTCTCCTTCTCTTGTCAGCATAGCTCTTCTGTCGAGTCTGAGTTATCCGCATCTTTTCCTGAATCATCTTAACTTTTGCCATTGTTTGTACTACAAGCTTAGGTCCTAATGCAAAGTTTTCCCTATCTTGATACCAACACAAAGATGTTCTACATCGTCTTCCATATAACGCCTCATAGGGTGTCATTCCTATGCTTGAGTGAAAACTATTATTGTAGGTGAATTCTATCAGAGGTAAGAATTCATCCCAACTTCCTGACTGTTCTAACACACAAGCCCTGAATAGATCTTCCAGCAACTTAATTGTTCTCTTTGATTAGGCATCTGTTTGTGGATGATAAGAAGAACTTAGACAAAGTTTTGTCCCCATTGCTTCTTGCAAACTCTGCCAAAACCTTGACGTAAACCTTGGGTCTCTGTCAAAAACAATACTAGAGGGTACGCCATGAAGTTTAACAATTTCACTGATGTACCCCTGGGTCAAACTTTCCATTGAGTACCTTATGTTAATGGGCAAGAAGTGTGCTGACTTTGTAAGCCGATCAACAATTACCCATATAGAATCATAACCCCTTCGAGTCTTTGGTAGTCCAACAACAAAGTCCATAGCAATGCTATCCCATTTCCATTCGGGAATAGCTAGAGGTTGTAATATTCCTGAAGGTTTTTGATACTCAACCTTAGCTTTCTAACAAACTAAACAAGATGATACATACTTAGCAACATCTTTCTTCATCCCTTGCCACCAATATAACCACTTCAGATCATGATACATTTTGGTCATTCCTGGATGCATAATCAACTTACTCCTGTGGGCTTCATCAAGAATTAATCTTCTAAGTTCCGGATCACTTGGTATACAAACCCTATCTCCAAACCACAGAATTCTATCTAGTCTTTTCTTAAATGCTGACTCAGCACCTTGCTTTATTAGCTCCTTCTTGTTCTGCAAATAATGGTCACTTTTCTGCTTCTCTCGAATTTCTTCCATCAAACTATTTGAAATAGTAATCATATTCAAACAAATTCTCTCCTGTGTCAATTTTAGAGACAACTGTATATCCCTTAATTGTTCTATCAATTCACTTTCCTTGATCATCATAGTAGAGACACTAAGTACTTTTTTACTCAAGGCATCTGCTACGACATTCACTTTTCTGGGATGATACTGAAGTTAAAAATCATAGTCTTTCAAAAATTCTAACCATCGCCTTTGCCTCATATTCAACTCCTTCTGATCAAACAGGTACTTCAGATTCTTGTGATCGCTATAGACATTGAACTTTGCCTCATATAGAAAATGTCTCCAGATCTTCAATGCAAACACAGTCGCTACCAATTTCAAATCATGAGTAGGGTAGTTCTTCTCATGTACTTTCAATTACCTCGAAGCATATGCCACAACCTTTCTATTCTGCTTCAGTACACAACCTAAACCCAGATGTGAAGCATCACAATATACTTCAAAAGGTTCATTGGGATCAGGAAGAATCAACACTGGGGCAGTAGTCAATCGTCTTTTAACTCTTGAAAAATTTTCTCACATGCATCAGTCCATACGAAAGTTTGATACTTTCGTGTGAGCTGGGTGAGAGGTCCTGCTATCTTGGAAAATCCCTTAATAAATCTTCAATAGTAACCGACTAATCCTACAAAACTATGGATCTCTGTTACGGTCTTCAGCCTTTCCCATTGAAGAATTGTTTCAACTTTCGCCAGATCCATCGCAATCCCTTCCTTTAAAATTATGTGACCCAAAAATTGAACTTCCTTTAACCAGAACTCGCACTTAGACAGTTTAGAGTATAACTTCTTCTCCTTTAGAATCTAGAGAACCACATTGAGATGTCCAATATGTTCCTTCAGACTTTAAGAATAGATCAAAATATCGTCAATAAAGACAATGACAAATTTGTCTAGATAGGGACAAAAAATCCTATTCATATAATCCATGAATACTGCAAGTGCATTCGTTACCCCGAACGACATTACTAAATACCCGTAATGCCCATAACGCATTTAAAAAGCTCTCTTGGGAACATCTACTTTGACGCGAATCTGATGATAACTAGAACGTAAATCAATATTGGAGAAAACAGCAACTCCTTTCAATTGATCCATCAAATCATCTATCCTCGGAAGTGGATATTTATTCTTGATTGTGATCTTAGTCAACTGGCGATAATCTATGCATAAACGAGAAGTTCCATCCTTCTTCTTAACCAACAGCATTGGAGTTCCCCACGGTGATACACTGGGTCTCACAAACTGCTTTCCCAATAGTTCCTCCAACTGCTTCTTGAGTTCTGCTAACTCTGACGGCGACATCCGGTATGGTGCCATTGATATAGGACCAGCTCCTAGCACAAGATCAATAGAAAATTTTATTTCTCTTCCTAGTAGTAGTCCAGGTATATCATCAGGAAAAACATCAGGAAATTCATTGACTATAGGAATAGCATTCACATCCTCCTCACTCTTGACCTGCAAGGAAGATAATAACATGTATCCTTGAGCTCCTTCCCTCAAGAAAACTTTGACTTGGTTGGCCGTTAAAAATCCAAAAATCTCAGTTTCAGGAAAAACTAAAATTTTATTGGAACAATCTAAGAGGATATGGTTAGAAGACAACCAATCCATTCCTAAAATTACGTTTGTTTGTGAAAGAGGCAAACAAATCAAATCAACAGGAAAGATTCGATCCTTAACAAAAATAAGACAGTTTAAGCAAACTTGAGTAGTAACAACAGGCTTAGCAGTAAGGGTAGAAACAATCAAAATCAAAAAGTAATGAAGACACAGATAATCCTAAATGATCCACATAATCATAGGCAATGAAAGAATGAGTCACTCCCGAATCATACAGTATAGTTAAAGGATTACCTTCTATGGCACATTCTCCCGTAATCAAATCATCAGATTTGGAGGCTTCCTCTCCACTCATAGTATACACTCTTCCTCCTACCTGTGGTCTCGCAGCACGTACATTGCTAACAGAAGGCTCCACCTTGGGTTGATCACAATCTTTGGAAACGTGTCTGGGTTTTCTGCATCTGAAACAAATGATCTCCTTAATGAACAATCCTTCGTTAAATGGTCCTTTCCACACTTGAAGCATTTTGATGAAGATGTCAAAGTCTGACCAAATTTATTGCTACCAGAGCTTCCTCCATATGATTTCTGTTGAGATTGATTCCCCGATGGCCATGAATACGGTTTCCGTTGGAATCAGTTATTGTTACTATTACTTCCCATTTGGAACCGAGATGGTCCAAAGTTGCGGTTTCTGGTATCGCGAGACTGGTCTAACTCCTCAATCCGATGACACTTATCTAACAAAACTGGGAACTGCTCTATCCCTAGAGGTAGCACTGCTCGCTTCAAATCGTGCCTCAAACCTTCCTCAAAATTTTGGAACTTCCACTCCTCATCAGGCTATAGTTGAAAATACCTTGAGAATTTTGACAGGCTCTTAAACCTAGCAGCATATTCACCGACAGTCATTCCTCCTTGTTTCAGACCAAGGAATTCCATTTCCTTAGCATGCCTCATATTGGCTGGAAAAAATTTCTCTAGGAATTTGTTCTTAAAAACTTCCCATGTGATCATCCTTCCTTCAACTTCCAGTAACCGTTATGTTCTTGCCCACCAATATTCACCATCTCCAACAAGCATAAAGGTAGCATAAGTTACTTTTCTCTCATCGGTACATCCCATTCCTCTGAATATGTTTTCCAACTCCTTGGTCCAAAGATTCGCTTTCTCCAGATCAAATTCTCCTTTAAATTGGGGCGTGTTGTTGTGACAAAATTATGACAAATTCTGAGCTTCAGCGGTCTCTTCCTGATGTTGGGCAGCTATCTGGTTCTGTTGTACTATGACATCTGCCATCCACAACATTATTTCAATAGCTGCAGCCATACTTTCGTTGTCTCGTCTAGTATCCATACGCACACCTCTACCACGAGCCATCGCTCTCCTTCGAAATCAAACTATAAAATACATAATAAAAGTCAAATGAAATCATTTCAAACAATATTATCTCCTTGTGAAAAGCAAACACAAAGAATCACACAACACAAACAAGACAGACCTAACCACAAACTCAAAAGACTCAAATTGGGGCTCTGATACCAACTAATGTAACACCCTTTTTAGAGTATTACATTTGAGACTACAAACTTACCAAACTAGAACCAAATTATAAAAGAATTAATATTGTACGTACGTTTTCCAAAAACTTTTCTATCACGGATAACTCAAAACTAACAAAATAAATAGAGAACACAAGATGTATCATACCAAATAATATACATCATATGCATTCAGCTTTTGTACTTAAAACATTTATATAGATACCATAACAAAATATAAACTCGTCTATCACCATACACCTAGTGAGAAGAGTACTCCTCTGGATCTTCCTTTGGATCCTCCTTGGATTCTTCAGCAGACAAAAACCCCAAATGGTTCAAGGTCCTACGGACTAGAGTCTGTGCAGATGACACAACAGAGTCCTCCCTAGGGGTACGATGACAATTACCCCACAACTCTCTAATCGGCATAAAGAACTCCAAATGTACATAAGTATCAAAAGAAAAAGTAGCGACCCCATGATAGGTCCTACTCAAAGATACGGTCACATCCCCAATGTAAATAATACGCTCTTCATCCAAGTGAATATGCTAGGCATCAGTGCCTTTGCAAAACTGCACCTTCACGAAACCGAGAAAGCCATGTCTCGACGCCATTTCAGAACTCAGAAAATTAACACAACCAAAATAGAGGTGATCCTTCCTCGTCTTCTCCATAGTCTTTATCAAACATACACATAAAACAGGATAATATAACAAAGAAGTGAGATCCCCTACATCAATACCAGCATGGCAGCATAGAAACAATAATAACAATAATGCCATTCATATACAACCATAATAAATATATTCATTGCATATAATAACAAATAATTCCACGAACATATATATCACAATAATATGTCAACTGATTATGTATATGCGCAATGTACCAATTTCCTACTCCATGGAGCTAAAACACAATTTCGGAGAGAATGATCCATAAGATATGTCTGTATATTATCAGCCTCAATTCAAGTGCTATAATTTCTCAGTATACACGTCACGGCTTATACAAGACATTCTATGCCAAATTGTGAATAGAATAGTGTCTGGTCAAGATCGTTGGTGCATTGCTCAATCACCACGGCCTAATGGAGCTACCAACTGTCCTCTTGTGGGATAACCGTGCCCCAACGCCTCCAAGATCAACAAGTGAACTACACTACTCAATTTGCACCCGCACTAAGGTGTAATTCTTCTCCTAGGCAAATAGCCTCAACAGCCCCTGTCTGTAAAATTCTTAATGCATGATCAATGACTTAATACATAACACAAGCCATTACCGACTACAACCATATATTGATATTTCTGGGTCCAGTACATCGGCCCGACAGCAAATTGCTATTTTTCTCAATTGCGAAACATTTTTATGGCATTTTCATAATCACGTAACACTTTTGTTATGTTTTCAAATCGCGTAACATTTTTCCAATGTTTTCTCAATTACGTAAAAGATTTTAAAACATTTTCTTAATCGCATAGCTAAAAATTATCATTTTTAAATCGCAAAAAGGTTTTTCTACATATTTCTAATCGCGTAAAATGTTTTATTGATATTCTAAGCTTAATTTTAAACTTTTCTCACTTAATATAAAATTTAACCTTAATTCCAATATTTCCTTGCTAAAATTCCTCTACATAATATTTTCTAATTTCTTCTCAAAACCTACATTATTTCAATTTAATAAAATCTTTTCCATTTGCTTTATTAAAAATCCTCTTAAATAAAATACTTTAAGTTTCCAATTTACTTCTCAATCCTATTTTTCCAACACTATGGCTGAAACTCACTCTTTGTTCAATGATAAAATTTATTCATTTCTATTTTTATATTGTAACTCCTTAATTAAATTTCTTATTACTAAATGATCTAGGTTCACAATTAATAAATCTTTTTTGCATTAGATTACACTATTGAGGGCATGATGGCCATGAGCCATGGTGGTCCTTGAGACCAAAATTTCTTTCCTTTCCAACATCAATCAAAGCATACAACATACTTCAATCATCATGATTCTACTATATCAAGTTCATGCATACTATTAAAGCCGTAAAAATCACATAAAGCAAATAAATACAAATCACAAAAATTTATACAAACAAGTGAATAAATCCTCACATGGATTTTTCACCTATTACCCAAATTTTTGCTCCTTACCACCATAATTAGTTGATGAGGTTAATCTCCCTCTTACCTTAGATGATGCTCTAAAGCTCATTGTATGCCTTTTTAAAGTAAACTTCCACCACTAAGTTGTTCTTGAAATAATAAAAAACATACAAATATTAACATCTAAGGCTTGAACAAGATGACCATAGATCAAAATATGGTCTAGAACTTGAAAATGAAACAAGAAGTGAAGATTCAAGAACTTTACATAAAAATCCTTAAACTTGAGCTTGAAGAAAAAGCATGAAGATGGATGAACAAGATGTTGGTCACTGCACAAAAGTGTCTTGAAATGGTGAGTAAATTCAATATATGAGGTTAACTTGAATTAAGGAAAATTGGATGGTGAATTTTGGATGCGTGCCTGTGGGCTTCAAGAGAGGAAAAAGTGAGAGAGTTTTGTGTTTCTTTGCTTCATGGAAGATGATGAGTTGAATAATAAGATAGCAAATCCAATTTTGGTCCTCCAAGAGCTCCTTGGTCGTGGGACTCCTTGGGTGCAAGGTGTCCAAGATGAGTCACTCACAATGAGTCACAAGGTGAGTCATGGAGTGAGTCATAAGGAGTCATGAGAAGGAAAAAAAAACTCATTACTAGGCTCATGACTAAGCACCTACAAGATATTTACCAGTAGTTATTAACTATTGGACAAAAGCTACTGCTAGCAAAATCAGTATTTATTATCCAATTGATAATAACATTATCCAATGGATAATAACTTTATCCAATGGATAATAGCACTAATTAAAATTTTAGAAAAAGAAAATCTTCGAAAACTGTTTCCGGTTTCGAGTTTAGTAAGCTTCCTTGGCCTCGCATTAACAGTCCAAAATTTTCTGATCCCAAATTTTTTTTTCTGGGTCCACCTCAAACACACATACAGTCTAAAATAATAATAAAATAATCAAAATAAATTTAAAATTCACAAAAATCATAAAAATTATAAAAGTTATAAATATCAATAAAACAAAAATTTAGGGTGTTACAGACCAGCCCACAAGCTCATTTTTACATTTTTTTTAATATTAGGTAGTCTAATTTTAAGTTAGATACTACCAGATTGGGGCCCAACCTCTATATACTTATACATGGCCTAAAAAGTAAAAAAACATAGAAGATTAATGCTAATAGATTTGGGCCTGACCTTTACTTATGGTTTTCTTCCTTTCTAGCCATTTAAAATATGAATAAATAAATAAATAAAGATTGCAAGTTGCAAACTAGCCTGTGAACCTGCGGTCTTAAGTGGTGCGGACGCGAGCTGAGATAATGCAGGCCTATTTAATTTGAGGACTAACCCAGCTCAGTACATTTATTTGTGGCCTGTTACAGACCATGCCGGTGCAAACTAGGTCGACCCGTGTACCCACCTCTAATCATACATACTTTATGAAAATCTTAGTTTTGGCTTCTTTTTCCAATATTTTGCATTGGTCTTTGGCTCAAGGCTCTTGGTGTCATGGAATCATCCTAACATTGGCATGCCTCAACTTGGTTTGCATGAATTACTCCCACATTCTCCTCATCAATCGGGAACTTCATTGTCAAGTGAGGGGTAGACAAGATTGCTCAAAGTTTGTTCAATAATGGGCATCCAAGGTTGCATTGTATGGTGCTTGACAACTAACAACCATGCATTTGATGTTAATTCCCTTCTTCCCTACAAAAGTTATCCATAACTCAATATAGCCTTTAACCTCCACTTGCTGCCCTAAAAACCCGATCAAGTTACCATCAAGTGGTTTTAAATCAAACTTGGGAAATCCTAGCTTTTTGAAGGCATCTTCGTAGAGAATATTAGCTAAGCTACCCTAATTGACCAGCACCTTTCTCACATCAAAATTCAAAAAGGTTACAGCAATGACCATTGGGTCATCCTAATTTCGATCTATTCCTTTAGGCTACGTTTGGTACACAGGATAAGGAGAAACTGATAGTATTAATTAATACTATCAAATCTTATCAGATGTTTGGTGCCTTAACATGATAGGATAATTAAATCAGGTTAAATTTTTTTATCCCACTCTAACCTGTTTAGCCTATCCCTTCCCCACCCCCTGATTAGACATGATAATGAAGGACCCGATATCACCCACTATTTCCCTTCCCACCTTGTCCTCTGTAACCCCAATATCATAATATATATTTCCTCCATCGCTACGCTGCTGCTTCGTTGCTCCATCGCTGCGTTGTTGCTTCATCTTACTATCTTTATCTTCATCTTATTGCTTTAGTAGTGTCGTCGTCTTGTCTCCGCCAAAGGTAAGCACACTTTCGAATCGTCCTCTTGTACTTTCTAGTTTCTCTGGGTTTTAGAATTTTTTTCTTCATCTTGCTTCTTATGTTTCCTATGTATTGTTTTGAATAACTGAGTATTTGCTAAAGGGGACTGGGGGTGAAAAAATCAGAAAAGGGGGTTTTTTGTGTGTATTTTCAAAGAGATAAATCAAGAGAGATCTTGTAATACACTGAGAGGTTTTTTTGAATTTTGCTCTGTATTTTGGGGAAATTTCTGGAACTGAAAGATTGGGAAAATTGTACCCAACCAATTAGAGAACTCTGTTTGGTAATCCTTCATTTTCTTATTTGATTCTTCTTTTTCTTCGCTATTCTTCTACTGAGAGGTCTCACTAGTTAATGAGCAACGAAGTCTTGTCGTGATGGATCATGAGGTTTTCTCCTTTTCTACATTTTGTTAGTTTAATTGAGTTTGGCTGTTAGTATGTTAACTTATGTCTTTAGTCAGTATTTGCTACGATTGCACCTAAGCTATTTGATAAAATGCTTAAGTTTGTTATTAGTATGAACAATTACGAATATGTGAGTGCTTGGCATTCTGACATTTGGTTCTTGTGATTGGATGATAGAGTTCATACTTATTTCTATTTATACTATGTAGCCTGGACCTATTAGTGATTAAGTTTCTCACTTTGTATCCTCCAATTTCCATTTTGTTTTGTTTATATTTCTTTCATGAAAATTACACATACATTATGCTAACTTGTTGGTTAACTAATGGAGAATATAAATCTTATTAGTGTACGCTAGAGAATGATAAGAGATTTATTGATAGTCTTTCTGCCTTTGTTGTAAAGAACAAAAATGATAATGGATGGAGTTGGTTTTTTTTTCCTGTTACTTGTATTCTGAGTTTGTTTCTGATCGTTTGATTCCTTGACCCTCAAAATTATGTGGTTTTGTTCCTCAAATATTAATATTGCTTAAGGTTATTGTTGTGTTAATCTTGTGATAAAAAAATGCACTGGAATGAAAATGTGATGTTGCCATCTTGTAATGGGGAATAAGTTGTTGTCAAGTTGTAACTATTGGGTTCATTGATTCATGTTTATCAGAAATACCAGACTTTGTCCTCTTTCATCTGCTGTCAATGCAAATGTAATTGAGTTTTGTTTTGTGGGAATGAAATCTGCAGATGTGAATCATAGTGTGGTTACATGATTTGACCTCTTAGCTAGTTTTTGTGTTTCTTACTTTGAAAATGTGAAAATAAAAAGTGGAAAGTAGTCAAAATTAAGAGATAGTGATCTGGTCTCTAAATGAAATAATGATGAAAAGTCGAAAAGCAAATGGACACGTTTGAAAAGTCAAAAAGTAAATAAGCATGTTTGAAAAAGTTAAATCTGAAAGTAATGGGAATAAAGAATAAGGGCCCGCCTGTACATTATAGTGTGAAGTTATCTATGTACAATTTGTGACTGTTGTCAGTAAAATCAGTTTTATACGTACTGGTTCATCATCAATTTAAAATTTATTCTATTAGTACTTTCTGTAAAAACATTCTGTGAAATATTGAACACAGATCTATGTGAGAAATAATTTTTATTAGTTAAAAATGATAGTGGGGTCGGGATATCCCCGCCCTATTTATTTTTAAGAATTGATTGAATATGAATAACCATAGCAAGAACTTATTATGATATGATAAGAAAGAAATTATGATATGATAAGAAAGAAATTATGATATGGAAGCCTAACTATTATTATGTAACACATTGTAACATTTTTTAATTTGTGTTTGATGCTTTAGGTGATGATGGATCCAACTAAGTGGTTTAGTGATTCGAAGGAGTTTATTGAGGAAGTCACTCTGTATTTAATTTTGGAACAAGCTTTCTTGGAGATGCTTGCAGCTTGCATGATGTCCTGTTGGTTTGTGTGTGCTGCTAGTCATAGGCTATATAATAGGCATAGATTTATACCACAATCCAGGATAAGGGCTAATATTAGGGAGGAGTTCTTAGGAATGTTGTTAAATGATGATGTTGCATGTATTGAGTAATTAAGGATGAATAAGAGAACATTTCATATGCTTTGTGAGCTTTGTCGTAATGAAGGCAGGTTGAAAGAAGATGGGTTGGTATCAATAGAAGAACAAATTACAATGTTTCTTCACATCTTGGTCCATTATGCTAAGAATCGAGTTATCAAGTTTAAATTTCAGCGTTCCGGAGGGACCGTGAGTAGATATTTTAATCTAGTATTAAATTCTATTTTAAGACTACACAAATATTTAGTTGAGATGCCAACTCCTATTACTGAGGATTGCACCGATGATAGGTGGAAATGGTTCAAGGTATTATTATGACTATTTTGCATCTATAGTGGTCTTATCAGTTGTTTTGTTTTATGAATTTTATTCTTGTCTTTGTTGTTGATAGAATTGTCTTGGAGCATTAGATGGGACATACATTAAGGTGAATGTTCCTGAAGTTGATAAATCAAGTTATCGAACTAGGAAGGGAGAATTAGCCACCAATGTGTTAGGGGTATGTTCAAGAGACATGAAATTCGTGTATGTATTGCCAGGATGGGAAGGTTCTGCTTCAGACTTTAGGGTCCTGCGTGATGCTACTTCTAGGAAAAATGGCTTAAAAGTTTCAACCGGTAAAATTTTATGGCTAACTTGTTTAGTTATGCAATGTATGACATAAACTAATATTGAATGGTATGTTTTGGTGCAATAGGTTGTTATTATCTTGTGGATGCTGGTTACACGAATGGAGAAGATTTTCTTGCACCTTATAGAGGAACCCGTTATCATTTGAATGAATAGAGACATGGTAGGGCCGCAGCAACCCCTCAAGAAGTGTTCAATTGGAGGCATTCAGCAGCAAGAAATGTGATTGAGAGGACATTTGGCTTATTGAAGATCCGATGGGCAATTCTTGGAAGTCCTTCTTTTTATCCCATTAAAACTCAAGTTAGAATAATTATAGCTTGTTGTCTCCTACATAATTTGATTAGGAGAGAGATGCCAATAGATCCTGTGGAAGAATAATTGGACAATTTACCAATGCCAAATAATGAGGAGAACACGAATTACATAAACACAATTTAGGCAAGTAATGCTTGGTCTACTTGGAGAGATGAATTAGCTAATGAGATGTATAATGAATGGGTTGGTCATAGAACTTAGGGTCTATTTGTAATAATTTTGTTAGATATTGTGTGTTGAGACAAAAATGTACTTGACAAATTAATTCATGTTTAGTATAAGAACAAACTAGTCTGACATTCTGTTGATGGTTTGTACTTGATATTTTTATCACGTATGTCTATTATGATGCTCTTTATTTGATATTTTGTTGCTCTTTGCTGATTTGTGCTCTATTTAACTTTGGGTTTCATTTAGAAATTAAATTGAAATTAGTTATCATATGCCTTATTAAAATATTTTATAGGTATGGAACCTATAAGCACACAGGTTAAGTCTAAAAGGGAGCATAAGTCATGGGCTAAGGAGGAGGAACTTGCCTTGATTGATTGCTTAGAAGAAGTTGTGGCCAAAGGAAAGAGATGTGATGCTGGCACATTCAAGTCAGGAACCTTGAAACAAATAGAAGAAGTTTTGGCTGACAAATTTCTCAATGCTAACATTAAGGTGAAATCACATATTGAGTCAGCGTTACGAAGGCTAAAGAATGATTATCATATACTGTATGATATGATAAACAAGAGTGGGTTTAGCTGGGATGATGAGAAAAAGTGCATTCATGTGGATAGTGATGAAGTGTGGAATACTTACATTAAGGTTTGTGTGCACCATAATGCATAATATTGTTGTCTACAATAGATGGATTATATTGTTTAATGCATTATATAATAATGTTTTATGTTTGTTTGTACTTGTAGCAATTTCTAGACGCAACAGGATATAAAGATAAGTCATTCCCCTTGTATGATAGACTTGCTTATATATTTGGCAAAGATCGTGCTAATGGAAAGGCTGCTGAAGCACCGGCTGATGTAGTGGAGGATTTAGAAAAAGAGAAAACAATTGAACTAATGAAGGATAGTGATGATGATATTATGGATATCACTAACTTAATGTCTGTTAACCAAACACCCAGTGGCAGCAAGAAAAGCCTTAGAGATTCTTATGTTCGTTCTAGGAAGAGGTCAAGGTCTACTGACCAACTTGCTGCTAGCATCACTTCCTTTGGAAAAGATATGGCTAGTGCTTTGCAAGAAACTTCAACTTTGTTGGGAGAAGTCAGAGCGAGTGTGAAGGTTGTGAAGGAATTTTATGAAGACTCTAGGAATGTGCCTAGTGAATTACAGAAGATGAAAGAACTTACCCCTAGGGACCGTGTGATGGCTGCTCAGAAAATTATGCAAAACCCCCCAACTAGTGCACTCAATTTATGGATTTGATGAAGAACATCGCCTTGAAATGATTAAGGCCTTACTTGAGAGTTAGATTCTACATAAATGTTTTTTTTGGATTGATTTTGTACTTATCAAATCAATATTCTGGAGTATAATGTTTATGGACTTCGTTGGTGTACGTAGTTTTTAAGACAAGTATAATGCTTATTTGATGAATTGTTGTGAAGTTTATCTAACATATTACTGAGATTATTATGTATTTACCTTTTTGTTACATGTTTTATGAGAAACTTATGATTGTTGCTGAATTTTTCATGCTTGAATTATATATAGGCAATTGTTTTTATTTCAGCCACCTCAAGTTTTTATGTCTTCATTCTTTAATTATGTCAAGTATATAAATTACCTATATATATATATATATATATATATATATATATATATATATATATATGAATAAATTTTATCAAATATATAATAAATTTTTATCAAAGTATATAAATTACGTGTGTGTGTATATATATATATATATGTCAAGTACATAAGGTGAAGAAATTTTTGTCATATAAATTATGTCGGTGAATAAATTTTTGTCAAGTATATATATATAATTTTAAGGCATTTTAATTTCTTTCATTTTTTAGATTTTTTATTAATAGTAACATTTTAAAAAGTTGAGTATATGACTTATCGGTAAAAAACTTTTTTTACTATTTTTACGTAAAGGGTATTTTTATCTAAATAAATATTTTTTATACTATCAGGTTATATCATATTTGACAACAAACACTTGATGGGATAACATTATACTATCAGGTTTCTTATACAATCATACATCAAATAGCTGATTATATAAGAACTAATCAGGTTCTTTATACTATCAGCCTATATCTTACTCTCTTATACTATTAAGCCTTATACTATCATATGCACCAAATGTAGCCTTAAAGTCTTCCTCTGTGAAGATCAGTGATAGTACTTTTTTGTCAATCTTGTGTCAAGATTGATGTTCAATGGCTATTATAGTCTTAACTTCCCTCAAGTGCCTTTTTCTCACATTGGCCGATTCATCTTCCCCTGTGAATCCTCTAGCTATTGAGTTAATTATTCCTCTAACTCCTTTATGGGGTGCTACAGCTCTATTATTATTTTCTTGTTGATTTTGTTGCACCTGTCTTTGATCTTGGATTCTTGGTTGGTCTTGGATAACTTGATTTCTCTTTACTCCTCTTTCATTGCTCCAACCCCTCCTCATATTTAAATACCTATCCAGCATGCCCTTTCTTGCAAGATCTATTATCACATCTCGTAGGCCAAGGCAGTTATTGTAACACCCTGTAAAATATGTTAGGCTTGCATATGATTACAGAGGTAGCTTAATACTTACTTAACATGTCTGTGTAATTTTGTGACTGTCTGAGCATGTTTAGGCACTTTGATGTAACACTATACGTGAAATATAGCTGTTATTTACTCCAGAAGTGACTTAAACTACTTAGTTAATGAAAATAAATGTGAAAAGTTTGTTTCTAGGTCACAAATGTGTGAACTGTGCTACAGTTAAAGTTTGAGATTAATCAGAGTTAGGTTGACATTTTTAGACATACTGGTTGTGTGTTTTAATGCCGAATTGACCCCCAATAGATATGAAAAATTATGGAAATGGTGAAATGAGATTTTTAGTGAATCTTAGTTTTTATTTGAAGCTTGTTGGAAGTAAGAAAACTGGATTTAGTGGAATCTGAGTATTCTTAGCATATCAGAGTTTTAGTACTTATCTAAGAGAAGCCAAATTTGACTTCTTCTCTTTAAATATCTCATGGTAGCAGGAAAAGAAAGAAAAACAAAGAGAAAGAAAATAGAAAAGAGAAGAGAAAAGAAAGAAAGGGAAACTAAAAGAGAAGAGAAGAAGAGGAAGAAGGAGGAGGAATCAAGTGGAGCTTGGATCCACCATTGGCTTCATCTTCTTGATCTTGAGGTAGAGGAAACCTTTTTCTTAAGTTATTTTCCTACTCTCTCCATATTGTTCCTAAGTTATGGCTTAATGTGTGATTTTAGATTTTGAGTTATTATTGGTTGTTTGGACTTAAATCTTGTTGTAGAACTTGAGGATGACTTATTTATGAATTATTGGGTATATGAAAATGGATTTCTAGCCCTTGTATACATTTAATTCCTTTTGTGTTGAGTTTTGGGATTTAAGTTTTGTATTGGATGATTATCCATGATTAATGGTTTTGAGTGAAATTGAACTGAAATTAAGAGTTGCTTTGTGTAGATGAACCTTGTGGAAGGTTAAAAATCACTTGAATGTGAAGTTTGAGTGATTGAAGGAGGAGTAAGTTCCAATGGAACAGTACTCAGACTTGCACATTCTGCTGCAGTGCGTTTGGTTGAGAAACACGGCCCGTGTCCGAAGACAGGGGGGATGTCCCTCTCTTCCAATTGAAATTCGTGAAACAGTGCTCACAGAGCAAAACACGAGGGGGCGTGTAATCAGACATGCCCCATGTCTGAGGCCAGAATCTTCAAAAATGTCATTTTTTATGTTTTCAAGTTCTTAGCTTGATAGGATCATTAGTATATGTTTTCTAAAGTGTGTTGAGACTCTAATAGGAGTATTTTATGAAGAGTGAATGTGTTGAATCAAGTTAATTTGTAATGTTAATTATGAGGTATAATTGGACATAGTTATATATACACATATTGTGTATTGTGATGAATTGAGGAAATGAGTTTCTCTAAGTGTTGGAGTCACTCATGTATGCTCTTTTAAGAGTGTTAAAGTACTTCTATAAGTATTTGATGAAGTGTGTGTGAGATGAGTTTGAGATGCATATAAATCAATTATGATGCTAATTATTGAAGGTAATTAGTTATTGTTTTGCATAAGATGTTGAAGAAATACATTGAGGTATGTAATATCCTCTTTGTATTGTTTGAAGCTTATTGGGGTGCATAATATCCTATCTATGTTGGTTGTAATAAGATGAGTAATATTCTTATTATGTTGTTGAATAATGAGGTGAGTAATATCCTCTCTATTTTTGTGAAATACATTGAGGTGTGTAATATCCACTTTGTGTTGTTTGAAGCATATTGGGATGCGTAATATCATCTCTATGTTGTGTGTAATAAGGTGAGTAATATCCTTATTACATTGTTGAGTAAGGAGGTAAGTAATATCCTCTTTGCTTTGTTGACAAGTGGAGGTGAGTAATATCCTCTGTTTGTTTTGATGGGTAGTGTTGGTGAGTCATATCCTCATTATGCCTGATAAATCATGACATATCATAACATATCCTAGAGTAGTTGAAGTGGGTAATATCCTCAATACTTCTGAGGGCTCATGACATTTAGAAACTACATTCATTCTTAGGAATTGCATAGACATACACATTAGACATAATTAAGCATAGCATACAATTGCTACCATAACATAATAACACGACATGGCAATTATATAGGCAATTGTGTACTTCTGTGATTGAAGTGTTAACTTTATGGTTGAATAATATGTATAATTGTATAAAGTATTGGTATTGGAATACTTCTACTAAGATATGTGATTTCTCACCCTAATTGTATTGCCATGTAAATCCAGGTGTGAGCTCTTCGAAAAAGGAAGAAAAAGATGTTTGAGCACTAGCATAGTATAGATGCTATTTTAAGCTGAGCTTATATATGTTTTATAATTGCTTAGTTATTTTGAGTTATGTATAACAGTATGCCTTTTTTGAGGCTGGGATGTATATATATAACTTTTGTTATCGTGGCTCTCCATATTTGGTCATTGTATATGAATGATATGGATTTAGTTTGTTGTTGTATGTTAGAAGAAACATGGTCAGTATTGATTATTCTTTTATATGATGATATATATGGATAGTAAATATTGGGATGTTACAGTTATCAGTTGTGTGTCCAAAAGCCTGGTGGAATTCACACTATTGTGATCGATCAATATATAAGGGTTTGAAAGATGGTGCAGGTGGGAAGCAAATTAAGCCTATGTTGTAAATTTACCCCAAGTATTTCTTCTCGTTTGGTGGCGAGAGGTGTGTACTGATGGAATCTAGGTTGTTGGTCGATCATTCTAGGTGGGATATTTCTTACATGACCCCTTTTTATCGTTCTTCTTGCTTCTCTTATCTATGGTCAGTCAAGATTGTTTGGTCGTGATCAATATGCCTGTGAGGTTTTTGCTATCTCTCTAGCTTTGGTGGCTTCCTCCACTTTAATATACTTTGTTGATCAGGCTAGGAGGTCATCTAGGTCGATTGGGGGTTGCTTTGCTAGAGAGTCAACAAAAGGACTGGGATGCAACCTTATTAATATTGCTTGCTAGATTTAGGCCTCTAATTTGAAAGGTCTTGTTGGTTGAACTAGGTCATGAACTCTCTTAGGGATTTTCTTGGTCCCTACTTGATGTTTATAAGACTGGTTGAGGTTTTCTGGTGGGCTTGAATGGTGGTAAAATGGGTGAGAAAATGGTTTGAAAGCTCACTAAAATTGTTGATTGATCAAGGTAGGAGTGAAGAGAACCACTGTATATCAAAACACTTTAAAGTGGCTGGGAAGGCACCTGATGGGATTTGATTCTCCTAGTAACAACATTGCAGAATTAAAGGCTTACAATTGTTCTTGTGAGCCAATCGTTCTATCATATATGTAAATTATGGCAAAATGACAGAAATTTATTGCTAACGGTACATATATGATAAATTTAGAGAAGGGGTGCCCTGGGTTCATGGGAATTGGTGGTGGTGGTACGATATTATTCAGGTTGCATTGTTGTTTGGGAATTTTCTAGTTAGGTGGAGCCTCCCTGGTTAGTCTCACCTCCCTCCTCCTAATGACCGTACTAATTTTTCAACTGCTCTAAACGTTATCTAAACTGTTATATCTCCTGAACAACATTTTCATCACTAACATTTTCCATTCCATTCACGCCACTTGGGCCTGATTGGTTGTTTTCCATGTTAAGGTTGGCTGTGGTGGTATTTCTAATGTTATTGGTGGCATGACTCCTAGTTATGGCCATACGTATCTTGGTGTGTTTCTGAGGTGGTGGTTTGTGTTTAGAGATGTTGGGTATTGGAAGAAAGAAAGGAAGTGAGAAATTGTTTTACCAGATTCTCACAGATGGCCTCAATATTCCATTCCTTCTCTCAATAAGTGGTTGGGATGGTGGTTGAACTCACTGGAAAGCTTCCACGTGGATCAGACCCGTCGAGGTGGGGGTACCAGCAAGCACTCTGACACTCAATTCACTAAGTGTATAAAGGAATTATGTAGGAAAAATTAGAGAATAATAGAAAAAAAAAATAAATGAACGATCTTTTGTTGTAAGGACGGTGCTTATTTATTGTAGGGGTGGGGATGTGTATTGTGCACCCTGTGGTACAAGGCCTATGATTGGATGAAAACTCTCCATAGGGGTGATGTGACTAGATATTTTGGATGACATTGATAGTTGGTAATGAACTGGTTTAGGGTCGAGTTGGCAAGGTGGGCCAAGTGATGGGTAGTGGGTCGGATTCTAATAAGTGGGTAATATCTAATGATTATGGATGGGTCGGGTCGGTTAGGCATTGGGTCAGGTTATGCCTAGGAAAGCAAGTCATTGTGGTTCTATTGGCAGTATGGGGTGGCAATTTTGGGCCTGGGCTAAGCCCTCTTATTCTAGTATGGTCCAAAAACAAAATGAAGGTGAGAAAGTTCCATATATACCAACATAACTTATTCATGGGCTCTGTCTAACATGCTCCCTGGTCATTGGGGAGCATGGACACACCTTGATTAATAGCTATTCGTTCTGCCTAAATTTTCATCAATGGTTGAATTGCATTATAAGGTAAGTATGTAGCTAGTGAAAAGGTAAATAAAGTGTTTAGCATTGGGGTGCATAGTACAATGATGTGGAAATGGTGATGTCAAATAGATTGTGGTTATAATCTAACGGCTCATGGTGGAGGGTTCTTATTACTGAAATACTTATCTCTTCATGGTTTATTAATATATGAATTGTAGTGTGCATTATACAAGGTTCAATAAAGCATTTGAAGATACAAAATAAATAAAATGTATGATAAAAATGATGAATAAAATAGAAAAAATTAAGGTTAACAAATTATGGTTTGGTCCAGTAAGGATAACAAAGTGATAATAACATAGTATTTTTTATTTTTTGGTTAGAGAATATCAATGAGTGTGTTTAGAATATAAAAAATGGGAAATGGTTTGATTTATAAATCAAATTTTGTGTTTGAAATGTTATAAAATAGGAAATGTTTTGTTTTTTATAATCGCATAGATTTTATTCCTTTTAATTTAATTTGATAAGATTTGTTATGATATAATTTAATTTAAAATAATTGTTGGGAGGGTCTCCTAGTCGTGACAGTGTCAGAGGGTTAGTCTTACATCAATGCTTGTAGGGATACCTTGTCAAAGACAAAAAAAAAAATGATTTGAAATAAATAGACTATTTTTATCTTTATTAACTATCTCTAAGTACATCTCATAACAATAAAAATGTAAAAAAAAAATGAAATCAAATAAAATCATTTCTCAATATAATGAATTGGAACTAAAAAGTGATTTTTAAATCAATTCAAATCTCATTTTTTTTTTAAAAAAGCTCCAAACACACAATTTGAGTTATAATTAAAATAAAATAAAATAAGTTCATGCTATGGAATAAAATCATTTCCAATTTTTATTTATTCCAAACTAGTTGTGCTATTGCTACAAGGATTGTTTAAATTAAAAAATCAATATTTTTAAAATCGAATTGTAGGTTGAATTAGCAAGACTTTTAGGTCATGATTTAATTAGTTAAATCGATCAAATTTGTAGTTAAACCATAATTGAACCAACTAATATTTGAACTAGAGACATGGGTGGCTTTTGGTTTGACCAGTTTAACTGAGCAGTTCGATCTGATTTTTAAAATATTACAAAATATATATGACTGAGAGTTTTTATTTAATAGATAAATATTTAATTCATGTTTGAATTAGCTTATTTTGCTTTCAAAAAAGTTTATAGTTAAAGTATTTCAAATAAGATGTTCTGCTAAAAGGTTTTTTTAGTACAAAATAAATAAAGAGTGTAATTGATATATACTATCAATGTAAATGAGTTTTACACTAACATCTATTAATATTTTGATGAAAAGTCAATATTTATTGCTATTTCTTTCACTTATTAATTAAACTAAAAGTAAGGTATCAAAATATTAATAAATGTCAGTGTAAAACTCTTTACACGACAATGCATATTACTCTAATTCTTTTATGTTTTTACTAAAATATATATTTTTTATCTATTTAAAATTGATATATGTAATAAAATATTTATTTATTTAATTTATTAAGATTAATACAATTTAATTTCTATTTACTGTTCAAAATTCTCTAGTATACGGTAATATTATGAAGATAGTTCTAAGTGAAATACGATAGTAAACACCACACCACGAATTGGTATATTTTGATATATCTAACCCAAAATTCAAGTTCATTGTTCTAGATAAGAGGTAAACATATTGAAGAACTTTCATGTTATTTGCAATGTGTTAAAAATTGGTACTGTCATTAAGTCGGTGAAGACACTGATTTATGGTTCATTGGTTCAACCACAATTGAACGTGGTCATGATCGAACCGACGATAATTATATATATATATATATATATATATATTATATAATATATTAAGTAATAAACTAATATATTAATATCTCATATTATATTACTTGGTACTTTAAAGTCCCACATTATGCAATAAGGGAAACATCTAAGCTTACAACATATATAAAAGCTAAAATGAGGTGAAGACTCGAGGAAGAAAAGAGAAAAGCAATGGCAGTAGAGATCAAGTGACTTTTTGAGGCAAGATTCATTCGGAAAGTGAAATATACCACATGGCTCTCCAATGTTGTGATGGTGAAGAATACAAATGGAAAATGGAGGATGTGTGTAGGTTTTATTGGCCTAAACAAAGCTTATCCAAAAGACCCTACCCACTCCCAAGTATAGATAATCTAGTGGACGGTGCATCAGGATACCAATTCTTAAGCTTCATTGATGTCTATTCAAGGTATAACAAATTTCAATGCACCTAGATGATGAAAATAAAACAACATTCATGACTGATGGAGGCAATTTATGTTATAAGATAATGTCTTTCATGTAACGCCCCAAGACTAATACTCCACATATATCCAGACTACACTGAAGTACTTAGGCTTAGTCACATTACAACTAATCTATTATTTGACATGGTAAATAACTATACCAATTTTATTTCTTATCCAAGCCTTATGAGGATTAATTTTTACCTTACATAAAGAGCATGGCCGAGTGCCTTCTTTATTTATCATTCCATAACCATACTTTTCGTTATTATCCATTTAGTATCCTTTGAGTCCTTCTGATAGAACTCTAGGAATTTGAATAGTCATCTATTCATGCATCATAAAAATCTTATTTACCACTTCTAAGTAAAAACATACACCTGTAGGACCCAAGTATAAGTGTATACAATCCAGTATATCAATATCAAGCTACACACATATCTTGCCTTGATAGGCATGTATATACATCATGTACAAACCACGACATAAATAATACATGGTAATGATCAAAATAAGAGTCTCTATGCTACATCAATATCTGCATCCCTACGCAGAAGATGGATCACGTGTTGGAATCATCATAGAAAGAAAATAATGGGGTGAGAATTCTAGAAATTTCCAGTATTTCTAATAATCAAATGTCATCACAACAATTTTAGCTGCTTTGAGGAATTAAATCATTTTCAAAAAAAAAATCTTTGATAGACAGGTGGCAAATGCCAATTATTTCCTTTCTCTTCCCAAGAGCAAAAGTTCAATTATAATCATTGAACATTAAACATATAGTCAGACAATATATAGATTTGCTAGCGCATCAACTAATAAATCATAGGTTTCATCATAATTATGTCAACATATAAACCATCTCACACTATCATTAGAATATTTACAATTTACTCAAAATATAAATATTCATTATCAAATCTATTATTTATATAATAAATTCATGAAGATGTGCAAATGCTCAAGCAATGCCATTAATCTTTCCTTTGGCGCTCAATAATTATCATCTTTCTCAACTTATTCTCTATACTTTTGTCCTTTACTTCAAATAGGTAGGGAGGGAATGTTGCATCCTTACACTGCCCTGGTAAGAAGGAAATGTCGCATCCTCACACTACCAAACACTCAATGATAGTTTGCTTATCAGGCAATACACTTAGCCTATACATAACAGTACTTTATTACATAGTACTATCCTAAGTAACCCTAGCCAAATCTATAAAGAATCATATCTAGGATCACCTCTAGTACAAGGATCATTTCTAAAATCCATTACTCAATATAAGATCTAAGATCACCCCTGGTATGAGGATCATTTCCAAAATCCATCACTGGCCAAAATAATCAATGGGCTACCCTTCATAAAGGAATGACATCTAAGGATCACGACCGATACGAGGATCATGTCCAATATATTTTAAACTTTGAGCACTTTACATTTTAATTCAATTACTAGCTCAACCTTAACATTCTAAAAGAACATATAACAAATTATCTCTGTTCTGAACTAGATTCAGAGGGTACCTGAGATAGGTACGTTGCGATGAGTTCTCCTTCGCGCAGCAGCTGAGCTTGTAACACAGGGGGGTTGGGTACCTGCAAAGGGACTCCAACGCTCAAGTCAGGCAGTGCACAATAAGGTTTTTGGGATTGGGTTTAGAGTTACCTTACTAAGATGACTTAGCCTTGTATTTATAGAGCGTAAGCAGAATCCTAATGGGATTCTTATCGAATACTGAATGCAGGTAATTTAGGATTAGTATCCTGAAGAGGATTGCCTTCCTGTTATTATCAGATATATCCCTGCAAATCTGGGATTAAGATATGGAAAGTATCTAACCATTAAGGATATCTATAAATCCTATAATATCGTAAGTTGATGATTGGCAGTTACGGATATTTAGGGATTCATCCACTGCGTGAATCTATCAGTCACGATGTCGAATACTGATACTGCTTGAAGGCCGTAATCCGTTGTCCGGAATACGTCGTGAGTCTTCCTCTACGCCAGCTAGGAGAGTCTGGTAATGTGCATATCGGGTTGATCCCATGGAGCAGAATCCCGGATCACGGTCCAGAACAGTTGCCCCCAGCTTGGCTCTTGGATGAGACAGACCAGAGTCAAGTTTAGAACGGATTAACCATTGTGTGGTAATTCGACGGGTAGGTGTCAGACCTCGGGTTATTACCGATATCCTTATCCTTATTCAGTTACGAACAAACATCGCTGCCCTCAAGCATGAGTACTAAGGATTCCTGGAGACATATTTGACGCAGATCCCAAACGTGATCCCTAACGTAATAGTCTGCGATTCTCTGGGAAATTGATGCTTGGACTTTATTGGGAAGTAGTGATTCTTTAAAGAAAACGTCAGTTTCATACGGATTTTTTCAACTGCTCCCTATCTTTGTGACCAACCAGAGATCAAAGCATTTATTTTGGCTGACTTCATGGGATCAGGTCACCTTTTACGGGACCAATCGGAATCCCTCATGCATGCTATAAGTAGAGAACACTTCTTTGTGAGTTAGCATTCCCTTCTTCTTTTTCATTATCGAACAGAGATGATTTCTCCCAAAGGAATGAGTGTAATTCTTCCTTCGTTCCCTTCTTTTATGAAGAGAGCTTCCCCATCTGCAGAAACTATATTCTTATTTTTTCCAAAGTTTGTGAAGAGATTTGATTTTCTCCGAGCGTTCATCCTTATTGGACAGGGGCCTTTCTATCTTGGCGTAAAACTGGGTTGCTATGCATTTAGGGAGGCGGAAGCCTTTTTATCCTGGCGTACACAGGGGTGTCTGACCCAACGTGTTGTTAGGATGGAATAATGCTTCCGTCTTCCATTGCATGGGGACCCGATGGAGCACATTGTTCCTCTCTTCTTCTTCTTGGTGGGCTGCTTGAAAGCACTTGGCAGGTCTTTTTCGAAGTAACGGCTGGAAATGAAAGGATGCCTGGTCAAAGGAGTGAGGACCCCCTTGGAGCAACCTGGGGTGGTCTGCTTTCTTTGACTTGCTTTCAAGGAAGCAGCGCGTATCCCCTTCTGCCGTTATCCGTCGAGAAGGTGGGAGAAGAACGGGCGAACAGAGGATTTCTACTCCGGAGTGGCTTCACTCTGTTCCGGCGTGGAAAGGCCGCTGTAGCTGCTCCGTAACTTGAGGCAACTTGGAATGGTCGAGACCGGCGGAGGACTCTTCAGCTAGAGAGGTCGTACCCCTTCCAACCAGCGAAAAAAAGATCCCGGTCTTTAGTTGCATCGCGGAGAAGCAGTGCAAAGGACTTTGGCATTTTCTCTAGGGCTATGATCCCGGTTTGCCAATGTTCTGCGAAGCCAGCCCACTTTTTCAAGAGACCGTGGATTGGAGATGTGGATGGGGTATGATCCGGGCAGCCGGAGATGTTTGCCCTCGTTCCCGGGATTTCCTTATACATTCCATGTCTCAATATTTTCTTTTTCCTCTTTTTTAATTGTATGACGATGTATGGAATGAAGATGATTCAATAGACTTTACCTTCTCTGTATTTGTCCTGTACTTTCATTATACATATGCTTTTCCACCGAGGTAACTATGCCGGGATGAGTCCAACGCTTATCCCGGTATAATCAAGTAAAGAGATTGCCGGGGTAGGCCCAATGCCAACCCGGCATAATAGCCATAAACACACCTCGGAGTAGGAACGTTGTCCGTAGTGTCAATAGTTAATTGGACTTGGAATCCGTGGTACAAACCCAGGTTCTCATCCAACGTTCGTACGACGCTTTGGATTACTGCGTAACCGTCCTTTCAACTGCTATTACAGCTGGTGGGCCACGTGTTGCGATTTCATCGGAGGAACGTGCTTAGAGCCCCGCGAGCCATGATGAGCACTTTTTTGAACTTGCGCTGGAGGGGACAGAAATGCCCCTTAACCGTTCAACCCTTTATAAATAAAAGGTTTGTCTTCCTTGCTCTATCGTTTTTGCCCTCCTTCACTGAAAACACCGTGCGTTGAAAGTCTTGGCTTCTTTTTGGGTGCTCTCCAATCGCAGCTCCTCCATTGTTCTGACTCAACTTCTCAACTTTCAAGTACTACTGTCTTTATACAATAAGTTGCTTTCTTTCGGTCATTTTGTTATTTGCACTTTCAGTATGTCAATAGCTTTTCGAGAAAGTAGGGTAGCTTCGCATTCCCTGGTTTTCTTGCCTTCAAATAGGGCTTAGTGATTTAGGTAGATATGGTCGCCTCCCTGAAACACCAACTTCGCCGCGCCACGTGCGGTGGAGGGGTTCCCCCCAAATGCCTTGTTTCTGGTGGGACAGGAGGTCGGTAGGGGAGGTTAGGATTACCTCGCTCTCCCTGTGTCTGAATCTGTGAAGCTATTGATTCTGACAGTTTCTTACCGACTTCTTCGGATGTTCTCAGGGTTTTTATGGCCAAAGGAAAGAAAGCTAGGGTCCAGCCCCCATCTCACGACGTCCGTGATCCGGCAGAAGATGAGCTGGTTCGAGTAGGGTCCCGGGTTGGTATGCCCATGGGTAGTGGACGACGTATGGGATCGTCAGTCCAAGTTTTCAAGCGAAACCGTGCTCCGAGAATCTCTATTCGCCTTGGAGTTAACTGTGAACAAGGCTCGAGATGACGAGTTCGAAGTCGTCTGTCCGAACTGGAACGAGAGGGTGTGCTCCTGTCGAGAGGAGGGTTCACATTTCATGTTTCTGTATGAGCCACTTTTCTTCAAGTTAGGGCTAAGGATGCCGTTTTCTGACTTCCAAATGGACGTTCTCCGTACTCTCCAAGTGGCCCCTTCGCAGATCCACCCTAACGGTTGGGGCTACATCATATCGTTTGAGAGGTTTTGTCGGCTGATGAGCCTCAAGTGCTCGGCGAGCACCTTTTTTTATTTTTATACAAGAATAAACACCCAGGGGACGGTGCGGCAAACGAGCTGGCTCGTCATCCGATCCCGGCTTGGTCGTAAGTCCTTTGATATTTTCGAAGAAAGCTTCAAAGGGTTCAAGACTACATTTTTCAAGGTAAAAGCCAAAGAGGAATGTCAGCCTTTCTTCCTTAAGCCGGACGGGGAGCCGAAATTTCCTCTTTACTGGACGCAGAGGTGCTGGGACGTGCCCATCAACTTGATTGAGAAAGAGGAGGAAGATCTTGACCCTAAGGAACTTAGGACCGCGAGATTCATAACCCGATATGCTGAGAAGCACGGGAACATCAACATTAGAGATGTTCTTTGTATCCCTGGTGATGATCTTCTTTACACTTTGTTAGGTAGGAATGAGGGTGTTTATACCTCTAGTATCCTTAGGTGTTTGCATTATCTTCATATATCAATGTTTTGTGATGATGTACTGACTATATCTATTTTTGCTTCTTTCCAATCAGCAACATGATTTCAGGATCTTCCATGGTTACCCTGCGATCTTCAAGAAACCGGAGGAAGGGGAAGAAGACTGCGGCTTCTTCCTCCACAGCCATTCCGGACTCATCCGACCGTGATGTTGTCATTGCAGAGCAAGATCAGCTGGGATCCCCTGCCCAGAATCTTAAAGGGAAGAAAAGGCAGGCTGTTGAAGAGCCTCCCGAGCACGATGGAGGGTTGTCGGAGGGCGGTGAAAGGGGAGGGGTGGACTTCTTGCCAATCATCGCGGGGCACTCTGATCCCAGCCTCTTTATAGATGGGCGACTCTTGAGTGGCGAGGTGAGGCAGCATATTGCTGAGCAAGGTCTGGCCCAAACCTTAGCCGCACTTCACAGGCAAGCTCTCCGGGCAGCGGCCGAGATCCGTGTCATCGAAGTCACTATCGAGAACGCTAAGCACCAAGCATCGGAAGAGCTGAGGACCTTGGAGAAAGAAAATGAGGAAATCAACTAGAAGTTGACCGCGTCCTTAAAGGCCAATGAGGATAATAGGACGAGAGCCATCGAGCTGGAAAAGAAAGTCCCTGAGAAGGTCATTGAGCTGGAGAAAGCGTTGGCGGATTCTGAGGCTGCCAGGAAGGCCGAAAAGCTTGAGGCTGACCGAAGCATTGACACTTTGAGGGCCGAGGTAACACAACTTGAAAAGGAGGTGGAGGAACTGGACGGAGTAGCTGGAAATGTCGGGGAAGAGCAGTTCCAAAATGCTGTGAAGCAAATCCAGCACTTCAACCCCGGGGTCGACCTTATCTTGGAGGGTGTTACCCCGGATAAAATGTTTCATAATGGCCAGCTTGTAGCCATCGAAGAGTTAGCCGCGAAAGCTCCTGGTGGCAACCCGGAGGTTATTCAGATCCCAGAAGGGGAAGAGGCGGACATTTAGCTTCTCTAGCCCTTTTTTTTATTTTTTTTGTTTTTTTTTTGTTTCTGCCCCCTGCGTGGGGTTTTGCTATTTGTATGGACAATTGCCCCATGTTTGGGGTTTTATAACTAATGATTTTGTTTAATCATTTATTTTTCATGGTCCGACTTGGGTCCAACGCCCATTTTCGTAGTCATTATAATGGACTTAGAAAACTTATTATCATAGAAAACCATGGTCCGGGATCCTTCACTCATACCGTTGAGTGAATGGCATTCCACTTTGACTTAGGTAAAAATAATGCCTTAGTCTGTAATCTAACGCTTATAATAATCAAACGTCAAGAAATTTTAGATTTAGGCAAAGTAAAACCTTAATCCATATTCCAGTGCTTGCTATGGGAAGCGTTTGGAATTGCAGACATAGGTAAGTAACGCCTGGCTTAGGGCAGTTTACGCGAGAACCCTTTTGCCTGAGGCATCATCATTATTTAACCTTGCCCGGGGTAGGTACCCCAACAATCATATAGATTTTGGGACCCCTTCTAGGCTTGGATATAAAGGAGCGTGTACATATGATCCGTACTGCCTCCTATCGACTTGTCAATTTAGCAGTTAGAGCAACGCGTTGGATCAACCTGGTTTCCTGAATAACAATTTTATTGATGAAATTAGGAGGACAGGAGTCCGTACATAGCGTACTTGTTTAAAACAGAAATGGATCAAAGGTAATTCCACTGGAAGGCTAAGCTGCTATGGGCATTCAGCTATAGTATTTTCTTAATTTATCCGCATTTCAGTAATTCTTGACCGGGGTCCCAGATAACATTTCCAGGGTGTAGGCTCCCTTACCCGTACTAGTGACGACACGATAGGGGCCTTCCCAGTTAGGGGCTAATTTCCCTTGGGAGGCATTTTTTCCTCCTATGTCGGCTCTCCTGAGCACTAGATCACCGGGATGGAATTTTCTTGGGACCACTTTCTTGTTATACCTGGGTACTGTCTTCTGCTTGAGGGCGGCATCTCGTATATGGGCCACGTTTCTTCTTTCTTTGAGCAAGTCCAGGTCCTCTCTGATTAGACCAGGGTTACTGTCGGATGAGAACTGTTGGTAACGCCAGCTGGGTTCCCCTATTTCTACCGGGATCATGGCTTCACAGCCATAGGTCAACTTGAAAGGGGATTCTCCCGTCGTGGAATGAGGAGTGGTCCGGTATGCCCAGAGAACATGGTCAAGTTGCTCGACCCAATTTCCTTTGGCTTCGTCGAGCCTCCTTTTTAAGCCTCGCACGATGATTCTATTGGCGGCCTCGGCTTGCCCATTTGTTCTGGGGTTCTCGACTGAGCTACAATGGTATTTTATTTTCAATCCGGCTAGTAGCTCTTCAAAAGCTTTGTCTTTGAACTGGGTACCGTTATCTGTGACTATCGATTCCGGTACGCCGAACCTGGTGATAATATAGCGGCAAGTAAACTTCTGAATTCGCGCCGAAGTGATGGTGATCAGGGGTTTGGCCTCGATCCACTTAGTGAAGTAGTCTACTGCTACCACCAAGTATTTAAACTGCCCTGGGGCCTGAGGGAACGGTCCCAAAATGTCCATACCCCACCTATAAAAGGGCTAGGGAACCTACGTCGTGAACAATTCTTCAGAAGGGGCTTGAAAATGATCTGCATGACGCTGGCACTTGTCACAAATTTGAACATGTGCATGAGAGTCAGCTTCCATTGTGGGCCAATAGAATCCTGCCCTTAATACTTTTTGGGCTAGGGCTTTGGCTCCCAAGTGGTGACCGCAGCTTCCTTCATGAACTTCAGCTAGGGCGTACTCTGCTTCTTTGGGGGTTAAACACTTTAGAAGAAGGGAGGAGAAAACACGTCGGTATAAGCAACCGTTGTAAACGGTGTATCTAACCGACGTCTTTACCAATCTGGAAGCCTCATTTGGGTCCGACGGTAACTTCCCATGTTGCAGATAGTCTAGTATAGGAGTGATCCAAGATGGCTGATGGTCCTCCACTTGGGATATGCTGTGATCCGTAATGGAGGGTTGGGAGAGGGTTTCTTGGATTACAGACCGGTTGTTGCCGGGGCTCTTCGTGCTGGCCAATTTAGACAAAAGGTCTGCTCTGGAGTTCTGTTCCCTTGGGATGTGCTCTATCTTGACCTCTTCGAAGCTTTTCAAAAGTTCCTGGACCTTGTTCAAGTATTTCTGTAGGAGGGGTTCTTTGGCTTGATATTCGCCTCGGATTTGGGAGGTTACTAGCTGGGAATCACTACAAAGCGTGATCCGCATTGCCTCCAGGTCCTTTGCCATTAGCAACCCGGCGATGTAGGCCTCATACTCGGCCTAGTTGTTTGAGGTTGGGAATTCAAACTTCAGGGAGTGCTCTAAGGTCAAACCCTCCGAATTCTCGACAATCACCCCGGCCCCGCTTCCTTTGGGGTTCAAAGATCCGTCGGTAAAAATGGTCCAGAAGGCTTTCCTTGGGTTGCCGTTGTCTGTTGTGAGCTCTGCTAAGAAGTCGGACAAGGCCTGGGCTTTTATTACCAGTCGTGGTTCGTATGTGATTCCAAACTCTGAGAGTTCAATCGACCACCCAATCATTCGCCCGGCCAGGTCTGGTTTGTGTAGTACCTGTCGGATAGGTTGGTCGGTTCTTACCACCACTGGGTGGCATTGGAAGTATTGTCAAAGTCTTCTTGTAGTGATGATGAGCGCGAAGGCAACTTTCTCTACCTTTTGGTATCGAAGCTCAGGGCCCTGGAGGACCTTACTGACGAAGTAGACAGGCTTCTGTCCTTCGTTGGTTTCTCTAATCAAGACTGAACTCACGGCCTCGTCGTGGACGGATAGGTACAAGTAGAGCGTCTCTCCAGTGTCCGGCCTTGTCAAGATAGGAGGGGAGGACAAAAGGTTTTTTAATGACGTGAAGGCATCTTCACACTCCTGGGTCCATTCGAAGTTTTTTCCCTTCTTGAGCAATTTGAACAGGGGGAGGGACTTGTGCGTGGCTTTAGCTAAGAATCTTGTGAGGGCCACTATGCGCCCCGTAAGCTGTTGTACTTCTTTGACGTTCCGGGGACTTCTCATGTTGAGGTCGGCCTGGCATTTATCTGGATTGGCTTTAATTCCCCTATGAGTTAGCATGAACCCCAAAAATTTGCCGGCCTGGACCCCGAAAGCGTATTTTTCCAGGTTTAACCTCATGTTGTACTTTCGGATTTGTGCAAATACTTCCTCGAGGTCCGACGTGTGTGATCCGCATTGTGGGGTCTTTAGTATCATGTCGTCTATGTAGACTTCTAGCATCTTTCCCACTTGGTTTTCAAAAACCTTGTTCATCATCCTCTGGTAGGTGGCTCCTGCATTCTTTAGGCCGAAAGGCATGACCTTGTAGCAGTAGCTCGCCCTGTCGGTAATGAAAGCGGTTTTATCCTCATCCCCAGTGTACATGGGAATCTGGTTGTACCCGGAATATGCATCCATGAATGAGAGCCATCTGAACCCCGAGGAGCCATCTACTAATTTATCCACATTGGGGAGTGGATATGGGTCCTTGGGACAGGCTTTATTCAGGTCAGTATAATCTACGCACATCCTCCATTTTCCGTTGGACTTTTTTACTAGGACCACGTTGGAGAGCCATGTGGTATATGAGATTTCTCTGATGAAGTTGCCATTCAGTAGCTCTTTAACTTGGTCCTCTACGACTTGCTGCCTCTCGGGCCCGACCTTCCTCTTCTTTTGCGCGACCGGTCTGGTACCTTCTTTAATCGACAATCGGTGGCAAATGAAACTGGGGTCGAGTCCGGGCATGTCGGAGGAAGTCCAAGCGAAAAGGTCTTTGTTTTTCAACAAGAGTTCTGAGAGTTGCTGTTTTTCTTTTTCACCCAGACGAGCTCCGATCTTGGTGACCTGTTCAGGGTTGGCCCCGAGTTGAAGAGACTCCAGTTCGCCTTCGGGCTGGGGTCGGGTATCCCGGATTTCTTCTCTAACGTCCAGCTCCGTCATTAAAATGTTAACCTGGTCGATAGCCGGGGTGGATGCTACGGGGCTCGACCGGGGCACTCTATAGATCTTCAAACTCTCATTATAGCACTTCCTGGCTGCAATTTGGTCGCCTTTTACAATGACGACGTCATTGTTCTTATTGGGGAACTTCATCATGAGGTGGGTGGTGGACACCACCGCTCGGAGGGCGTTGAGAGAAGGGCGGCCCAGGATGATGTTATAAGCCGAGGGGCAGTCCACGACCAGGAACTTCACCTTGATGGTCCTGAATAGTGTAGATGATCCGAGAATCAGGTGGGTTTTGTAGTATTCGACCAGGGTGATCTTCTCACCGGTGAAACCCGTCAGTTCTCCTACATGGGGAGTCAAGTCGGATTGCGGGAGCTCCAACTTCTGATAGAGATCTAGGAACATAATGTCCGCAGAACTCCCTTGATCGACGAAAATTCGGTGAACTTCGGCATTGGAAATTACCCCGGATACCACGAGTGGGTCGTCGTGATCCGGGATTATTCCGCCGTAGTCCTCCTCCGAGAAGGTAATGAGTGGCACTTTTCTATTCTCTGCTTGTGTTCTTGGCTCTGAGTGGTCCACGCTAAAAACTACCATTCTAAGGGCTTTCTTTCGAGCTTCGTTGGAGGATCCCCCTCCGGCAAAGCCACCGGCGATGGTATGGATCATCCTGTTGGGCTCGGCGCGGTGGTCTTCATTATCGACAGGAGGAGTGTTCCTGGTTCGACCCTGTCGATCGCTGTTATCTCGTCGAGGCGGAGTCCGAGATCTTCTCCTAGGGCTTCTTGTTCTTCTCCTGCGTGTAGGGGATGGACTTCGACGCTTGCTGTCTCTGCGCCTATTATCCCCTTCGTTGTTTTGTACATGGAGGATATACTGCTATAGGCGTCCGGCCTTGATTAAAAATTCAATGGCGTCACGCAACTGATAGCAATCCTCTGTATCGTGGCCATAGGCTTTATGCCATGTGCAATGTTTGGAATGATCCTTCTGCTTGTGCTTCTTGATAGGAGGCGGCCTCCGGATGTTCTGAAACTCCGTGTTCATTACCTCCCTCAAGATTGTTTCCCGGGGGGTGTTCAAAGGAGTGTAGTCATCGTAGCTTTTCCGTGGTGGGCTAACCTTTGGGGGTCGCGACCTTGAGGAATTTTGGTTAGGCTTTTGGTGAGAAGGTTCACCTTTGTCCCACCTCCTATGGTCTTCTGTTGCTTCCTCCAAGTAGACATACTTCTCAGATCGCTTTTGGAAATCGGTCAGATTGTCTGGCTTCTTTTTTGCCAAGGACTTGAAGAAATCGGAGCCTATCCGGAGACCGCTCCTGGCGTAATGCAAGGCTATTCTGTCTTCAAAATTTTCTACGTTGGTGCAGGCGGCCATAAAACGCCTAACGTAGTCTCGGAGGGTCTCGTCCTTTCCCTGGCGGATCTTAGCTAAGGATTCGATGGACTTAGGCTGTTCCTTGCTCGTGGTGTACTGCAGTAGAAAACGCTGCTTGAGGTCGGACCAATCCACAATGGTCCCCCGTGGTTGGCTGGTGAACCATTTGAGGGCCCCCTTTTTGAGGGAGAGGGGGAAGGCTCGGCACAACAACTCCATGGAGCCGCCATAGAAACATAGGGACTGCTCGTAAGCATTTATGTGTTCCTGGGGGCCCGTGGTTCCGTCGTAAATTTCAAGATTTTGAGGAAACTTGAAATTTCTTGGAACACGAAACTCCATGAGTTGGTCGGAGAAAGGTTGTTCCATAGTTCCTCGATTCCGATTATTGTCTCCAGTATCGGGAATTCTGTCATCATCGTGGGCCCTCCTTCTATTATTTTCCACGCCGGACTGTCTGTCACGGCGACGCAGCTTCGGTTGGTTGTCATGCATGGCGCACTGCATGTCCTCTAGTCTCCTGAATTGATCATTGAGTAAGTCCATATGTTGCTGCAACATATCTTGAAACTGGCGTTGGGAACCCCGAGTTTGATGTGTGCGTTCAGAGTGGGATGCACAATCATCGAACTCGTTGTTCGGGATTCCCAAACGTTGGTGCACTGGAATCCTGTGCTCTTGAAGGCTCTGATCTCCTCTCTGAGCTGGGAATTCAAGTCTTTCCCTGATAGAAATCCTGCGTGATGGGTTGGGAGACTCCTCAGAAAAGGAGGTAGAGTGCCCATCACGTCGGCTTCTTGTTCCGGGTGCCTGATTTCTCACAGCGGAGGTTTGAGCCACGAGTGGAGGCAGTGGTGGTGGTGGACGTTGCATGTCGAGATTTTGCCTCTGATTGACAGAGGCTTGAGCAGCGTCTCTTCTAGAGTTTTGCCTCGTATTCACCATGATTGGGTGGGATTAGAAATTTATGGTCCCCACAGTCGGCGCTAATGTTCTGAACTAGATTCAGAGGGTACCTGAGATAGGTACATTGCGATGAGTTCTCCTTTGCGCAGCAGCTGAGCTTGTAACACAGGGGGGTTGGGTACCTGCAAAGGGACTCCAACGCTCAAGTCAGGAAGTGCACAATAAGGTTTTTGGGATGGGGTTTAGAGTTACCTTACTAAGATGACTTAGCCTTGTATTTATAGAGCGTAAGCAGAATCCTAATGGGATTCTTATCGAATACTGAATGCAGGTAATTTAGGATTAGTATCCTGAAGAGGATTGCCTTCCTGTTATTATTAGATATATCCCTGCAAATCTGGGATTAAGATATGGAAAGTATCTAACCATTAAGGATATCTATAAATCCTATAATATCCTAAGTTGATGATTGGCAATTACGGATATTTAGGGATTCATCCACTGCACGAATCTATCAGTCACGATGTCGAATACTGATACTGCTCGAAGGCCGTAATCCGTTGTCCAGAATACGTCGTGAGTCTTCTTCTACGCCAGCTAGGAGAGTCCGGTAATGTGCATGCCGGGTTGATCCCAGGGAGCGGGATCCCGGATCACGGTCCAGAACAATCTCATATGTAACAAGTGCACTTTATCATCATCACATGAGTATATCAAGTGCACATTATCATCATCATATGAGTATATCAAGTGCACATTATCATCATCACATAAGTATATTAAGAGCATATTATCAAATCTCATAAGTATATCAAGTGCACATTATCATCATCACATAAGTATTTATCAAATCTATTATTTATATAATAAATTCTTGAAGATGTGCAAATGCTAAAGCAATGCCATTAATCTTTCCCTTAGCGCTCAATAATTATCATCTTTCTCAACGTATTCCCTAGACTTTTGTCCTTTTATTTCAAATAGGTAGGGAGGGAATGTTGCATCCTCGCACTGCCCTAGTAAGAAGGAAATGCCGCATCCTCATGCTACTAAACATTCAATGATAGTTTGCTTATTAGGCCACTGCACTTAGCCTATACGTAATAGTACTTTGTTACACAGTACTATCCCAAGTAACGCTAGCCAAATCTATAAAGAATCATATCTAGGATCACCCCTAGTATGAAGATCATTTCCTTTCACGAATGATTCACATCTAGGATCACCTCCGGTACAAGGATCATTTCTAAAATCCATTACTCAATATAAGATCTAAGATCACCCCTGGTATAAGGATCATTTCCAAAATCCATCACTGGCCAAAACAATCAATAGGCTACCCTTCATAAGGGAATGACATCTAAGGATCACCACTAATACGAGGATCATGTCCAATATCTTTTAAACTTTGAGCACTTTTCATTTTAATTCAATTACTAGCTCAACTTTAACATTCTAAAAGAACATATAACAAATTATCTTATATGTAACAAGTGCACATTATCATCATCACATGAGTATATCAAGTGCACATTATCATCATCACATAAGTATATCAAGTGCACATTATCATCATCATATAAGTATATTAAGAGCACATTATCAAATCTTATAAGTATATCCAGTGCACATTATCATCATTACATAAGTATATCAAGTGCACATTATCATAATCTCATAAGTAACAAGTGCATATAATCTAGATATTATATATATATATATATATATATATATATATATATATATATATATATATACACTGAGTTTGGCTCAACAAATTATAATCTTGTTAAGAAAGAAGTTTTATCTATAGTGCTAAGTATCACAAAATTTCAGGATGATTTATTTAATAAAAGGTTTTTGTTAAAAACTGATTGTAAAGCTGCTCCTTCAATTATTCAAAAGGATGTTAAGAACTTGGTTTCAAAACAGATTTTTGCCGATAGGCAAATATTGTTATCTTGTTTTGATTTTGATATTCAACATATTAAAGGAAAAGATAATTATCTTCCTGATTTCCTAACCAGAGAGTTTTTGCAGGGCTACAATGGCCGCTAGCTCCTCATCAAAATCAAAGGCTAAGAAAATTACTCTGGATAAGTACATGCAGATTACTCGCAGATAAGAACACCTTGAGATAAGTACAAGGTCATCTACCTCCTTAAAAGGGTCTTCCACCCTAGTTCATGTTCCTAATCCTATTCATCATGCGACCTTCATCTCCCTCACCCAATAGGTTTACACCTCTATCTTACTCACAAACCATTACTTGGTACTCCTTCTAGAACTCCTCGAGAGACCAAAACAATCTTCACCGCTACTCACCAATTCTCCTACCACGTAAAGAATGCAAATACGTTAAGAAAAATATTTTTGAACCTATAATCACCCTTGAACCAGGGATTCTTTTCTCCTCACTCGACCCCTCGAGAAATCATTCAGAACATGCTTCCCCAGCAAGAGTCACTTAAAAAGAACAAACTTTTTATGAACTCATCCTCATTGATCTTGAATCAATCTCTTTAGATCATTATTATAGTGATACCAACCCCGATTATATTGATTTTTCTAAAGAAAAGATCCTTAAAGTTTTAGGTCCAAAAGATTGGAATCAAGCTCCTCTACACTCCAAAATCATTTTCAATTAAATTTGATCCTCAAACTTATACTTACTGGGATTATCAACAAGCTTGGTACAGATTTATGCTCCTCAGGCCATATTCTCACTCTTGGTTCTTTTGGTTCCAAAAAGGGATAAAAAACTTTCCCTCATGGTTTGCCGATTGGATGTGTACCACTGGTCCTTGTGTTGATATTCTTCCTCACTTGCTAAGGATTCTTATAATTTGTTTACTCAAAAAATCCTCGGGGTTCTAGACTTTTACATTTTTATGCTACTTTTGGAATTGCTTGGATTAATGTTTGGGATTATAATTTCTATCGAGTATCGATTCCTCATCCCGCCGTAAAATTTAGTGTTAAATGGTGGCCTCGGTTCAACGTGAAATTAGTAAGTATTGAAGCAATCAATGGTTCCTTGCTAATCCTTCTTTGGTTAAGAAGAATCATAAGAAGCCATCACAATTTGAAGAACTTAAGAACAAGCTTCTTCAAGAACTGGCCTCTTCATCCTCAGAACAAGAATTGCTAAGCAAAATTAAGACAACCATGTCCATCATTCGTCTCCTCCCGAAAGGAAGTGAAAACAACGACCTTCTTGGTAATAGTAATGAAGATGATCATATGGTGTTGACCTTTCCAACTTGTAAAGGCACACATTTAATTTATGAAATTTTTCATGAAGGTTCCTTATTTGTCATATTATGAAGCTTCATTTGTTGTTTACCAAGGAAATTTCCTAAGATTCTAAGAAAGTCCCCACGAAGGTTACTTATTTGTTACTTAGGCGAAGCGAAATTTCCTATGAAGGTTCATTATTCGTTGTCTAGCTATTCGTCAAGATTCCTACGAAGGCTCCTTATTTGTCGTTTACCTCATTTGTCTAATTATGAAGTTTCCTAGTTTGTTGTCTTGCCAAGCATGCACTTCCCGAGAAGATTCCTTACTTGTCATCTAACTCGGCTGAAGCTTCCCGTGAAGGTTCCTTATTTGTCCCTAGCTAAGGATGAAGCTTCTCGTGAAGGCTCCTCACTTGTCATCTAGCGCATTCCCATGAAGGTTCATGTGTGCATATTCGAAGTCTTTTCTCTATAAAAGTTTCTTCAAAGAAAGGCATCGAAAAATTTTAGTTGGAAAAATTTAATCAAAACTCTTGTATTAAAACCTTTGAATTGATTTTGTTCAAGACTTGTAATTTTGTATCAAATACTTATATTTTGAAATTATCAATAAAGTATTTTGATCCGATTTACGATCTATCTCTTCTTTCTATTTTTAAATGCATATTTATCTCTTGTTGAGCCTATCTTACATTCTTGGTATCGAGCCTCGTAAGAGGTTCCGAGTATCCGGCCTAAGGAAGGGAGAAGGACTTAGCGTTATGCATCACATTATCAGTCGCGTTGGTCACTGTGTTAGTGCTTGGAGAAGGCAAGGTTAGGTGGTATATATATATATATATATATATATATATATATATATATATATATATATATATATATATATATATATATATATATATATATATATATATATATATATATATATATATATATATCCAAATTTGAACTCATTTTGTAAGTTAATAATCGATTATCACAACCGATAATCATTTATCATATTCCAGCAATAGCATTCTGTAAGTTAATAATCAATTATCACAGCTTTATAATCAATTATTATATACTAGTAAATGCATTCTGCAAGTTAATAATTGATTATCACAACTTTATAATCGATTATTACATACCAGTAAATGCATTCTGTAAGTTGGTAATCGATTACCAACATTAGTAGTCGATTACCATGTTGTTTTCCAACATCCAGATGTTTTTAATCATAGTAATCTCGAAAATATAATCAAAGAATTTCTAAATCAAGAATTAATCAATCCATACTCAATTCTTCAAAAAACTCCAAAACCTATTTACAAGAACATCAATAAACTATTCTTCATTTACTCTTCAATCAAGCATCAAAATCAATTCCTAAACTCTATTGAGAGTAATAGATATGGAGGTAGAGACATAAACCTCTACCTAGGCTCCCTTGAGCTCTTAGAAGATGGAGAAAGGAACATGAAGTTTGCTTGATGATGATCTTAAGAACACCTGTAAGTAGAGATTGTTGAGTAAATAAAATTGTCCAACTAAAGCTTTAGAAAATAAAGGCTAGAAAGTTTTCATTTCAAGCTTAGAAATGAGACAACCATGGTATTTCTTTCTTTGTTTTTCTCCTTTGTGCTTGTTGTGTGCCGAGAAAAAGATGAAATGAAAAGTGAGAAGTGTGTGGTCGTGGGTGAGGCACTAGAGAGAAATAGGATAAGATCAAAATGTGTGGTTGTGACTTATGTATAAGTTTTTCTACTTCGGGTGGATAATCCCCAAACTTGGCAAGGGAGCTATAGTCTAACAAAGGACAGTTCTCTAGAAAGTTGATCATATCTCAGTCAACTATAACACCCACCTTAGGGTATCACATTTAAGACTAATCCCAATAGAACTTACCAAAGTTATAAAAGAATTAATCTTGTAAAAACGTCAACTTTAAAATTTCATTTGTGGAATAAAATAAAATAAGTAAACTGAATTGAAATACTAGTAAAAACTTATAACAAACATACCAAACCATATATATACATATGCTGCAACTTTGTTCTAAAATAATTTACATAGGTATAAACCAGTTCAAAAAGTAAAATACATATTTGTTCGAAAGCAAAGTAAAGACATAAAACTAAACAACACGCTAACTAAACCCTAGTAGATCTAAGGACTTGGTTCCTCTGAAGGATCCTCCTCCTCATCATCCTCACCATCCCCAACACAGTCAACATAAGCCCCAGGTGGAGACAGTTGTCTCATAGGGGCTCTAGCAGAAGACACTACGGTATCCTCTTGAGGCATATAAAAAGACACATTACCACCCTAAAGCTCACGTATGGGTATGGTGAACTCTAGACGCACTATTGCATGTTGCGTCAATAGAGGAACACCGTATTGGTTCCCACTCAGAGTCATAGTTAGATCTCCCGTATACATAAAACGTTCATTATTAAAATCAAATCTCCATGCATTAGTTCCCCTATGGAACTGTACCCTCACAAAACCTAGTATTTGTCGTCTAGTCGACATGACTGCTCACAAACAGATAAACAGCTACTACACAGAATCGTTTGCCTCCTCGTTTCCTTGATCTTCAATAAACATATACAATAAAGCAGACATAGTGTAACAAAGAGGCGAGATCCCCTACATCAATACTAGTATGGCAGTAAAGGAAATGACAGGACATAAACAGAGTAATCATAAAAGCAATGAATCACAATTCATAGATATTGAATCTAATAATCATAAAACAAATAAGCACAAATATGATGTTATTATGCTGATCACTATGCACATGGACACAGACCAAACCCTACCCCATGGAGTTAGACACAAATTCAGAGAGAAGATCCAGAAGGCACGTCTGTCACTCGGCTGCCATGGCCAAAAGTGCTAAAATATATCAATTTTTGTTAAAAGCTCACATCAGGCATTGGACAAGACACTTTATACAAGATCACGATATAGGACAGTGTCTCGGTCCGGATCATTGGTGCGTTTGCATTGGTCTGCCCCACAGACAGAAGAGCTACCAACCATCCATTATAAGGTACCCGCACCCCAATGCCCCCAAGGTCAACAAGTGACTTGCACTTGTCTACTCGCACCCGCACTTAGGTGTATTTCATCTCCTAGGCATACAGCCTTGACCAATCAAGCAAATATGCTTATCTATGCATGATATATGTTTTACCACAACTGGGCCCACCATAACTGCCCGACAGCAAACTGCTATTTACGCTCAATCGCATAGCGATATTATCGCATTTTTGAAATCGCGAAACATTTCAAATCACGTAAGGATTTCTAAAATTGCGTAAACATTTTATCACATTTTCTTAATCGCGTAGCCTAAAACTACTATTTTTGAGTCGCGTAAATAGTTTTCAATGTATTTTCAACTGCGTAAAATATGTCGAACATATTTAAACCAAAAATAATGTTTTTCTCAAAAATTTACTTTTATTTCTATTATTTGCATAATAGTCCCTCATTAATTAATATTTACATAATAGCCCTTTGTTTAAATAATATTATCATATTAGTCCCTTCTAAAATAATATTTATAAGATAGTCCATCTTTTAGAAAATATTTGCAACATAGTCCCTTTTTAAATAATAATTGTAATATAATCCCTCTAAAAATCAGTATTTCAATAATTTCCCAAAAAGTTGTAATTCTTTGTTTTAATTAGGACCTTACAGCTCAAAACTTCTTAATGCGCTTTCAAACCCATAGGGTGAGCTATACGTCAGTAAGTTTCAAGTATTCGCATTTATTTTACTACATAACTTAGTATGATAATTTTATTTCAGAAAACATAGTTACTTTTATTTTAAATTCCCAAACTTTACCAAAGTAATTTCTTATTGAAAACCTTGTAAACTCTCCTAATTCATTTCCTTATCACAAACACCTTTAATCTTCATTTTAAAACCATGATTTAGGACTCTTGGTCCTTTTGAATGTGGTGAGGCCGTGTGCCTCTAAGCTCTTTGGAGCTCTCATGTGATCTCCTCAACATGTTGTTCACATCCTAAATTACACATACAATTGCATGCTTCCAAAATTATACATACAAGCATATTATCAAAGCTATAAACATATGATCACACATGCAATCATAAATTCAAAATCATAAACACCACAATCACAAACAAAGAAGCATGAAACAACAAGTGAATAAACCCTTATGGATTTTTCACCACACACAAAACCATTTCCTCACCACCAACACTTAGTTGATGAGGTTAATCTATCTCTTACCTTAAGGAAGACAAAGTTCTTCAAGTTCCCTCCTTCTCTTGATTTTGTGTGACACACAAATAAATCCGTATAAATCTTAAACAATTTTAAAAGTCACAAACAAGACTTAAGATCAAAGAACCATGGAACAATCATGGTCTAGAAAATCAAAAACTCAACTTAGAACCATGAAATCAAAAGTTTACCTTGAAGGTAGTAAGCTAAAGCTTGGATTTTGAGACACTTGGAGAAGGATTCTGACTAGACTTTCTAAAAGGGAAGTGATTAGGATATGATTTAAGTTTAGGAAGTGTAGAGAAATAAAATTATAGAAGATGGGAAGTTGGATTTTTGGGTGCTGGCCAAAACTCCAAAGAAGGAAAAAGGAGAGGAAAAGTTCTTGTGTTCTTGAGAGTTTGGTGAGAAAAGATGATTGCTTAGCTTTTAGGTGAGAGAAATGATGAAAATGGATGGTAACAAATGAGTGTGCAGCCGTGAGGTAGTGTAGGAAAATAGAAGACCAATTATGATATTAAAATATCACATTTGTGTTCACATGGAAGATCACATGGCCTATGTCATCACATGGTCACCAAATGGTCATAAAAGACCATTCAAGAAGGCTTGAGAACCTCCTTGGCCGTGTGGCTCCATAGGGAGGGCTAACTAAGTTTGTTTCTCATTAGTTCTAGTTACACTTCAAGCAATTTAACAACTAACTAGATTAGGTTTTCTAGTTACTTGATTAACTATCTAGTTACATAGCTAACTAGTTAAATAGGTCATTGCATATGTCATGCCTAGTCATGGCTTCTAGAAGAAAGTAGGATATTTATTTAGTAACTAGATCCTAACTAATTAGTAACTAGGTTAGTTCACTTAGTTTCTTAATTAGACAACTTAGGTAACTAAATTAGGTTTATTTAGTTACTTTGTAACTAGTCCAACCACTTTTATTGACCATTTCCTATTGGTCTAGAGAAGTCCAACCATCATTTTTGACTTGTTTCTATTGGTCCATTTTAAATTAGGTTACAGAAAATATTCTAAACATATTTTCTGTCAAATAAACTATAATGAGTCCAATAATTTATTGCTGAAGCTGCTATAAATAAAACCGTAGATTATTTTCTAGAAAATATTTTTATTTCACAGTTAAATTCTAAAAATTAAAAGATTCATTTCTGTGTCTTTCAGATTCAGATTTACTAAGATCCCCCGTCTCTGAATAAATCAAATAAGATTTTTCCTGGCTCGAAAATTATTATTTTCCTAACTTAGAGGAAATCACACACAAGGATCAAAAACAATCTCAGAATAGTCAAATTAATTTTATATAACACAGAATGCATAAAATAGTGAAATTCAGTTATTATTATACAATACCACAAAATTTGGGATGTTACAACTCTCCCCCTCTTAAAAAGAATTTCGCCCCCAAAATTCATCATACATTAAAACAACTGAGGATATTGTTCCCTCATTTTCTCCTCCATTTCCCAAGTAGCATCTCCGGTTGTCTCATTCCAAATCACTTTTACTAACAGAATTGTTTTATCTCTAAGTTGTTTCACCCTCCTGTCTTCGATCTTAACAGGAAGTGCCTCATACGTCAAATTTTCTTTCAATTGCACTTCATCGGGCTGTATAACATGTGAAGGATCGGGAATATACTTCCTCAATTGGTATACGTGGAAAACATTATGAAGATTTGAAATAAAAGGCAGTAAAGCTATTTAATATGCGACTGGACCTATCCGACGAAGAATTTGATAAGGCCCAATAAATTTTGGAGTGAGTTTTCTGGACTTTATAACTCTGCCAACACCAGTCGTAGGTGTTACTCGTAAAAACACATGCTCACCTTCCTCATATTCAGGAGGTCTTCTTCGTTTATTAGCATAGCTTTTCTGTCTGCTCTGAGTTGCCCGCATCTTCTCTTGAATCATCTTTACCTTTTCTGTAGTTTGCTGCACCATTTCGGGTCCGACAGTCATACTTTCCCCATCTTGATACTAACACAAAGGTGTTCGGCATCGTCATCCATAAAGAGCCTCATAGGGTGTCATCCCTATGCTTGAGTGAAAACTGTTATTATAGGTAAATTCTACCAAAGGTAAGAATTCATCCCAACTTCCTCGTTGTTCTAACACGTAAGTTCTCAACAAGTCTTCTAGTGATTGTATAGTTCTCTTCATTTGCCCATCTGTCTAAGGATGGTAAGCAGAACTCAAATGCAGTTTAGTCCTATTGCTTCATGTAAGCTTTGCCAAAACCTCGATGTAAATCTTGGATCTCTGTCAGATATGATACTTGTAGGTACACCGTGGAGTTGAACTATTTCACCAACGTACAACTGTGTCAACTTCTCCATTGGATACTTAATATTAGTTGGCAGGAAATGGGCAGATTTGGTAAGCCGATCTACAATGACCCAAATAGAATCATAACCTTTCCTAGTACTTGGCAATGCTGTAACGAAATCTATTTCAATACTGTCCCGTTTCCATTCTGGAATAGTAAGAGGCTGTAACATGTCTGCCGGTCTCTGATGCTCCACTTTTGCTTTCTGGCACACTAGACAAGATGCCACAAACTCAGCAACGTCTCTCTTCATTCTAGGCCACCAAAACAAACGTTTCAGATCTTGATACATCTTGGTCATCCCAGGATGTATACTCAATCTACTAGTATGAGCTTCACCAAGAATTGCTTTCTTAAGATCGAGATCATCAGGTATACAAATCCTGCCCTTGAACCTTAAAACCCCATCAGATCCTTCCTCGACAATTGCCTTATGACCTTCCTTCAAAAATTCTCTCTTATTCTGCAAAAACTCGTCATCTTCTTGTTTCTCACGAATTTCTTCCAATAATTCATTCAAAATAGTGACCGAAAATAGACGCATCTTTCCAAGTAACAATTCCACTGACAACCACATATCTCGAAATTGCTCAATCAAATTTTCCTCTTCAACCATCATAGCAGAAACACTGAGCATTTTCTGACTCAAAGCATTTGCTACAACGTTTGCTTTTCCAGGGTGATACTGGAGTTGAAAATCATAATCTTTTAAGAATTCCAACCACCTTCTCTGCCTCATGTTCAATTCTTTTTTATCAAACAAGTACTTTAAACTTTTGTGGTCGCTGAAAACATTGAACATAGCACCATACAAAAAGTGTCTCCATATCTTCAGTGCAGAAACAACTACGGCCAATTCCAAATCATGTGTTGGATAATTCCTTTCATGAACCTTCAATTGCCTAGAAGCATAGGCTACAACGTTTCTATTTTGCATCAGTACGCATCCTAACCCTTGATACGAAGCATCGCAATACATTTCAAATGACTCATTTGGATTTGGTAGGATCAGCACTGGTGCAGTAGTCAACTTCTTCTTCAGCTATTCGAAACTCTCTTCACACTTATCCGTCCAATCAAAAACTTGGTTCTTCCTAGTAAGTTGCATAAGAGGTCCGGCGATCTTGGAAAAACCTTCAATAAATCTTCGATAATATCCAGCTAATCCAACAAAACTCCGGATCTTCGTCACAGTCTTTGGTCTCTCCCATTGAAGAACCGTCTCCACCTTAGCTGGATCCATTGCAATTCCATCTTTAGAAATTACATGACCCAGAAACTGAACTTCATCTAACCAAAATTCACATTTCGATAATTTTGCGTATAGCTTTCTCTCTTTTAAAATCTGAAGAACTATACTGAGATGTTCAGTATGCTCTTCCTGACTTCAAGAGTAGATCAGAATGTCATCGATAAAAACAACGACAAACTGGTCTAGGTATGGACGAAAGATCCTATTCATGTAATCCATGAATATAGCAGGAGCATTCGTCACACCAAATGGCATTATGAGATATTCATAATAACCATAGCGTGTCCAAAAAGCTGTTTTAGGTACATCCTCTACCTTAACACAAATCTGGTGATATCTTGATCGCAGATCTATCTTTGAAAAGACAGCTGCCCCCTTCAATTGGTCCATCAGATCATCGATCCTTGGTAGTGGATACTTATTCTTTATCGTGACCTTGTTCAACTGGCGGTAGTGAACACATAACTGTGAAGTTCCATCCTTTTTCTTGACTAACAACACTGGAGCTCCCTAGGGTGAAACACTAAGTCTCACAAATTGCTTTTCCAACAACTCCTCTAACTACTTTTTCAGCTCTCCCAATTCTGATGGTGACATACGATACCGTGTAATCGATACGGGACCCGCTCCTGAAACAAGATCGATAGAAAACTCTATCTCTCTTTCTGGTGGTAATTCAGGTACATCATCAGGAAAAACCTCAGGAAACTCGTTCACGACAGAAATAGCATTCACTCTTAACTTCTAAAGAAGATAGCAGCATGTATTCCATCCCTCAATAAAGATTTTACTTGTTTGGCAATTACAAATCTAGAAACCTCGTCAGGAAAAACTAAGGTCTTTCTAGAACAATCTAATAGGATATGGTTAGAAGATAACTAATCTATCCCTAAGAATATATCAATATCAACAAGGGGTAAACAAATTAAATTAACAGAGAAGACTCAATTTTTTATAGCAATAGAACAATTCAGGCATATTTTTGTAGTACTGACTGGTTTGGCAGTAGGAGTGGAAACAGTCAATTGAAAGTTCAAAGAAGTCACAAGCAATCCCAAACGATCCGCACAGTCATATGCAATGAATGAATGAGTTGCACCCGAATCATATAGTACAGTTAAAAGATTACCTGAGATGACACCTTCTCCCTGAATAAGATTCTCAGACTGGGAGGCCTCAGCTCCACTCATGGTATACATTCTTCCTCCAACTTACGGCTTCACAGCTCGAACATTGCTCACCGAAGGCTCCATCTTTGCTTGATCACAATCTTTAGAGACGTGACCAGGCTTTCCGCATCTGAAGTAGATTATACCTCTAATCGAACAATCTCTTGTCAGGTGACCCTTTCTGCACTTCAAGCATCTTGCTGGCGGCACTGCATTCTGATTAAATCAGTTTCCACTTGGACCACCTCCACAAGGTTGCTGATGTTGTTGTTGTGGTTGACTTCCAGAGGGTCAAGAATAAGGCTTTTGTTGAAACCGGTTGTTGTTATTATTGCCTCCTCTTTGAAACCTAGTCGGTCCAAAGTTGCGGTTTTGGGTATCTCTGGATGCCTCCAAGGCTTCCAGTCTACGACACATGTCCATCAGTGTCGAAAACTGATTCACACGCATTGATATCACTCCTTTTTTCAGCTCAAAATGTAGTCCTTCGTCAAACTTACGGCACTTCCAGACCTCATCCGGCTGGATCTGAAGGTACCGTAAGAACTTAGACAAGCTCTCAAACTTCGCAGCATAGTCGCGCACTGTCATACCACCTTGGCGTAAACTTAAAAATTTCATTTCCTTCGCGTACCTCGCACTTTCAGGAAATGACTTTTCAAGAAACACCTCACAAAACAACCCCCAAGTAATTTCTGTCCCTTCAGCTATTAGTGCCCTTCTAGTAGCTTTCCACCAATTCTCACCATCAGCTTTTAGCATAAAAGTAGCATACGTCACTCGTCGATCATCGTTACATCCTATTGCCTCAAAAACTTTCTCTAAGTCTTAGACCCACAACTCTGTTTTCTCAGGGTCAAATTCGCCTCTAAAGTGTGGCGGATTGTTCCTACAGAATTCTGACAAATGTTGAACCTCTGCATTTGCCTCTTGTTGTTGCATAGCTCACTGATTTTGTTGTGCCATTACCTCTGCCATTCTCTGCATTGCTTCCACCACAACAATCATAAGGTCATTGTCATGTTCCATGTTTGCGCGTGCACCTCTACCACGAGACATATTCTTCTTCACAAACAATCAATCAAATTCCAATCAAAGTGAGACATCATCCATTGAAAACCAAATTCAGAGAATCACACAACACAAGTCAAAACAGACCTAACCACAAAACCCAAAAGACTCTAACTGGGAGCTCTAATACCAACTAATGTAACACCCACCTTAAGGTATCACATTTAAGACTAATCCCAATAGAACTTACCCAAGTTATAAAAGAATTAATCTTGTAAAAACGTCAACTTTAAAATTTTGTTTGCGGAATAAAATAAAATAAGTAAACTGAATTGAAATACTAGTAAAAACTTATAACAAATATACCAAACCACATATATATATATACTGCAACATTGTTCTAAAATAATTTACATAGGTTCAAACCAGTTCAAAAAGTAAAATACATATTTGTTCGAAAGCAAAGTAAAGACATAAAACTAAACAACACTCTAACTAAACCCTAATAGATCTAAGGACTTGGTTCCTCTGAAGGATCCTCCTCCTCATCATCCTCACCATCCCCAACACAGTCAATATAAGCCCCAGGTGGAGACAGTTGTCTCATGGGGGCTCTAGCAGAAGACACTACAGTATCCTCTTGAGGCATATAAAAAGACACATTACCACCCCAAAGCTCACATATGGGTATGGTGGACTCTAGACACACTATTGCATGTTGCGTCAATAGAGGAACACCGTATTGGTTCCCACTCAGAGTCATAGTTAGATCTCCTGTATACATAAATCGTTCATTATTAAAATCAAATCTCCATGCATCAGTTCCCCCATAGAAGTGTACCCTCACAAAACCTAGTATTTGTCGTCTAGCCGACATGACTACTCACAAACAGATAAACAGCTACTGATGATACACAGAATCGTTTGCCTCCTCATTTCCTTGATCTTCAATAAACACATACAATAAAGCAGACATAGTATTACAAAGAGGTGAGATCCCCTACATCAATACTAGTATGGTAGTAAAGGAAATGACAGCACATAAACAGAGTAATCATCAAAGCAATGAATCACAATTCATAGATATTGAATCTAATAATCATAAAACAAATAAGCACAAATATGATGTTATTATGCTGATCACTATGCACATGCACACAGACCAAATCCTACTCCATGGAGCTAGACACAAATTCGAAGAGAAGATCCAGAAGACATGTCTGTCACTCGGCTGCCATGGCCAAAAGTGCTAAAATATATCAATTTTTGTTAAAAGCGCACATCAAGCATTGGACAAGACACTCTATACAAGATCACGATATACGATAGTGTCTCGGTCCGGATCATTGGTGTGTTTGCATTGGTCTGCCCCACAGGAAGAAGAGCTAACAACCATCCATTATAAGGTACCCACACCCCAATGCCCCCACGGTCAAAAAGTGACCTACACTTATCTACTCGCACCTGCACTTAGGTGTATTTCATCTCCTAGGTATACAACCTTGACCAATCAAGCAAATATGCTTATCTATGCATGATATATGTTTTACCATAACTGGGCCCACCACAACTGCCCGACAGCAAACTGTTATTTACGCTTAATCGCGTAACGATATTATCGCATTTTTGAAATCGCGGAACATTTTTCTTACGTTTTCAAATCGCGTAAGGATTTCTCAAATCGCGTAAACATTCTATCGCATTTTCTTAATCGTGTAGCCTAAAACTATTATTTTTGAGTTGCATAAATATTTTCCAACGTATTTTCAACTACGTAAAATATGTCAAACATATTTAAACCAAAAATAATGTTTTTCTCAAAAATTTACTTTTATTTCTATTATTTGCATAATAGTCTCTCATTAATTAATATTTGTATAATAGCCCTTTGTTTAAATAATATTCTCATATTAGTCCCTTCTAAAATAATATTTAGAAGATAGTCCCTCTTTTAGAAAATATTTACAACATAGTCCCTCTTTAAATAATAACTGCAATATAATCCCTCTAAAAATTAGTATTTCTATAATTCCCCAAAAAGTTGTAATTCTTTGTTTTAATTAGGACCTTCTAGCTCAAAACTTCCTAACGCGCTTCTAAACTCATAGGGTGAGCTATACGTCAATAAGTTTCAAGTATTCGCATTTATTTTACTACATAACTTAGTATGATAATTTTATTTCTGAAAACATAGTTACTTTTATTTTACATTCCCAAACTTTACCAAAGTAATTCTTATTGAAAACCTTGTAAACTCTCCTAATTCATTTCCTTGTCACAAACACCTTTAATCTTTCATTTTAAAACCATGATTTAGGACTCTTGGTCCTTTTGAATGTGGTGAGGCCGTGTGCCTCTAAGCTCTTTGGAGCTCTCATGTGATCTCCTCAACATGTTGTTTACATCCTAAATTACACATACAATTGCATGCTTCCAAAATTATACATACAAGCATATTATCAAAGCTATAAACATATGATCACACATGCAATCATAAATTCAAAATCATAAATGCCACAATCACAAACAAAGAAGCATGAAACAACAAGTGAATAAACCCTTATGGATTTTTCACCACACACAAAACCATTTCCTCGCCACCAACACTTAGTTGATGAGGTTAATCTCCCTCTTACGTTAAGGAAGACAAAGTTCTTCAAGTTCCCTCCTTCTCTTGATTTCGTGTGACACACAAATAAATCCGTATAAATCTTAAACAATTTTAAAAGTCACAAACAAGATTTAAGATCAAAGAACCATGGAACAATCATAGTCTAGAAAATCAAAAACTCAACTTAGAACCATGAAATCAAAAGTTTACCTTGAAGGTAGTAAGCTAAAGCTTGGATTTTGAGACACTTGAAGAAGGATTCTGACTAAACTTTCTAAAAGGGAAGTGTTTAGGATATGATTTAAGTTTAAGAAGTGTAGAGAAATAAAATTATAGAAGATGGGAAGTGGGATTTTTGGGTGCTGGCCGAAACTCCAAAGAAGGAAAAAAGAGAGGAAAAGTTCTTATGTTCTTGAGAGTTTAGTGAGAAAAGATGAATGCTTAGCTTTTAGGTGAGAGAAAAGATGAAAATGGATAGTAACAAATGAGTGTGTAGTCATGAGGTAGTGTAGGAAAATAGAAGACCAATTATGATATTAAAATATCACATTTGTATTCACATGGAAGATCACATAGCCTATGTCATCACATGGTCACCAAATGGTCATAAAAGACCATTCAAGAAGGCTTAAGAACCTCCTTGGCCGTGTGGCTCCATAGGGAGGGCTAACTAAGTTTGTTTCTCATTAGTTCTAGTTACACTTCAAGCAATTTAACAACTAACTAGATTAGGTTTTCTAGTTACTTGATTAACTATCTAGTTACATAGCTAACTAGTTAAATAGGTCATTGCATATGTCATGCCTAGTCATGGCTTCTAGATGAAATTAGGATACTTAGCTAGCAACTAGATCCTAACTAATTAGTAACTAGGTTAGTTCACTTAGTTTCTTAATTAGACAACTTAGGTAACTAAATTAGGTTTATTTAGTTACTTTATAACTAGTCCAACCACTTTTATTGACCATTTCCTATTGGTCTAGAGAAGTCCAACCATCATTTTTGACTTGTTTCTATTGGTCTATTTTAAATTAGGTTACAGAAAATATTTTAAACATATTTTCTGTCAAATAAACTATACCGGGTCCAATAATTTATAGCAGAAGCTGCTATAAATAAAATAGTAGATTATTTCTAGAAAATATTTTTATTTCACAGTTAAATTCTAAAAATTAAAAGATTCATTTATGTGTCTCTCATATTCGGATTTAGTAAGATCCCCCATCTCCGAATAAATCAAATAAGATTTTTCCTGGTCCGAAAATTATTATTTTCCTGACCCGGAGGAAATCACACGCAAGGATTAAAAATAATCTCAGAATAGTCAAATTAATTTTATATAACACAGAAAGCATAAAATAGTGAAATTCAGTTATTATTATAAAATAGAACAAAATTTGGGATGTTACAACTCTCCCCCTCTTAAAAAGAATTTCACCCCCGAAATTCATCATACATTAAAACAACTGAGGATACTGTTCCCTCATTTTATCCTCCATTTCCCAAGTAGCATCTCTGGTTGTCTCATTCCAAATCACCTTTACTAACGGAATTGTTTTATCTCTAAGTTGTTTCACCCTCCTATCTTCGATCTTAACAGGAAGTGCCTAGTACGTCAAATTTTCTTTCAATTGCGCTTCATCGGGCTGTATAACATGTGAAGGATCGGGAATATACTTCCTCAATTGGTGTACGTGGAAAACATTATGATGATTTGAAAGAAAAGGCCGTAAAGCTATTTGATATGCGACTGGACCTATCCGACGAAGAATTTGATATGGCCCAATAAATTTTGGAATGAGTTTTCTAGACTTTATAACTCTGCCAACACCAGTCGTAGGTGTTACTCACAAAAACACATGCTCACCTTCCTCATATTCAAGAAGTCTTCTTCGTTTATCAGCATAGCTTTTCTATCTGCTCTGAGTTGCCCGCATCTTCTCTTGAATCATCTTTACCTTTTCTGTAGTTTGCTGCACCATTTCGGGTTTGACAGTCATACTTTCCCCATCTTGATACCAACACAAAGGTATTTGTCATCGTCGTCCATAAAGAGCCTCATAGGGTGTTATCCCTATGCTTGAGTGAAAACTGTTGTTATAGGTAAATTCTACCAAAGGTAAGAATTCATCCCAACTTCCTCGTTGTTCTAACACATAAGTTCTCAATAAGTCTTCTAGTGATTGTATAGTTCTCTTCGTTTGCCAATCTGTCTGAGAATGGTAAGCAGAACTTAAATGCAGTTTAGTCCCTATTGCTTCATGTAAGTTTTGCCAAAACCTCGATGTAAATCTTGGATCTCTGTTAGATATGATGCATGTGTGTCCCGGGGCCGACGAGGGTGGGGAGTGATCGCCGGTGCAATGAAGCACGGACAAAGAGCGGCTTCTGGCAGGCTTCTAGGTAAAGGGTCGCATAAATGAACTAAATACGCACCAGAATGAGAGGGATTCAGAGACTGTGTAGGTATGGGACTACATAGTTGAGGATGGCTTAAAGGAATTGATTTGGCGTAGCCATATCAACAAGTTGCAACTTCTTTTTGGGAGCCTAGAACATAAGAACTCCATGGTTAAGCCTGCTTAACCTGGAGCAATTCTGGGATGGGTGACCTCCTGGGAAGTTTCTTAAGATGCGTGTGAGTGAGGACAAAGCACGCTAAAAAGACCCGTGTTGATTTGTGAAGACACTCGTTAATCCTACAGGCAGTCCCAGGACGTTACATCAACTGGATGGAGACTTCAGTATTCTACACTTAGAATTGAAGTTAGTTTATTCCATCAATAAAGTGGAAATCTCTCCACTCCAAATCGGTCAGAATAAAAAGGCACGTCTCCCTGCTGAGTACTAACTCGGAAAAAATTATTTTACACTTTTTGTACAAGGTGTCAAAAGCAGAAAAGTGCTTCTTCGGGGAATGACTGTTGATCGAAACCCAGCCACCCTTTCTAACCCCTTTGCATTGGAAGAGAAAGAAGAAGCCTCATATGCTCAGATCCCTACCGAGATAGTTCATAAAAACTTCGAATACCCTTACAAACCCAACTGTTGGGATGTAATTGGGTTAGGAGGATCGAACATTGGAAACTTGAGAAAGGCAACCTCAAATTTAGATGAAGAAAGAAGGTGTCGTACATATACACCCACCCAAGTTGATTGTCGACATTGGGTGACATGTATATCCATTCTTCAGCTCAGCACAGAAATCAAACAAACCGAATTTCATCTCTGTCCCTACTCAGCAATAGGCATCTTCGTAGCATGTCGATGCTCTCAGATGAGTCATAAGTTGATGTATACTTCTTCACATCGGGACGAACCCAGTCATAGACTCCTACCAAACCCTGGAAAGCAGACCAATCATCAGAACAATTTTTGTTAGCCATGGAAACCATCACTCAAGAGGGAGGGTGAATTGGCTGATCATAAGCTTTTAAGATAACATTAAAAAATTAAGCATTTTGAAATACTCAATTAATAAATATAGCAGAACATGCATAAATTAAGTTAATATAGAATATAAAGAGTATAGGGAAGAGAGAATAAAGCTTAAGAATTTATCCTAATTCAGCCACCAACCACTTGTGGCCTACATCTAGTCCCCAAGCTTAACCTAGATTTTTTTCACTATCTCTTAGACTTCATGGGTGCTAGGAAAATCTTTGTACAAGCAATGGCACTCTTTACACCTTGGGATACCTCACCCTTGTACTAGAGCCTCCAACTTTTCAAGTTTCACAGGTGCTTGAAAAACCTTTACATTCAAGAGCACTCACTACACCTTTGGGATACCTCACCCATTGTGTTTGAGTCTCACTACAAGGGATACCTCACCCTCTTATAATGATTTTAAGATGAAAGAAAAAATTAGAAACTCTCGCAAGAGTAGATATACAACTTGAAGAACAAAGTAATAGAAGGATTTTGTAATAAAGAGCTTAAAATATGATTTTGATGATTCAAGGATCATATCTAGTGTTCTAGAGTTGTAAAAGTTCAATCTACACTTATTTATAGAGCCCAAGTGATAAAATAGTTATTGGTAGTGTTTAGAAATTATTTCTTATGAAAACTATCCATTTATATCCATTGGGAGTGTTTCTGGACTCGTGGTAATTGATTACCAAGCATGGTAATGCTTCTGTTTTGTAAAAAAACACGTTTACAATATTCTGATGCTTGAAAAACGACTTTAAATACTTATAACTTCTTCATTTCTCATCTTTTTTAAGCAAATGACCACTCATTCGAAAGATCTTTGAGACTATTTTCATATGAAATAAGTTTCAGAACAAAAATCAAAGATTTTGAAATTCATGATCAAAATAGTAACCAAAGATCAACTTTTCAAAACTCAAACTTGACTATTTTTCATAGTTTTGAACTACCACAATGACTAGCTTTTCAAAACATGTTTGTTAGGCATTTTAGCATGTAAGAGCCATTTGTAAAATATTAAAAACATACTTGAGCTTTTTTCTTGTAAAGCCTCTATCTTTACATAGGAGAAAACCTAAAAGGAAAATATATTAATTTTAGTCCTTAAGATTCTTGATGTAATCCAAGCTTCCATAATTTTCTTCTCTTCAAATCTTGCAAATGCTTAGAACATCTTATCATTCTTATTCTTTTTAAGTTGAGCATAATTGTGATATGTTACTTTCTTGTTCCAATGCTCACTCTTGGTACTTGAACTATCCTATAAAGTATTACTCACTTAAAACAAACATAATTAGTCCAAATTCATAATTCACTATCTTCATATGCATGATTCATAAATATATAACTCTAGTTAGTCTAACATGCATATAAGAATTTCATAGACACATCCAAATAAGACATTTATCAATTACTAATAAATATGCTTTATATAGGATGCAACAAAGAATATTTTGCACATTTTCATTTAAATAGATGTTGTGAATTTTTTACAAGCCCACGGATCGTACAAGTAGTAAATAAAGATCGTTTCCACGAAGATCGATTAATTACTAACTCTTACGACTACTTTGATTATTTAAGTGAATTAAAATCAATAGTGAAAGTTCAATCAAATTAAGATGAAAATCAAATCAATAAAGAAAACAATTAAATCAAGAAAAGTTAAGATTCGAGCAAGGTTTCAAGGCCTAGGACTAAGAATTCATTACACTACCCCCTATGCTAAATTGTAATCCTATCTTTGTTAATATTAAATTATGTTCTTGAAGGCGATTTGTCCTAAATTATTTAAAGCTCAATTTCTCAGAACTAAAAACATGTTAAAACTTCATCAATCCAATTCTCATGGTAATTAATCCAAGTTCTAACCCATTAAGATTCATAACAATCGTTGGTTCCTCGAAGGATTTAAGCCTATGTCTAGGTCTCAATTCCTAAGTTCAATTCTTGGATTATCAAGCAATTAGATTTCATCTTTTGATCCTTCACCTAAAGCCTAAGATCATGTAAATATGGCGCGCAACATACCAGAAGAATTAAGCATACTAAGAACAAATCAAGAACAATAATTTCATTAACAAAGAATTAAATTAACAATTCAACATAGAGAAATAGAAAGTTTCATCCCAATCCTAGAAAAAGGGGTTTAGCCGCTCATGGCAATTGTAGCACAATCAAGAACAAAGGTTAAAGAAACAACCATGACTCCAAAACAAAAAGAGAATATAGAGAAGATAAAGATGGGGGAAAAGACTTTAATAGTTGATCTTTAATGACTCTTGCTCTTGTCTTCCAAGCCCTAGCCTTCAATTCTAGTGCGTTTCAAAGTCTCTTGCAGCCTCTGTATCTTTTAAGTTTTTGGGTTTGTTTCTATTTATAAGAATTATGGTGAAAAAGGCCTCTTTTACGCTCCAGAATACCTCACACGGCCATGTGAGTGTACAACATGGCCATGTGAGCTTAAATTGCATAACTTCAACGTAGGGGATCACACAGCTGAGTGACCAAGACACACGGTCGTGTGACTTATTCAGAAGCATTCCTCAAGTTACACAGGGTCGTGTGAGCTTGACAGAAGCATTTTTCAAGTTACACACGGCCATGTGTAACTCTTCAATCGCTCACAGGATCTTGTCTAAGCCAAAATGGTCCTCTTTTATCCTAAAAACATGATATCTTCACTTGCTTTCACTCTAAATGTATTAAATCTCTCTTAATCTACAAAAATGAAGATAATGATAATGATCCATCTAAAATTCACCCATAAATACAAGCAAATCCCCACAATTTATCCAGTATAAGGCTATAAAATATAAGTTTATCAATAGAATCTAATCCAATATTAATTCATTATAACTCATATAAAGTATTATTGGATATATTATATAAAGAATGCTACACGTATCTCATTGCATGATTATTAAGTGAAATATAACTAGATAAAGTACATAATCATGAATGATACAATTTATCTCGTTAAGCACATCTATATAACATGATCAATATCCTTTTGTAATGTATTTGTCATCATCAAAACTTAACACATTAAACCATTAGGGCAAAAAAAATTCTACTGTTTTCACCCATAGATCGGTCGGAGATCCTTAACCCTACACCGTACCCTTAAATATCAAGCCTATTCCCTAGAATTCCTAAATGCATATCTAAAATACTAAATTCATTGTACAACTCCTAAAAATTTGTAAGCACCTATACTCTATAAGAGTTCAACATCTACGGTGGCACTATTCCAAAAACCACCATACCATCACCATTTAAGGGTAGAAATCCCATGGTCTACCCCTCATACTCAGAAACCAAAATAGAAATAAAGAATAAAATAAAGAGTAAGCATTAGAAACGTTACCTAGAATATGTAGTGAATGGAAAGAGAAATTGATTGCTTGAAATTAGCGCGTTGATGGCGTTGATGGAGCACCTACACTTGAATGAGAAGACATAGCATAGAAAAAAAAAAGGAGGAGATGAGCACCAAGTTGTAGCGCGAGAAAAGAAAGAGAAGATGCAAAATTGCAGCGCGAGTAAAGAAGGAGAAGAAGAGTAAATGGAACTATAGTTACATTGAAGAGAGGTGTTTTAAATAAAGGAAACCACAGGATTCAATGGTCAAGGATCAAGGAAAGTGAAAAGCCTTAAACGGGATCATTAGATTAAAGGTCAAAGATCAATGTCTCTAATGAAACCAAGTAACAGGCGCATTAATTACGAATTGATTGAAGTGATGCTTGACCAATGAATGTGTGACGAGTGGCACATTCCGTGGGCCACCTCCTACGCAAGAGCAGTTGCATGAACTATGATGCATCTAATTAAAAAGGTGTGCCTTACTGAACACTCAATCTTCCCAAACAAGCTCCGTCCATCTTGACAGATGACCAAGCTGGGAGGTTGTAGACCGTCTTGGCTCAATCGTCGTTCGGTCATTCATAAGCTCGGCTCATCTTTGCATATGACCGAGCTAGGGGACTGTGAACACCAAATTTTGACCAGGCTTTCAAAAAAAAACTAATAAAAAAACTAAAAAAAAACACAAAAAAATAAAAATAAAATAAAAAATCATAATAACGTGAAGCTCCTGTTGATGTTTTGTTTTTCTGCTTTTGGAAGGAAATTTTTATTATGATATCTTCTGGCTTTATGTTCTTGTTCTTTATTGATCATGGCACAACCACCACCACTATGCACACACCCACTCCATTATGCTAGATCCCATGCTACCCATACCATTACAGATCAGCATATCTTGGCTTCAAGAGGACCTTTAGCAGAAAGAAAAAGGGAGGCACCCTTCTTCCTCGGGAGAGGATTTTCCTTCACTTGATCATCCATCCTACTTCACCATTAACAATCATAAACCAGCCATACAATAACAAAAAAACCCTTCACCATCTCCTCTGCCACTTGTGAATGCTTATGTCTTGAAGCATATCAAATGGGTTTTTGATGATAACAAAGCCAAAGACGAAGATCAAGATCAAAAGAGAAGACCAAGATCAAAAGATAAAGACTAAGATCAAAAAAGGTATATTAGATATAGGTCTTAGAATATCAATGTAAAATACTTTTTAAGTATCTCAATGATTCTCAAATAGTTTTCCAAATATCATTTCCAAAATAGGTGTGAAAATTCAAAGCTACATATGTTTTTCAAAGAAACATTATTTTCAATCTTAGATTTAACACTCATGAAAGGTTTTATGTTTAATCAAATGTCTTCAGGTGTTAGAAATGGCTTACAAGCTTTATTGGACTTAAAAAATGTGTTCAAAGGCCAATGTAATCGATTACATGATGTTTGTAATCGATTCCACAGCAAACAGAGGCCTTGTAATCGATTACATGATCTATGTAATCGATTACAAGCAAGTCAAAGGCAATGTAATCGATTACACAAATAATGTAATCGATTACAATAAGCCCAGAAAGGCAAGAACACGTTTAAAGAGTCATATAATCGATTACATGGATATTGTAATCGATTACACAGCAAGTCAGAAGTCATGTAATCGATTACATGGATATTGTAATCGATTACAAGCAAGTCAGAAGCCATGTAATCGATTACACCAATAATGTAATTGATTACACAGAGCCCAGAAAGCCAAGAACACGTTCAAACAGCCATGTAATCGATTACATAGATTGTGTAATCGATTACACGTGGTCTGACAGAGTCCAACGGCTATTTTAACTTCATTAAAAGCTTGGCTTTATCACCCCTAATGGCTCTTTTCTTCATATAACTTATAAATACTTGCCTTGGGTCTTCATTAAGGGTTGAACTTCAATTTAAAACATCAATCTAACACTCATATACGAGAATCAATCCTGAAAAATGTTTTTGCCCTGTTTTTGTGAGAAAACTTGAGATATTCAAAAAGGGCATTGTTAGAGCTTCAATTTGTATTAATCTACTCTTTAAGAGAGCTTCTATCATTCAAAAACTTTATTTATTGTGTAAAAAGGGTGAGGTATCCCTCTAGTAAAAAAGGGTAAGGTATCCCTTGTTGAGAAGAATGTGAGGTATCCTTCAAAGGTGTAAAGGGGGTGAGGTATCCCTCAAAGGTTGTATAGGGTGAGGCATCCCTGTTTTGAGGCTCAAAGCATAAGGGTGAGGTATCCCAAGGTGTTGTTGAGTGCTCCAATCTGTAAAGGTTTTCAAGCACCCGTTCAAGCTTGAAGTTTAGTGGAAAATCTCGAGTGGTTCGCTTGAGGACTGGATGCAGGTCACAAGGGGTGGTTGAACCAGGATAAATCCTTGTGTTTGATTCTTTCAACCCTATCTCTTTACATTTATGCATTTACTTTATATGCTTGCTTGAATATTATTCATCTTGGTTTATTTAATTTGTAAGTGAACTATTCAATCTCATTTATCTATTCACTTCAATTATCCAATAGCTTCAACGAAAATTGATAAACAAGCGTTTTACGAAAGTTTTACGAAAATATTTCATAAACTCAATTCACCCCCCTCTTGAGTTTGAGGCCACTCTAACAAGTGGTATCAAAGCTAGGCTCTTGTGTAAAGGGCTTAGCGGCTTCAAGAGAAAGTGATGGCCTGCTCAAATGAGTTTTCAAAAAGTTCTTCTATCTATAGACCTCCCTTTTTCAATGGGGATGGGTATGCTTATTGCAAAGAAAGAATGAAAATTTTTATTAAAGCTATTGATTTAGATGTATGGGACACTATTGAAAATGGTCCTTTTATCCCCACAAAAGTTATTAATGGTGTAAGGGTTAATACACCAAGAAGTGAATGGACCAATGATGATAAGAAAAAGGTCCAATATAATTTGAGTGCCAAAAACATCATTACCACATCCTTGGGGTATGATGAATTCTTTAGAGTCTCAAATTATAAATCTGCCCAAGAAATATAGGACACTTTAGAAGTAACCCATGAGGGTACTAGTGAAGTGAAAAGATCAAGGATCAATACTCTCACTCATGAATATAAACTTTTTAGAATGAACCAAAATGAAAGCATTCAAGAAATGAAAAAATGTTTTACACTTATTGTAAATCATTTAGCTTCATTAGGAAAGACATTTTCCAATGAAGATCTTATTAACAAGATTTTAAGATGTTTGAGCAGGGATTGGCAACCTAAAGTGACGGCTATATCGGAGTCAATAAATCTCTCAACTATGACCTTAGCCACACTTTTTGGCAAGCTCCAAAAACATGAATTGGAATTGAATAAACTCAACCAAAGTGAGGAGATTGACAAGAAAAAGAAGAGAATAGCTCTCAAGGCCACTTCCTCCATGATTAATGACGATGATGATGATGATGATGATGGAGATGGCTTGGAAATAGATGAGGAGAATCTTGCTCTACTAGTAAAGAAATTTAGAAGATTCTTCAAGAAGAGTGGAGCTCTAAGAAAACCTCCCTTTCCCCAAAAGAATGTCTATCACAGAGGGGAAGAAACCTCATCCACTCCTAAATGCTATGAATGTGGAGAATTGGGTCACATGAAGATGGAGTGCCCAATTTATCAAAGTAAAGTGGAAAAGTATCACAAGAGATCCTCAAGGGAGAAGAAAGAAAGAAGAGCCTACATAGCTTGGGATGATAATGACATGGATTCAACCGATAGCTCGGATAATGAGAAAGCCAATCTATGTTTCATGGCTAGAGGAGAAGAGGAAAATGAAAATGACATGGAGGTAACATCTTCAAATTCTGAATCAAACTCTTCCCCTTCCTATGATGAATTGCAAGATACTTTTGAAGAATTGCATAAAGAATCTATAAGACTTGCAAAACTTGTCTCATCATCAAAGAAATCAATTTCCTCATTTGAAGAACAAATTTATGCTTTAAACAAAGAAATTGAGGAATTGAAATTAAAAAATGAAATTCTTGGATTGATAGATGCAAATTCTTCATGCATGACATGTTTATCACTTGATAATGCATCTACACCCTTACCTTGCTCATCATGTAAAGCATTTGAAATTGAGATTGAGGATTCGAAAAACACTCTTTCAAAATTTACCTTTGGAAGAGATAATTTGAACATATTGCTTGGGAACCAAAGATGTATTTTTCAAAAGGCTGGTTTAGGGTATAATCCCAATAACCAACAAAAGTTTTTCAAGAATTTCTTTGTTTCATCAAGTACATCAAGTAGTCCCTTTATTAAATGCTTTCATTGTGGTAGGAAAGGGCATAGTGCATCAACTTGTAATGTAAGGAAGAATATTAATAATATGTTAGGAACTAAAATGGTTTGGGTTCTCAAAGGCACTTTGTCAAAAACTAACATACAAGGACCCAAGAAAATTTGGATACCAAAAATCAAAAATTAAAGTGTGTTGTAGGTGTGCTTGAAGGCCAAGAATTGACTTTGGATATATTGAAAAGTGGCTGCTCCAAGCACAAAACCAGAAAATACTTCAAGCTCTCTTCTTTGTCTCCAAGAAGCTTGAACTTGCATCCTTTGGTTAAGTGAAGACTTGCTCTATGCTTTTCTAGTTTAATATCTTGAATATGCTAAATGAATATGCTTTTTATGAAATGGCATGTATAATATCAATATCTTTGAACTTGACATAATGGATCAATCATGCATCTAAGTTTGCTGCATAAATTAGTCACCTTGTTGCATGATGTCACAATCTTCTGCATAATACATTAACTTGCTGTATAATATGCTTTCTTGATGCATAATCTGATTGGAATATATGCTTAAATGATGTTTGAAATTATTTTGGAATGATTTGGAACCTTTTTTTATTGTTTCAAGTTTAGTCCTTCATGATGCTTTCCTTATGCTTAATCTTTATCTAATCTCATATTGCTCTTGTATATGACTCTGATTTCTATTGGCATAAATGATAAATACTAGCTAAGTTTCTCGTCATATGCATTTACTATTAGTATCACATATTGATGTGCTAAACGGTATATACTCTGATATTGATCCTGCTGGACTGAAATGATTATATCAAATCTGAATGCTTATGTCTTCTTTTTTATAATGCCAACGGGGGAGAGATTAGTAAAATATATTGCATGTGTACGGGGGAGTTTTGAGCTTTCACATATTCTATCTCATGCACACATTATGGGGGAGAGTTGCGCTTAAATATGTTGCGCTTAAATATATGATAATCAAATAAATGCAAATATTTCTCCTTCTGTTGAATGCTTAGTTTGTCATCATCAAAAAGGGAGAGAATGTGAATGCTTATGTCTTGAAGCATATCAAATGGGTTTTTGATGATAACAAAGCCAAAGACGAAGATCAAGATCAAAAGAGAAGACCAAGATCAAAAGATAAAGACTAAGATCAAAAGAGGTATATTAGATATAGGTCTTGGAATATCAATGTAAAATGCCTTTTAAGTATCTCAATGATTCTCAAATGGTTTTCCAAATATCATTTCCAAAATAGGTGTGAAAATTCAAAGCTACACATGTTTTTCAAAGAAACATTATTTTCAATCTTAGATTTAACACTCATGAAAGGTTTTATGTTTAATCAAATGTCTTGAGGTGTTAGAAATGGCTTACAAGCTTTATTGGACTTGAAAAATGTGTTCAAAGGCCAATGTATTCGATTACATGATGTTTGTAATCGATTACACAGCAAACAAAGGCCTTGTAATCGATTACATGATCTATGTAATCGATTACAAGCAAGTCAGAGGCAATGTAATCGATTACACAAATAATGTAATCGATTACAATAAGCCCAGAAAGGCAAGAACACGTTCAAAGAGTCATGTAATCAATTATATGGATATTGTAATCGATTACACAGCAAGTCAGAAGTCATGTAATCGATTATATGGATATTGTAATCGATTACAAGCAAGTCAGAAGCCATGTAATTGATTACACCAATAATATAATCGATTACACAGAGCCCAGAAAGCCAAGAACATGTTCAAACAGCCATGTAATCGATTACATAGATTATGTAATCGATTACATGTGGTCTGACAGAGTCCAATGGCTATTTTAACTGCATTAAAAGCTTGGCTTTATCACCCCCAACGGCTCTTTTCTTCATATAACTTATAAATACTTACCTTGGGTCTTCATTAAGGATTGAACTTCAATTTAGAACATCAATCTAACACTCATATATGAGAATCAATCCTGAAAAACGTTTTTGCCCTGTTTTTGTGAGAAAACTTGAGATATTCAAAAGGGGCATTGTTAGAGCTTCAATTTGTATTAATCTACTCTTTAAGAGAGTTTCTGTCATTCAAACACTTTATTTATTGTGTAAAAAGGGTGAGGTATCCCTCTAGTGAAAAATGGTGAGGTATCCCTTGTTGAGAAGAAGGTGAGGTATCCTTCAAAGGTGTAAAGGGGGTGAGGTATGCCTCAAAGGTTGTATATGGTGAGGCATCCCTGTTTTGAGGCTCAAAGCACAAGGGTGAGGTATCCCAAGGTGTTGTTGAGTGCTCCAATCTGTAAAGGTTTTCAAGCACCCGTTCAAGCTTGAAGTTTAGTGGAAAATCTCGAGTGGTTCGCTTGAGGACTGGACGTAGGTCACAAGGGGTGGCTGAACTAGGATAAATCCTTGTGTTTGATTCTCTCAACCCTATCTCTTTACATTTGTGCATTTACTTTATATGCTTGCTTGAATATTATTCATCTTGGTTTATTAATTTATGAGTGAACTATTCAATCTCATTTATCTATTCACTTCAATTATCCAATAGCTTCAACGAAAATTGATAAACAAACGTTTACAAAAGTTTTACGAAAATATTTCATAAACTCAATTCACCCCCCCTCTTGAGTTTGAGGCCACTTGGCTAACACCACTTCCATCCATCCCTCTATAGCAACCCAAAATCGTGGACCTCCCATAGTCACCACCATCACTATCAACTAAGCTTCCACCATCAACCCATAACTCACCACTTCACCACTTTCATACTCTCTCCACCGTGAGCTCAAGGTCAGCTCCACCAAAATCCTCACTATTTTCTTCATAACCTCCCAACATCACCATTCTTCACTAGCACGTGTAGGCCACCGTGAACCTCCACGTCCAACAGCTCTCCGCCACCCCTCACCACCCTTCCATTTAACCAACCACGTGAGACCACCCCACACCACATTGCACCACCTTCTCTAACCTTCATTCTTCAACCTTCAACACTCATCTTCGACCTCATTCATCTCCAAGCATTCCATCTTCATCACCTTGCTCCTTTCACCCAACCACCTTCAACCCAAACTGTGAAACCGTGTTCAACCCGTAACTCAATCACTATCCTCATCCCTTCAAGCCATCTTCATCAACTGAGTTGACTCACCCACAACCACCATGAAAATCATCACCTCCACCCATACCACCCTCACTAACTCACTTCACGTGTACTATCATCTTCCTCACCCATGCACGTCCAAGCCGAAGCCATCCTAAGCCACCACCATCCAAACTAAACCACCGTGAACCTCAGCCGTTCACACTACTCAGAACCACCCCAGCACGGAGCAACGTCCTTCAAGCTCCACCATCGTCTCTGTGCGAGCCCACCACCGTCCACCACGTCTTCGTGCCGTCGAGCTCCGCGCTGCAACACAGCAGCTCCTCCGCACCAGCGTTCACGTGGCCACCCCCGATCTGCAACCTCCACGTCCAGCTACCGTCCAATCACTGTGATCAGATCTCGCCACCGTGCGCCACCAGCCATCCTTTGCGTCACCTCTTGCGGTACCAGAGGTCTGAGCCTCATCTTCTCTTCCTCATTTGTTTCTTTTAGTGTCCCACCACGTGATTATTTTTTCTTCTTTTTTTTTCTGAAAATGTTTCTTTGTTTGGTTAGTTTTATTTTTTAAATTTTATGGTTTTTTTTATCATGGAAAAAAGAAAAAAAGAGTAATATGTAAAAATGAGGGTTTTGAATCATAATAATAAGAAAAAAAAATAAAAGTATATCTCGAGTAGTTATTTGTTTCCTTTTTAGGATTAGTTATTGTTTGAAGTGTTTTACTTAATTTAGTGGTATATTTTATGTTGTGTCTTATGATTAATGGGGAGTCCAAAAAATAAAAAAAATAAAAAAATTAAGAATAAAATAAAAAGGAGAAAAGTCTAAAAATCGTTAAAAAAATCAAAATAATTTTTGTTTCGAGTTGTTTGGTTTGTGATGCTCATATTTAATCATGTTTTTATTACATTTACTTGGTTCTTGGGATGACTGTGTTATTTTAATTTTGTGTTTACCTGTTTGTTTTTGTATGTTCCTTTTTTTAAGAAAAATGATAAAAAAGAAAAAAATATTTAAATCAATACAATGATCATACAATGATCAATGATGATGATTAAATAGCGGATGTTATCTTCATTGTCGTTTGAATCATAAGGGTGTATTGAGTAATCTGGTGCTAACTTGAACCCTGTGCAAAAATAATTTTGTTTTCAAATAAGATCCCTTTCACAAAGTTTTCTTTTCTTCTTTTAATTAAAATTGGTCAACTCACACTTATTTTCTAAAGAATTACGTAGCTTTGAGTTCCTCATTGCATCCGAAGATACGTAGGAGCAAAATTTCTATTCTGTCAAGCCAAAATTAATTTTTTATAATTTATTTGTTAATTTCTTTTTATGTTTTAAAAAGGGGTAAAATAAATATGTTGAGATTATCAAGAATTTACACAATTGACTCAAGGTACCGTCTTAGGATAGGTGTGTTAGGGGTGCTGTGGGATTAAGTTTCCACCCTTCCCTATCTATAACCGACTCCTGAATCTAATTTGGTTTTCAAAGACAATTTTCAAAGAAAAGTTTTCCAATTTTTTCAAATTCAAATAAAATTGGTGGCGACTCTATTTTTCATTTTTTTTAAAAATCCCGCAAGTCACTATTATATATTTCGCCGTGATCCCGGTCGCAATAGGGACTATGGACCGTCCTGACCCAATTGTCATTTGGCCATTCATAAGCTTGACCCATCTTCGTAGATGACCGAGCTAGGGGGCTGTGGATCGTCCTATGCCTAAAATATAATAAGTCTACCATGACTAAAGCAAACCTTGATGGACCGACCATACAAGCCCAACATCTGTGCTAGGTAGGCTCATTTTGAACAACAGGCCTAGGTAAGTCCGGGTCAACCCGACCAAGGACTACAAGATTTGACCAGCTTATACCCAAACAAGTAGCGACTCGTTAAACATGTGCTTAGTTTTACCCACGAATGGTCATCAATTGTTCAACGCCATCATGACCAACAACCGTCAATGGCTCCGTGCCATAATAACCAAACATAATGTCATTCTAACATTCAGAGCCCTAAATGACTTGACGGCAGGTATCCGAGGAGTCAATCCTCATATCTCTATATAAACTGGCCTGATAGCCTAGGTCAGGAATATTCCATCTTTTACTCAGACACTCTGACTAGCCTACTTTGCATACTATCCAACCATTCTTCTGACTTGCCTAGGTACCCTTAACCTCATTGTTACCTTACCTATAGGTTTCCAATGAATACCTTTTTGCCTACTGATCTCTACTAACCTATGTCCCAGTCAATACCCAGAATATTATCATATATAGATTTTTTTTTAAATGTAGATAACACCCAGTTCATAGTTTATTTAACAAATACCCACCAGTAGTTGGTCGTAGTAAAAGTGAATTATAAACTTGTGTAAACTTTACCTGTAATTAAGGGTATTTAAGACCCGGCTTGACCCAATAACCCGGTCTAGCCCGAAGCTATTCAAGTCGAGTTTTGGTCTAAATATTAAACCCAATGTATTTCTAGGCCGAGTTCGTGCCATGCTTGAAGTTGGCCCAACTCAGCCCAATGCTGCATAATATTTTAAAACTTACAATATTCTTAAAAATTAGTTATAAATTATAAGATTTCTTAACTTAAATTAATATTTTTTGCATAATATAGTAATATTTTTGTATTACTATAATTTGTTTCGATATATATTGTAAAATATCTTTTAATTTAGTTTCCTACTTTTAAAATTTTATGACTTAATTATATATAATCTCTAAATTGAACATTTTTGCTTAAATATCAGGTCAGTCCAGTCTCAGCTTAGTCATTTATCGAGTTATGATTGGGTCAGATTTAGGGTCCTAAAAATTGGTCGTGTAAAAAATTCAGGTCAAGTTTAAACCAAGTCAAACCCAGCCTATGAGCACCTGTACCTATAATGGCATTAATTCGAATCTTAAAATCATCTCTTTGGGGAGGGCTTCACTTAACCATCACCACAGTTCGAAATTGCATGAGCAATTTAGTTTAGAAAATTTTATTTTATATATAATTTTAATGAAACTACTTCATTTTATAATTTTATTTATCTTTCTAATTTAATTTTTAAATTACAAAACCTAGTTAAGCATGATTTGACAAGTACATCTTAGCTTTGCTACTTTTTTTTATTTGATCATTCAAAATAGTATTTTTATTTTTATTTTCATTAATAAAAGATAAAAAATTCAATTCGCCTCTAAAAAAATTATTTCTTTATTTTTTTTATCTCATATTTTTTTATAGATTGGACTTTTAAATTTTTTCTCAATTATCTTGTACATCTTTAAACTTTAGTCTTAGACATTTAAGATGTGAAGAAAAACTAAAATTATTAAAGTATATATTTATTAATAATATATTCTTTTATTAACAATATGTAACTATTATCATCCATCCATCCATCAATCATCAATATAATATAATTTAATATAATAATATAATATAATATAATATAAATGAAATGTACATAACTTAAAATATTATCATGTGATATCTTAGTCAATTAATAAATACATTAGTTTTTTGACATGTGACAACTATATTATTTTTTTTTTTTTGCCATGTGTTGTTTGATGTTGCAATTTAAAAGGAATATTAACAAGTGTTAAATAAAATTGCCCCATATACAAAAATGTCACAATGAATTCAAAAAAAAATGTTATTTCTCATAAGAAAGTAAACAAAAAATAAAATAAAAATAAAAAATATTATCTGTTACAGAAATTGGCAAAATAAATTAAATAAAAGAATGACTCTCTATTCACAAAGAAGTTGGCAGCTTACTTCAAAAAAATAAAAACATGGAAGAACAAATAGAAGAAAAAAAACTCTCAATATAAAAATGAGAGAGGCAATGAAGCTTTTGGAAAAATAAAAACATAGAAAAACAAATAGAAAAAAAAAACTCACAATGGTAAAAATAGGAGAGGCAAAGAAGCTTTTGGAAAAATAAAACCACAGAAGAACGAATAAAAAAACTCTCAATAGAAAAAATGAGAGAGGCAAATAAGTTTTTAGACTCTTTATTCAAATGCACCATATTTTTCAATTTTCACTATATTTGCAATCGTGTAATATATATGAACCCATTTCATCTTTCAAGAACAAAAATATAAAAAAGAAATTTAAAAACAACAAAGAACAACAAAATAAAAAATTAGAAATTAAACAGTGTTCCTCTCTCAAAATAAAGATCTAGATAAAGAAAAAACACACACAAAAATTGCACAGAGATAGATAAGAGAGAGTGGCTTTGCAGGGAGGTTGGTTCGACTACGAGACATTGGTTGGTCATCATCGTCCTAATTTAGTGGATTTGGTTCGTGGTTGGTTGGCTACCCCTGCCTAGTTGTGAGGTGGTGTCGAAGTTGTGGTTGTCCATCTAGTCACACGATGGTTGCCTAGCTGTCGCGATGAGGAGGAGTGACAATCTTCAAGTGAAGGAAAAGAGAGTTCATGGTCCATGAAAGAATGAAATCACTAAAGTCGCTCCAGGTTTTACATCTGGAAAACAAAAATAAATTTTTTAAATTAAGTTACAATAGTGGTAATCCAAAAACAAAACAAAAAAAAAGCTTAATTCATTAAGGTGCAATCATGATCATTATTGCTATTTACTAGAGAAATATTTTTTTGTGTTAATATTTTCTTCCTAAAACTCATTAACGATGTGCTAGAGAAAATTGCTAAAAGCTGATTTGCTATAGAAATTACTAGAAGCTGAATTATCAAATGTAATTATTATAATAAATTAATACAATAATTTCAAATTTTAAATATTTATTAGTATGTTTTCATATAAATAAATCTAATTTTCATTAATTTAATATTCATGAGCTCAAATAAAACTTTTGATTGCTAGTCTACATAATTAACATATTAGGCGTTAATCAATATATTATGTGCAATTTACATATTACAATTATTATTTTAATTAACTGTTGGTTAATTTAAAATAAATTTTGCCCATTATTAATTAAAATGAATTTAATTTTAATTGAGATAAAATTTAAATGATTAATACATTGGTCAAATATTTTTATAGATAACTCCTATAATAATAAAATTAAATAGCATTAAATTATTTCTGATATGTTCAATTATAATTTATATGCAAAAATAAATAAAAATCCTAAGAGGAATATGCTAACCAAAAAGCAAAAAAAAAATATAAAAACTTAGTACATTAAGGAGCAATAATTGTCATTATTGCTAATTGCTAGATAAATATTTTCTTGATACCAAAATTTTTATCATGACTCTCGTTAACGATAAGTTAGAGAAATTTCTAGAAGATGAATTATCAGGTGTAATTATTGTAATAAATTAATACAATAAGTTCAAAATTTAAATATTTATTAGCATGTTTTTATAGAAATAAATCTAATATTTATTACTTTAATATTCATGAGGCCAAATAAGACTTTTGATTGCTTATTTCCATAATTAACATATTAGGCATTAATTAACATATTACGTGTAATTTACATATTACAATTATTATTTTAATTAACTGTTGGTTAATTTAAAATAAATTTAGGGTTATTAATTGACATATTACAATTGTTATTAACTAAAATGAATTTGATTTGAATTGAGATAAAATTTAAATAAATAATATACGTCAGTCAAATATTTTTATAAATAATTCCTATAATAATAAAATTAAATAACATTAAATTATTATTGAAATGTTCAATTATAATTTATTTTCAAAACTAAATAAAAATCTTAAAGAAAATATGCCAACCAAAAGACAAAAAAGAAGAAAAAACTTAGTACATTAATGAGAAATAATGGTCTTTATTGCTAATTGATAGATAAATATTTTCTTGGTCCCAAAATTTCATCTTAAAGTTCATTAACGATGAGTTAGAGAAATTACTAAAAGCTTAATTATCGGGTGTACTGATTATAATAAATTAATACAATAAATTTAAAATTTTAATTTTTATTAGAAAGTTTTTATAGAAATAGATTTAATTTTTCTTACTTTAACGTTCATGAGTCCAAATAACACTTTTGATTGTTATATCCATAATTAATTTATTAGGCATTAATTAACGTATTATGAGTCAATTAAATGTTACAATTGTTATTTAAATTACTCATCAATTTTTTTATATTGATGTCACATTATATTTAAATAAAAATCATGTATTTCTAATTCAAGTATGATATATAGATTTTTTACGTTATTATTATTATTTATTTATTTATTTATTTTCATTTAAAATTAACTTTTTAAAAAAATTATGCAAAATAAATTTATCTTTTATTAATAATTTAATCTATTATTATTGAAAAGTATTTTAATGAAATTAAATTTTATTTTATTATATTTGTATTATTTCATACTTTTTTACTTTTAATATTACCTACTACGAGCAAACTCTAGTTTTATAAAAACTTAATTATAAAGATAAATTTATCTATCTTCATTAAATACTAACTTCATTGTTCTCTCTCTTCATTTAAGTCAAATTATATATATATATATATATATATATATATATATATATATTATCTTTTTTCATTATATAGGACGGTTTTAAACCATTAGATCAAATTGAAATTAAAGTTCAAAAATTAGTGTAAGACTAAAATTTGCGTAAGTTGATTTCTCCCTATAAATATTTACTGCCGAGCTTATTTTTCTTTACATAAAATTGGAGTCGTTCACTCTATTTTTCATAGTATTAACTCTTCGTATAATGGTTGTAGATGTGTGCATGCAATGTGATACACTTCAACAAATAAAAATTAAATTAATTTTAACAAACCTATATTACTTATAATTTTGAAGAATTACCAATGGTCTCGGTGTCAAAATTTATGTTTGCTCACTGACGGGTTTATCTCCAGTTATTAGTATATATTCTTCTTTCTATATAAACAATTTGAGTCTCTATAATATTAATATGTGAATGTAAAACGAAATTTTAAGGTAACAATACTTAATATTATAAGTTATTATCTTTACCTTACATCTTTTTTTTTTAAATACATATAAGGTATTCCATATAATAAATAAAAATAATAATATGATATGATTATATAATTTTATAGCTGATATTTTTGACCAGTATATGCCATGAAAAATACTTGGAATTGGAGAGATCACTTAATGATACTTTTCAAACGTCTCATTTCAAAAATAATTACTCATATTTTCCAAGTATGATCGTCAATGTAAACATATTCTATTTCATAACCTCATCAGAAAATGATTTTTGGAAAAAGATAACATGCACGTCCACATCATCAACTTTTGAGTATTATCTAATTCAAATTAAAAAGATTACAAGCAACAAATAGTTAATCAATTTACAAATTAATCAATTTACAAATAACATGTAGTTTGACTAGGCTTTTCTTTTTTCCTCTTTTGAAAAGAAAATGAGCATGATGATCTCAGCAAAAGCATCATAATGATAAGAATAATCCAACAAATCATATAATTGCTGACAAGTACTGTAGATATTAGATATTTCTCACTATGAGTTTAATTTTGGCATAAAGTTTGAGGATTTTGAAGGAGAACCTGCCCAGTAGATGGTGCTCATCCATTACTTCACATAATTAACTTTGCCGTGAAGTCGAATCCAAGAACGTGATGGGAGGCTGGCACGTGTGTCGTTAACCACCAACCATTGATGGGACTTTGTTCAACCATGTTTTGTTGGCAAGTTTGAATTTCATTAACCTCTTTGAAAAGTGGTAATGACAGTGACAAATTCATTTATAAAAAGCAATTGGTTCTTGGACCACATCCTGAAGGAGAAGATTAGAAGTTCGTCGGCCAAGCTAGAGAAAAAATAATGTGAGATAATAGCTTAATATTATAATTTTTTCATATAAAAAATAGGCTTTATGATATTATGAGATAATTAAGTTAAATTTTTCTGTTTTATTATGATATAGATGATTATTTGTTAAAAGATACTAATTATTAAATAATTATGATAATTTTATAATTTTGGAAAGATCTCTCAAAGATATCAACAATCTAACTATGGAAGTTTCTTATTTTCAATCATTTCTTTACTCTTGGTTGATTTTCAGGAAGAAATAAATTAGGAAACACTACAACAAAATTAGCCTATGGCTACATTTTTTTAAGCTACACTTAAAAAGTGTAGTCTTATGTCTTAATAGGCAACGCTTTTGCAAACGTAACCTTTTTTGAGTGGTTTTGGCAACTGTGTTTTTAGCAACATTTGAAAAGCGTACCTTTAAAGTGTAAAGGGTACGTTTTTTTAAGCGTTGCCATTTTATACATATAGGTATGCTTTATCTGATAAAATACAACTCAGATAAAGCGTAACTCATTTAACCATCATAGGCAACGTTTCCAAAATGTAGTCTAATATATTTCCTTAACGCGCGCGTACTATTTTTTTCCCACTAAATTTCTTTTACCAAACTTTACGAGAATCTCAACAAAAGTCCATCTCCCTTACTTTTCATAGCCTCTCTGCCACTCCTTTTTCTCCATTAGGGTAATTCCTAAAATCTGCAGCAATCGAGCAAGAGGTCACCGAATCCCTCTCATCCTGTTGCGAGATCGCTTTTCCTAGGATCACTAGTAATTCCTTCAGTTCTTGCTCTATTTCTTGGTTATTCTCTCTTTGTCTCTGTTTATGCAAGTTCTTTTCCCTCATCAGCTCAAAGCTCATCATTACGGTGCTAATGTGTTTTCTGCTACCTTCATTGGTTCTTGCCTATTTGTTTTTATGCTCTTGGGTATTTATAACCTGCTCTACGCTATTATAATTTATAAATGGGGGTCTGTATTGTTCATTTGTATTGTACAAGGCTGTGCTATTTTCAATTTCCCCCAATTTCGGTATTCTCTATGGCGCGTGGATCACCGCAATTCTTCCTAGCCTGGACTTCATTGATGCTGCTATCGTTTTGGGTGTGCTCGTTGCACTTCACATCCTCGTTTGGCTCTTCACGGGTTGGTCCGTTGATTTCAAGTGTTTCGCCCATTATGGCAAGGTATGTTATGTTATGTTGTGTGTGTTGGTTTGGTTGCTAACGTTTTGGTCAGTTATGTTGATGGAAGCTTTGTTTTGTTGCAGGTTAAGAATATTCAGCAAACGGATTCTTGCAAGATAACTCCGATGAAGTTTTCAGGTTCCAAAGAAGTCGTGCCGCTTCGTTTTTGAAAAATAGTAAGTATCTGACGTGTTTTCAGTGACTGAATGAAGTGAAGTTCTTTGAGTTTTGATGTTGCTTTCAGACTAGAGTTTGAGTTTTTGTTGTGTGGTGAGAAGATCAGATGTGGATTTATTAGTATTATTACTGATTGAAAGTAGTATTTATATCTTTGTTTGCACACCTGATTACGACAATTAATTTATTGGGGGATATGTATTAATGGCTACAAAATAATGGACTTTAGAATTTGAATGGTAGTAGATGATTTCTTGAATTATTTTCTTGGTATTGTCGGTGATACTATAATCATTTGTAGAAAATGCTGGCAAGCTGTCTCACCTAGCTCCCTGGCTATCTGTTTTTTCTTTGATTTGGGTGAAATGGCTTTAGAAAATGGGGGTTTGATTTATTTATTTATTTGTGTGTGTGTGGAAGACTGTAGTATTTAATAGGACTAAAACAAATTGTATTTGTCCTTAGATTTTGGTGACATTCATCATATGCCAATTTAGAGGTTTTGAGAGGAGTAAATAAGACAAAGTTCTATGGTAGTGTGCAATGTATTCATTGACTGGGTGCCTATGGTTGGAGAGGAAAGCCAGAGTTTTAAAGTGGCCTGCTTAACTTCTTTATGATGCTCAGATAGCGGCTGTTTTAGAGGGGTTTCTTTATTGGATTTGGATTTACAGGAAGATTTGTGAGCTTTGCTACCTTGATGTGTTTTTTACTTTTTCCCTGTTTATTTTGGTTTTTGTATTTTGTGGTTTTTTAGCAGGATAGCTTTTCAGGTTGGAAAGGAAAAGTAGACATGTTTATATGTATAACCTTAGCTTAATTTTATGGTTGAAAAGTATGTTTTGATCTCCTTACCCTTAGCCGTTGGGACCTGGGATGCAATACTCTAATTTTACACTCTCGATGGTTTTGAGAGGAGTATAATAGGATAAGTACTTTTAAGCAATTGTAGTAGTTTTGCGAAGGAAAATATATAGGAAAAAATACTGATTGGAAGCTACTATTGATTGAGGATTATAATGGTTCTTAATACGTATAACATTTAAGTTTGGCATTTCACACTCCTGTGGTTTCTGAAGTCTAAAAGCATTAAAAATGAGATCCATGATTAGTGTTCATCGAAAATCCAATACGTGCCATTTCAGGCATTGCCGAGGAGCTATTCCAATCAAATCCTACCCTCTTTCTGGTTTGGGGATGAGGTGGGGTTTATTGTAAAGCATTTGCATATAGGGCCAACAGAGAATACTATGAAAAAGAAAGAAAAACTGAGTTAAAAATGAGCCAACTAAACATTGATATAGGGCATTTGCATATTGGGTTTATTTGCAGAGGTGGGTTTATTGTAAGGCATTTACATATAGGGCTAGCAGAGAATACTATGAAAAAGAAACAAAAACTAAAAGTTAAAAATGGGCCAACTAAACATGGATTAAAGAAAAACTTCACATCAGACAACAACACTTAACACTGATCCTTCTGAATCTCTCATAATAATAATAATATTAATAATAATAATTATTATTATTATTATTTTCTACTTCAATAGGAGATCGAGACTAATGGAATGCATGAGATGGACTTGGATGCCCAGTGGATTGATTTGTTGTGTTGGGTGATTACGGTGAGTGAGAGAAGTGGACAGTTTTAGTTTAGTAGTATGAACCAAATTGACACAAAAGAGAGTCTTACTGACTTTTAATATCTGCTATAATATTGCAGGCATCCAAGTGAGTAAGAAAGACCAATTTGCATTTTCAAGTTGTATGGAATCATTGAACTTTAACTTTGACAACTTTGAGCATCTTCTCTCTGTTCGTATAATTTCTTTGCCTCTGTATGATAACACCAATTGTCCCCATATGCAAAACCATTGTTTGAAGTTTCAAACTCATAAATCTTTTTCCTGTCAAAAAAAGAAAAAAACTTAAAAATCTTTTGCTTTCTTTGCATGGCATCGTCAAAAGCATATACTTGATATGCTTTTCACCCACAGTTCCACAAAGATGGCTTGAGTTCTAGATTTCATCTTTTAGGTAATCATATTTTTAATTAATAATATATGCTATTGTTGATATTTATTTAAACTTAGTTGAAGTTTGAGAATCAGAAGTAAAATTACCTGCTTGTGCCCGAAACATAAAATTATAGCATTTCAGTTCTCAGTTTGTAAGTAGTTATAAAGATTTAGTTCAAAGTACAGAGTTTTAGATTTGTTAGCATTTTACAAAAATAAATGTCAATGATACTTGGAAATTTGGAATGTAATTAATGTAATTCATTTCAAACATTTTCTATAAGTTAATTCCATTGATGTAGTTGAAAAAACATACAAAATTAGAAAAAGAAGTCAGAAATCTTAAGAAGCTTGCCTTTTCTTAAGAAGTCTACCATGTTTGCCATCTTTAGAGGAATTCCTTTTCGTAAACCTCACTCTCCAATAAGACACAGAGTGATATATAGTATAGAGATTTAATAATCAATGGTTCTTTCCTCCACTAAACAGTCTGAGACATACTGAAAACTTCTTGTCTGTTTTCCATCGCCATAAACAGTCAAAGGTTCTTTCCTCAATGTTAATAATCAAGAGAGTTGCGTGCAGCCATAGAACTTGGTTAAAAACTAATTTACTTTGTGTCATTATATATTTGATATTTGTAATTATACAATAATCTTTGTCTGGCATAAATATGATTAACTTTACATTACAAATAGTACTGATATGACTCACACTAATAGTTCTGATATGACTCACACTAATAGTATTGAAAACATGGTTTTCACAATGTGATACTATAATTGGTATTCAATGGCAATCATATAAATTCTTTCTTGCTGATAATTTTGACAAGGAAAATGCCAAATTCTGTTCTAGCCCGAGTCATTGTCTATGAGTGCTCACTGGTCATTATAGTTAAGAATAGTCTCTATAATATTATAGACTTGTGACTTGTGACTTGTGACAAAAAAAATATGATTTTCAATCTTCTCTAACATTTTCCAAACGAAACCCTATAGCCTCTGCCATGAAAGATCCACATAGAATCGTTGGATAGCCCATAGGGATATAATTATATCTATAATTATATAGATATGAGGAATGGTCTCAACCCTGTAAATTTTCATTATTTTTAGAAACTTATAACTATGTCATAACTATGATTTTTATACATGACATGTAATTGATTGTTCTTTGCTCAAGGGAGATTACTCAAGACTTGGGAAGATCTATAGTGGACTTGAAGTTAAGTTTTGAGTTACAATCTGTATCATGACTAGGTAAGAAACTCTTATCCTCTTTATTTTCTTATGTTGTGATTATTTATACAACATTTTTTTCTTTCTCTTTTTTTTCTTATGATATTGTATCTTAATCCCCAAGTGTGACCTTAACACACATTATTTGTATTCTTGTAAACTCTAGTTAATGCATAAATGAATATATATTTGAAGCCTTAATATCAAAATTTGATTAATTAGGTTTTCTCAAGATGTGTCCAAGCATTGGACGGATTTACCAAGGTATAACAAAGAGTATTGTGATGGTGTTCAATGTTTCGTGGACTTTGCTTTCTCTGTGGGAAATCCCGAAGGTGAAGAAATTCAATGTCCCTGTGCGAAGTGTTCTAATATCTATTGGTATCGGAGGAACGTAGTATATGATCATCTAATATGCTACGCATTTGTTGAAGGTTATACAGTCTGGTTTAATCATAGAGAATGGGAAATCCCAATGGATGTCGATGGTGACGCGGATGATGAAGTTCCATCAAATGACGACATTGATGGTTTGCTGAATGATACATTTAGAAATGTGACACAAGATGAAGGATTTTATGAAGGCCCAAATGAAGATGCAAGAAAATTTTATAACTTAGTTGATGAGGCAAGCCAAGAACTGTATCCAGGTTGTAAAAGGTTCTCTACCTTATCTTTCACCATCTGTCTGTACCTGTTGAAGTGTCTACATGGATGGAGCAATGCATCCTTCACTTCCCTCTTAGAGCTATTGAAAGAGGCGATGCCTGACTTGAACATTCCTTTATCTTTCAATAAAACGAAGGCTATGGTGAAAGACTTAGGTCTTGACTATGTAAAGATTGATGCATGTCCCAATGACTACATGCTATATAGGAATGGCCATAAGCATGATAGTTATTGCCATTTTTGTGGAGCGTCTCAATATATTGAATATCTTGAAGTTGATAGTGAGCTTGAGCCTTCCAAAAAAGCTCGTCCTATTCCTGCTAAGACTTTAAGATACTTTCCCTTAATTCCTAGACTTCAAAGGCTATCAAAGTGCTATCTATAGTAATGTGTAGACAGTAAAGAACTATTGAAAGGTTAAGCAGAAAAGAAAACCAAGAGAAAAACTATGGGGCAAAGCAAGAAACCCCCAAATCAGAACTGGTAGGAGGGTTGAAGAGAAGTAGAGAACTGAGAATGAAGAAGGTTGAGTGGTGTATATATAGAGAGAGTGATCAACTAGGGAAGCAAAAACTTACCAAGTAGAATAAGAATAAGAGCTCTTCTGACCCAGTCCTTCTTCCACAGTCCTTATCTGAGATTTGGAAAATGAAAACTTACCAAAAACTTAAAACCTCTCTGACCCAGTCCTTCTTCCACAGATGGAAACAGAATAAGAGCTACCATCTCTGAGATTTGGAAAATGAAAACTTACCAAGTAGAGGAATGAGGTGGCATTTTGGATTAGAGGAAGTGTAGCAAAAGTAAATGAATATAATAAAAAAGAAAGCAAAGAAGAAAGAAGAGAGTCACTTCCCTTATTGAATAATAATAAAAAAAATGCAAAAGTAGTTGGGTTGGGCATTAAAAGAAGTCAAAAACAAAACAACCAACCCAGAATTATAATATTTGATAAAAATAATACTTGAAAGAAATAGAAATAACTAGAAGAGCTGCAGCTAGACCTATGCTACCTTTGAAGAATTCAATTCAAGGTATATTGTATGTCTTCATTTTGGATTATTTTTTGCACCCATTGTATTGAAATTTATCTAGTTGAAATCTATGAATATGCATCCATGAGCATGTGCCCAGTGTAGTGTGCTTGAATATTAATTTTGGTGACAAAAAACAAATGCAATATTAGTATTACCAAGATCTAGTATCCTTTGTTTTTGTTCTGGAATAAAATGGTGATAACTGACTTTGCAACAGAAGATTTAGCCTTCTACATGTTCTGAGCATGTGTTGGGAAATTTTATTATATAGTAGTGATAGTACAAGCAGGAAGCCATTGTTTTTAAGGTGAAGAATGCAATGAGCTTCCCCCATGAAGTGGAGAAGGATTGTGGCTAGGAGATTACTCTCTTCATAGTAGAGCTTTACTGCTTCAACTGTAGTTTATTTGTGGTGAATGCCAAACCTTGCCTTCTTATAACCAAATTGCATAGAAATCTCTCACACTCAGCTGGATGACATTTCCTCATCCTTCTAATCAACACGTTCTTTTGGGTACATACTAGGAGCAGTTTTTAAGTATTTGCATGTCTTGGTGACAACTCTGAACTAAAAATGATTGTTTAGTTGCAAACCTCTTCTTCTTTTTTTCCTGTCAGATTCACCATGAATATAATTGTTATGTGAGACTAGAACATGAGAAGAATACAGATCTTTGTGTGATTAGTAATGACATCTCCAAAAGCATTGTTGTACTGTGTGCGAGTTGTTGAGATTTTTTGGCTTTTTAAAAATGAATCTATACATTACTAATCCTTTAGTTTAATTTAAATTTATAGGACAATACTGGTATTGCATTTGGGGATGGCAATAGAGCTACTTAGTATATTTGATGTTTATGAAGAGAGCCTAATGAAGATAATTTTCTCATACATTATAAATTATATATATCTTTATTTTGATTAAGTACTTTGGATTATGATGATAGTGAGTATTTTAGATTATTTGATTAATACTTTCATCAATGTGTTGTTGTGGATACTTTGGTTAATATTTTGAATAATGTGTTAAATATTAAAATCAATTTATATTATTGTTTGAAATTTTATACTATGTATAAATTTGTGTATATTTTAAAATTAAAATTTTATAAAAATAATATATAAAATAAATAGCATTAACAATATTAAAAAATAAAGTATTTTTAATGTTTTATTAAATTTAATTACAAGATAATAATATTTGATTAACAAATGTTATTTTTACAAATGATAAAAGAGTAGTTTACAGAAGGTTTAAAAAAAAATAGTAACATAAGGGAACACTTGTAAAGTGATGCTTTAGGTGAAACATATAAAATGTCATAAGGAAATGCTTTTCCAGTGTACCCACATAGTTAGACATAAGGGAACGTTTTTCTAGCGTACTCACATAGTTAGACATAAGGGAACGCTTTTAAAGCGTACCCATAGAATTAGACATAAGGGAACGCTTTTAAAGCGTACCCATAGAGTCAGATATTAGGGAACGCTTTTGCAACGTACCCATAGTGTTTGACATAAGGGAACGTTTTGTAAATGTACCCATAGGGTTTGACATAAGGCAACGTTTTATAAGCATACCCATAGAGTGAAGAAAAGCGTTGCCTTCGACTCTGAAAAGCGTTGCCTTAGATAATAGGCCACCCCTGAATAGGCCACCCCTGAATAGGTCACTCCTCTAAAAGTGTTGCCTTAGGACAAAAAAGTGTAGCCTTCATCAAAGGCTACACTTAAGTGTATTTTAGAGTACACTTTTGAAGGGTTGCCATAGACCAATTTTGTTGTAGTGAAAGAAATCTATTTTCCTTATTATTCAAGGACTGTGGATTAAAACATATTGTCTATAAATAGAAAAGCATGAAACTACAGATGAGTATATAATAATTTAATTTATATATATATGCATAACTTAAAAATCGATTTTAATTTATAGGATTTATTCAATATAGGATTATCTAAAACATTGTTAGAAAATCACAAATTATCATCAATCAAATCTGTCAGAAAATTTTGAAAATATGTAGGAAATTGAAATTTGTAGCGGATTTTCTAATGGATCAAGGTCACCAGAAATTGTGTAATTTTCTAGTGGTATAATCTGCTTGAAATTTCTTGTGATACAATCCACTGGAAATCTTGGCGAATTCTTCAAACATTTTACTGGTATAACATTCCTCCGGAATCACTATATAAGTAGCTCTAAGCAGATTGAGACTTGGCTACATACTCTAATCATCAGTTTGAGCCAATTTTCTTTTGAGCTCTTGAATCGATTACACTGGTGTTTGAAAGATACTTGTGTTAGTTTCTCTCATTAGTTTCTCTCATGATGAATTGGAATATCATTCTCACTACAACTCGACAAGCATTGTTTTCTCCATGTAATGTTTGCCGTGAAATATATTCATCATTATCATTATCTTCAACTGTTGAAGGTATGAATTTTATTAACCTTCTTAAACTCTTCCATACACTTGATGATAGTCAACTCATATACCTTTTCCAATCTGGAGACCATACAATTTCTTCAATCCAAAGAGATCTCTAAATTGGAGAAGGCATATGAGTTTACCTCAGTTCGGTTTAGCTATCATCAATGTAAGGAAAAGTGCAAGCATGCTACAAAATTTTGAGTCTTTAACTATTAAAGATAAGGATTATGATTGATGCATTTCGTAAAGAACATTGCTTAGAAAAAATTCGTACTTCTAGAATAGTTGATAGGACTTTTAATACAAAAAACTTTTAACAAGTGCCAGAGTAATTCATTAAAGATCAATTTTTTTTTTACTTTTACTAATACTGGCACTCTTAGTTCCTAAACTCATTTATTAAATATGAATAGTCTTTCATTGAGTTCCTATTGTATTACAGGTAATAAGAAAAGTACATCTACTCTAGTTGTCATCACAATCACCATCAAATCTCTAATCTCAACTTCATTCAAATATTCTTGAAATTAATTTTTCCCAACCACTCTCCAAAACTCGATAAATGAGTGCAATGAGACACATGTTTTCTATGTCACTAGTAAGGTTAGTAATCTAGGCACTACTCACTCAACTTCTCTAATCTTAACAAAGTTGAGCTCATAATTTTATCAAGTATTTCCTCTCCACGAGACTCTTGTATAACATCATTATCATTGTTAATATCACTCTTTACATAAATTACTGCTCCACCATGCAACCTTTTTCCATTAGAAAATTTATTTGACAAAAATGTGCAAATTTATTTTTCTAATCCACAATGTTTTTCTTCTTGCTTTTGTTACATCACTTTACCTAGTCCCCTCCCCATCATCATAAAAGGTGAACTCGTGTTACTATTCAAACTTTCTATCATATTTACCACATGATAATTTTATTGTAGAGTTGTCATCTTCAGAATCAATGGATGATAAGTTTCTTGAGCAGTCAAATCACAAACTGCTTAGAACCACTTAATCCTATCCGCGCAAAGCTAATGTCGTCTAACTTAAGGTTTAGAACTTCCTAGATAGAGCATTATTTTAACAATTCAAACACAACATGCATGCAAATAAGCATTAATAACAATAACATGTCACTATATACAAATACGATTATACGACTGATGAAATAATTTAAGTTTTCAGTTTACAGAATTTACAGTTTTGTAACCAATGTCTCTTATATATTTGTTATTCCTCTTAGTTTAAAATCATCATTCATCTACAAAATTTGTCTCGTTGCTCATGTCCCCGACTCGTGCATATATATGTCGTACGTTTAATAATTGGTTTCACATTTATAATTAATCGTACTCATTTACTTAATTAATCTCATAATTAATTATTTAATTAAGAATAGAGCAGCAGGACAAGTTGATTGCACATTTATGTTTTCATTTTTTAAATTGATATTATAAAGCTTCATAAAATATATGATTATATTATTAAAATTTAAATATACACATTCTTTTAATAATTTTAAGTTATTAATTTTATATTTCTATAGTTCAAATTTTCTTTTTCTTTAATTTCATATTTTAATTTTTATATTTTATTATTTATTAAAATTTTAATATATTAATTATAAAATTAAATAATCTACCAAAATTTTACTTAAAATTTAAAGTTTAATGATTTAATTACTATCGTACCATTATTATAATTTTTTTATAATAAAGTAGCATTTGTCTTATATAATGCGCCAATATTATTCAAATCATGTACAATCATAATATCTATCATACCATACAAACACTAATTAATAAATAAAAGTATATGATCATGCATAACAACATACATTCACATATATCCAAAAAACACAATATAAACACAATACATATTCAATATAAATACCATATGAATACATGAATACATATACATATTATAAACAAACAAACAAATATAATATTCCAATAAAAAATAATATACCATATGCATGAGTTGTTCCATTTGCATATGTCCCATCCCATCCATGCACGTTACAAAGAGAGAATGACTGCCACCATCCACTCCTCCACGCCATCACCATCCCATGGAGCAGAGGGTGCATGAATGGTTCAGTGGTGATGAAGATGGAAGGTTTTGACCTGGCATTCAAAGGGTTCGGTGGTGACGAAGATGAAGGGTTCGGCCTAGCATTCGAAGGAAGCCAAGGGTGAATGGGAACGCATGGTGTTGGTGCATGGGAATGCATGGTTGCTGCCTCCATGTAAAGGGTTATGGGTTGGGGAGGGTGGGAGCTGAGGGTGTAGGAGAGGAGTGGCTGCTCCGTGAGAATGGGAGAGATAGTCGGCTGTGATCTCGAGGAACCAATGAGAATGGCTGCTCGATGTTGGTGCTTGGGGTTGAGCTTGAGGAACTGGTGGTGGCCTGGGGTTGAGGAAGTGATGACGGAAGCTGCTGTCAAAGAGGGAGAAGGAAAGGGAGTCGCTCCTAGTGAAAGAACGAAGAAGAGAACGTAGAAGAGAGAAAGGAGAATGGAAAGGAAACGTCTCGGTGCGAGCGTTATATAAAAGTTTCCAGCGGACAAAAATCCGCCGGACATTATTACTCGTGTAACTCTTTATGTTTTTGGCAGACAAAGGTGCCCAAAAATGTATGACGCTTCAATCTCAAAAATTGGAGAAAGTTTCCAACTGATATTATCTGCCAAAAATTCAAAAAAATCTACCGTTATTTTTCCTGTTCACTTTTCAGTGGATTTTACGCCAAGAAAAATAGAGAAACCCGTTTCAAATTATTTCCGATGGATATTTCTGCCAATAATTGATTTCATTTTATTTTTTTTATGGCCATTCATTTTTCGGCAGAATATTCCGCTGGAAATATGTTCTTTATAGGCGGTGTATAATTCGTCAAAAAAATGTCGGTAAATCCCAAATTTTTTGCTGTGAAAAAACTTTAAAAGATGAATGGTATATTATACCAAAAGTATTAGTTAGTTAAAAAATTAGTAAAAGTATATGATATATGACACACACAAATACGATTAATTATGCAAATATTTAATAATATAATAAATTTACATATTTTAATTTTTACATTAATTATGATTATACTAATATATTAAAATTTTATTTTCTCCTTTATATAATTTGAATCAATACATCATAACAGATTTTTCTTGAGACCAAATCAACTGAAAAAAAAAGGTAATTCTATATCTTCTTACAAGTTCCTCCTAATAATTCTCTTAATACTAAATGAAAAAAAGTATTAAATAAAAAAGTAAATGTATATAATGTCTTGGGAACATAACAAACATTTAATACTTATTTTATTTAATAATTAAGAAGATTAGTAAGAGGATTGAGTAGGAAGATAAATCATTTCTCAAAAAAAAAAAACTCGAGTTTATCAGCGAATGAGGTTTCGAGTGACATTACAAGAGAATTCGAGATCACTGAAAAAAACACTCGTTGAAAACCTTGTTTAACGACTACCACTAAGAATTTTTGGCAGCTAGTCAAATAATGACGCCATAAACTTTTTTTTTTGTTTTAAATTTTTCAAAATTTCTTGGCTACTAGAAATCTCATTTACATTTTTTAAAAATATTTTGGCCACCTGGGTCGCTAATTTTTTTTATTTCCTTTTTTTAGAATTTTTCTCATTTTTTTCATATTTCTAAAAATTGTTTGTTTTTGCTCAATTCTTTTTTAAAAAAATTTAAATGTGGTGATGGTAATGATGTAAGAGGAAGAAGAAATTGGAGGAGGACGCAAAAGGAGGAGGAGGAAGGAAGAACAAGATCAGGAGGAAGGAAGAGCAAGAAGATAATGATGGAAGGGAACAAAGGTTGTGGAAGGAAGAAGAGGTGGATGATGGAGGAGGAGAAAGATGAAGGAAGTGGAAGAAGAAGGCGGAAGAAGGAGAATGAAAGAGAAGGACAATAAAGAGTGAAATGTGGGAAGGAAGCGTACATAAAGAAGAGATGCATTTTTTGAATTTATCTAGCAGCCTAGGCTACTAAATCATTTTTAATTTTATTTATTTATGGGAAATGTTTCTCATCCTGGCTTTTTCCTTCTCGAATGAGCCCAGATAGGCTTCCTACGGTGACAACGTTGTTATTTTAATTTTTATTCTATTTAAAAATAAATATTTGATATTTAGATTACTTGTTAAAGGAGAGTTGGGCTGCATCCGGGCTTTATGGCTCTTGGATGTATATCAAAGTTGTTTTGTTTTTGTTTTTGTTTTTTAAACTTTTTACCATAGTTGTACTTAATGGTGTTTATGGAACGTGTTTATTATGCCCCGACTCTAATATGATATTTTGATTTGACCAATTTTTTGGACTCTGACCTGACCCGATCATGATCGGACAAATGATCGGGTCAAGATCTAGTTGATTTGATAATAAAATTAATTGCACAAATATAGACATTTGAATAGTTAAGTTATAAAATTTTAGAAGTAAGAAATTAAAAATATGTAGTATTTTACAATATATATTTCGAAATAGTTCATATTAACATAAATATATTATAATGTTATACAAAAAGTATTAATTTAAGTTAAAAAGTTTTGTTATTTATCACTAATTATCAAAAAAATATTAAGTTTTAAAGTAGTCTATAACATCGGGTCAGGTTGGGATAACTTGAAATATGATCCTAACCTAACTCAAAAATACACTATGTCTAATTCATAGTACCCGAACTCGTCCAAATCAACTTCGAGTCAAGACGAATCACTGAGAGGAATCGAGTTTTGAACGCCGTTAGTTTTATAAATCAGATTGGCTCGGCCGATCGACCCGAGTTGGCCATTTTTTTTTTTACAGGAACTTAACAAAATTGTAATTTTTAAGATTTGAAAACTATACTTAAAATTCTTTATCATAAAGTGCATTCTACCACTAGCTAAATCATATATGCTTCCGTTGAATATTATTCTCAATTTATTATTTATTATGCAATCAATAAATTATTATCACTGCTTGTTTAAAAGTATTTTTTCATATAGTATTTTTTATTTAATATTTTTAATATAATATATTTTATATCAAGTAATTTTCATATAATTTTTTTAAAAATATTTTTTTCTTTGTCTGAATTTTTCAATTTAACTGTTTGTCTCACAAATGATCGTTGACCTAATGACTCACCTTCTGATCGGGTCGACTTCTAGTCCGAGTTATACAATTATGCATTTTATGATGGCTTAGGCTGCGGGAATTTTTTATATTTTTATCAAATTTTGAATTTATTTAAAATTTTTTATTAGTTAATTTTTATTTTTTTAAATCTAGACTATGACGAACCTTTTAAATATTTTTTTTGAATTTTGATTTTTTTGAGTTTTACTTTTTTAAAAATTTTCTTTCAGCTTATCTTTTTATGTTTTTTTCTAAATCTTAAAGATCTCTTTTGAACTTTTTTATTTTATAAGAAATTCTTTTGATTTTTACATTATTGTTCAAATTTCAAGCAAAACTTTTGTGTTATCTTTTAATATTCTTGGGCGTCACTACCAGAAATTATTTTTAATGTTTCTTCAATTTTTAAAGAATTTGGAATTTGTTTGATATTTTATTTTTTTTAATTTTTCTTAAGAAACTTTTTATATTTTCTGGTTTTTAACCTTTTTTTTTATTTCTCTAAGATTTTAAATTTTTTCATTTTTCAAATTCTTTCCAGCGGCTTAGGTCCTGCAAAAAATTATTAAATATTTAAAAAAATTAGATTTTGTTGAATTTTCTATTTTTCTTGAAATTTTTTGCTGTCTAAGCAGCAAGAATTTTTAAAAAAAGTTTTTAAAACATTTTCCATTGGCCTCAAAAGAAGTTGGAGGATGCCATAAAATTTTGTTTCTAATGTCTCTGTATCCGCCAAAATTTTTTCTTTTTATTTCAATACATCTTTGTATTTTTTTTTTTGTCACTTCAATCTTTGATTTCCCTTTTTGTTTTCAAAACTATGTAAAGGGCACCTTGAATCCTTAATTACAAACTCTTTAACTTGTCTTAATCCCTTTCGCTCTACACACAGGCACCAAGCCATTATTCTCTTTGTTAGTTGTAGACTTGTAATTGAATTTTGTCTTCCTCACTCTTTTTTCTTTTTGCTTGTCTCTTTCATTTTTCTTTTGTTTTTCATAACTTCCTAGACTCTTTAGATTTAAGATTAATCTTCACTTGAGGTACTAAAAACCCTCCCATTAGTGTTTTTATGCAAACTTAAACTTTTAATATTGTAGAAGTCCCTTAACTACTGAACTCAAGTTTGCTTATCACTTCAGCCATTTCTTGTGGGTGCTTGTCTCATTCATTCTTAATAAATGTTTATCCTTTTTTGATAAAATAAAACATATTTGTGTTGTTATTTTTTTAGTTGCATTATTTGTGTTGTTATTTATTAACTATAATTTTTTAAACATAATTATATCTTTTTAAAATTGTTGTCACTTTTTAAAATTTGGTTAAATTATAAAATTAACAAATATTAGATTGATTTAACAACATACTAAACTCAATAAAATATGTGTAAAGATGGCTTGAATCTTAGGTTTGAGATAAAGTCAAGTAGTTATGTTGTATATTGTAATAGAATTAGTTAGCGAAACCGATTCTGTTATTCTGTTATTTTTTGGCTCCACAAGGTTGAAGCTTTCATATAAATAAAGGAAGCCTATGCTAGCTATAAGAGTGTGAAAAATCAGTTTTGTGAGATCATTCAGAAAAGAGTGTTAGAGATATACTTTGTAATTCTCAAGAGTGATCCCCTTTTGTAGACCTTATGTAACTACTTGTTCATAGTGGATTCTTTATTGCTTCCCGTGGGTGGATGTAGCTAAGTTCTTTAGTGAACCACCAACATTAATTGTTCTGTGTTCATCTTTTATCATATTGTTTTCTTTGCTTATTAGTTTTATAATTTTGCACGCTTCCTAGCTTGGCTAACAAGCTTTGCTCAATTCAGTTTTCATAACAAACTGGCATCAGAGCTCCCAAAGATCCTAGGAGCAACACAGTGAAGAAGACTAATTAGTTAGAATCATCAAGAACCCAACAAGAAGATGTCTAACACAATCAAGATTGAGAAATACAGCTCAAAGCAAAGTTTCAGTCTCTGGCGGATAAAGATGAGAGCACTATTGAAACAACAACAAGTGTGGGCACCTCTTTCTAGACAAACCTCAAAGATCAATAAAGAAGATCTTGCATTGCAAGAAGAAAAAGCTCATTCATTGATCTTGCTTTCTCTCTCTGATGAGGTTCTCTATGAAGTCGTTGAAGAATCAACTGCTGCAGGCTTATGGCTGAAAATGGAGAAGCTATATATGACAAAGTCAATCTGTAATAAGCTTCTTCTGAAAAGACGGTTGTTTGGACTTCGAATGAAAGAAGGTACGCCTCTGAAAGACCATTTAGATGAATTAAATTCCATATTGATGGAACTTCGTGATATTGATGTTAAGATAGAAGATGAAGATGCTGCCATGGTATTGTTAGCTTCCCTTCCCCCTTCTTTTGAAAATTTTGTAAGCTCTTTGAGTATTGGGAAGGATTGCATAACACTGGAAGAGGTGAAATTCAGCCTGCATACTAGAGAACTTCAACACAAAGCATCTGGAAATGATGAAGGTTCTGTTTCTGGGTTAGTGGCTTGAAACTCGGGTAAAAATCAGAAAAAGAAGAAAGGCAAAGAGATGAAAAATGGCAAACATAACCCAAGAGATATCTGCAATTATTGCAAAGAACCAGGACATTGGAAGAAAGATTGTCCCAAGAAGAAGAAGAAGGAATTTGTTGCAGCAACAGCTCAAGAAGGTTACTCTTCTAATGATGATATGGTGCTAACAGCAGCTGATCAAAATCATCAGTCAAGTGATCAATGAGTGCTAGATTCTGGTTGTTCTTTTCATATGTGTCTACAAAGAAACTGGTTCTTGACATATGAAAGAACGTCAGGAGGAAATGTCTTAATGGGAAATAATTCTCCTTGCAAGACTATAAGCATTGGTACAATTCAGATCAAGATGTTTGATGGGAAGATTAGAACTTTATCAAATGTTTGCTATGTTCCAGATTTAAAGAGGAACCTGATTTCAGTAGGAGCTTTGGATTCAAAGGGTTTCTCATGTAGTGTTGAAGGTGGAGTAATGCAGATCAGAAAAAAGAACAACCACAATCATGAAGGGAACCAAATTGGGGAATTTATACATTTTACACGGTTCCATAGTTATTGGCTCTACATCTATAGCATCACAATCAACCGAAAATGGATCAAAAGAAAGCAGTCTTTGGCACATGAGATTGGGGCATATGAGTGAACAAGGTATGACAATCCTCAGTAAACAAAGTCTTCTTGGAAGACATCAGAAGGTCCAATTGCAGTTTTGTGAGCATTGTGTCTTTGGCAAGAAACACAGGCACAAGTTCACAAAAGCAATGCACACTACAAAAGCCACCTTAGATTATATCCACTCTGATTGTTGGGGACCATCTCGGGTATCATCAAAAGGTGGAGCTAGATATTTCCTATCCATTATAGATGATTATTCAAGAATGACTTGGATATTCATGCTGAAACAGAAAAATGAAGCTTTCAAATCCTTTAAGCAATGGAAGACTCTAATTGAGAATCAATCAGGAAAGAAGGTTAGAAGACTTCGTACAGATAACAGTTTAGAATTCTGTTCAAAGGAATTCAATGAATTCTGCAAGAAAGAAGGGATTATTAGACACCTCACTGTTAGGAATACTCCTTAGCAAAATGGTGTTGCTGAGCGTATGAACAAGACACTTTTGGAAAGAGCTCATTGTATGCTTTCCAATGCAGGGTTGGATAGGAGTTTCTGCGCTAAAGCAGTAAGTACATCATGCTATCTGATAAATAGGTCTCCTGCCACTGCAATAAATGGTAAAACTCCTATAGAAATATGGTAAGGAAAACTTGCAGATTACTCTACTCTTAGAATTTTTGGATGTCCTGCCTACTATCATGTCAATGAGGGAAAGTTGGAACCAAAGGCTAAGAAAGGATATTTGTGAGTTATGGAGATGGGGTGAAAGGGTATAGGATCTAGTCATCTACTAAAAGGAAAGTTATCATGAGTAGAGATGTAACTTTTGATGAGGAATCTATGCTTCACCTCAGATCAAACCATGATTTCACAGAAGAAAGGAAAGATGATGTCCTGAAGCAGGTGGAGAGTGAAAGTTCAATGAGCAAACATGATGATGAACTTTACCAAGATTCAGAATCTCCAAAATCTGATACAAGGGAAGAGTCAGTCATGACTCAAGAAAATCAGCAAATAGAAGTTGAATATCAAGTATGTCAAAGTAAAATAGTACCAGAGAATTCAACTCTCAGATGTCAAAAAGACTGACCAGACCCCCTCAGAAGTATGGCCATGAAGACATAGTTGCCTATGCCTTGCAAGTAGCAGAAGAGGTAGATCCTTATGAACCAACCACCTATCAGGAAGCAATCAAGAGCAATGAATCTGCTCAATGGATTACAGCAATGAGTGAAGAGATGGAATCTCTTCACAAGAATCATACATGGAAGTTGGTTAAGTTACCTGAAGGCAGAAGAGTGGTTAGCTGCAAGTGGATTTTTAAGAAAAAGACAGGAATTCCAGGTGTTGAAGCTATAAGGTATAAAGCTCGACTGGTTGTTAAGGGTTACAGTCAAAAGGAAGGTGTGGATTACAATGAGGCATTCTCTCCAGTTGTAAGACACACATCCATTCGAGTACTACTAGCATTAGTAGCTCATCAGAATTTGGAACTTGAACAACTAGATGTAAAAATAGCCTTTTTACATGGAAAGCTAGATGAAAATATACTAACGGCATAACTAGAGGGATTTGCTGTTCAGGGAATGGAAGATCATGTATGTCAACTTCAAAGGTCCTTGTATGGTTTAAAACAATCTCCCAGGCAATGGTATAAGAGATTTGACAAATTCATGACATCTCATGGATATAAAAGAAATCCATATGATTCATGTGTGTATCACAAAAGGGTAGAGAATGGTTCTTTTATATACTTACTTCTGTATGTGGATGACATGCTTATTGTAGCATGTCACATTGAAACAATTCGGTAATTGAAATCTCTTCTCAGTGCTGAGTTTGACATGAAAGATATAAGAGTAGCTGAGAAAATTCTGGGGATGGAGATTTACAGAGATCGTACTTAGAAAAAGCTATTTCTTTCACAAGAGGAATACATAAAGAAGGTTCTCACCAGATTTGGTATGTCATCTACTAAATCTCTTAGTACTCCCCTATCTACAAACTCTCATCTCTCCTCAACTCTTTTACCTCAAACTCAATCAGAAATAGAATATGTGTCTTGAGTTCCATATGCAAGTGCAGTAGGCAGTCTAATGTATGCCATGGTATGCACTAGACCTGACCTTGCACATGCTGTCAGTATGGTTATCAGGTTCCTATGTCAACCAGGAAAGGAACATTGGCAAGCCGTGAAGAGGATCTTCAGGTATTTGAAAGGGACAGTTGATGTAGGTCTTATATATGGAAGAGATACAAGTTGTGTGCTTGTTGGATACTCTGATGCAGACTATGCAGTAGATTTGGATTCAAGGAGGTCTGTTACAGGCTATGCATTTACTATTGGAGACTCTTTGGTCAGTTGGAAAGCTACACTCCAGCCCACAGTAGCTTTATCCACAATAGAATCTGAATACATGGCCCTAACAGAGGTAGCTAAAGAATGAATTTGGTTGAAAGGACTGATTAGTGATCTTGGTTTCACCCAAGAGCATGCCATCATTTTCTGTGACAGCTTAAGTGCCATTTGTTTGGCCAAAGATCAGGTGCACCATGAAAGAACCAAACACATAGATGTGATGTATCATTTCATTCGTATTGAGAAAAGAATAAAAATTCAGAAAATTGGTACAAAGGATAACCCAGTTGACATGTTCACAAAGCCAGTTCCTAAAAGCAAGTTTATGCATTGCTTAGACTTGCTAAATGTTGATTGTTGGAAGTAGTCCTCTGTGGCAGGCAGCAACAAAGCTTTGATCAGTTCTCAAGCTCTTTGATGGCAGAAGGAAGATTGCAATCCAAGGTGGAGAATTATAAAGATGACTTGAATCTTAGGTTTCAGATAAAGTCAAGTAGTTATGTTGTATATTGTAATAGAAATAGTTAGAGAAACTGATTCTGTTATTCTGTTATTTTTTGGCTCCACAAGGTTGAAGCTTTCATATAAATAGAGGAAGCCTATACTAGCTGTGAGAGTGTGAAAAATCAATTTTGTGAGATCATTCAGAAAAGAGTGTTAGAGATATACTTTGTAATTCCCAAGAGTGATCCCCTTTTGTAGACCTTTTGTAACTACTTGTTCATAGTGGATTCTTTGTTGCTGCCCGTGGGTGGATAGCTAAGTTCTTTAGTGAACCACCCACGTTAATTGTTCTGTGTTCATCTTTTATCATACTATTTTCTTTGCTTATCAGTTTTATAGTTTTGCACGCTTCCTAGCTTGGCTAACAAGCTCTGCTTAGTTCAGTTTTCGTAACAATATGTTTTTGTATTGCAAGAGTAAATTGCATTAGAACCTTCGCACGATGAAGAGTTTAAGAAAAAAAAATTAAAGTTGATTATTTTAACTTAATAGTTTGATCAAAATATACTTTACCCCTTGTAATATAGACATTTCAAAAATAACTCTGATATTTTTATCCATTTTTTTCTCATATCATTTTTTACACTCCTCCTAATACCATTCATCATACATACTTTTTCCTATTATTTTTTCTCACTAAATCACATATATTTAAAAAAGGTGTGAATAATGCATATACCACTAAAAGAGGTGTATGATTAACTTTTTTCCTTTAAAAAAATAACCCTTTAAAGAATTTCTACTAACACTAAATCCCTAACATTTTTGTTAACGTTGAAAATGTTAACCTTTTCGTTAACTCAAACAGAGCCTAACCAAACCAGTGGATTTAGGTGCAAAATTGTCATCTCTGGTGTTAGAATAAATCCAAAAAATAAAGCATTACCATACTTGCACATTTAAAGGTGGTGAGATGCTTAATTTGTTTTAGGAATGACTTAGCCACTAGTTCATGGTCCTACATTGTTCATGGTTCCAGTCTTGCCCTACATTTGACTCATAAATCCAAAGACCAATCATGATTTAAACCAAACCTGCACACCATAAACCAATCTGTCAAGCCATCATCATTTATGTAACATCCCGAAAATTGCTTATTTCATTATAAATAATTATTTTATAATATTTGTGATTTTTGGTGATTTTTGTGAAATTTTTTGGAAACGTTGAATATTTTAATATATTCCTCGTTTTGCGTAAAGCGGAGTGGGATAACGAAATGTTCTCCCGAGGTGGTAAACCTTGAACCGTCAATGCGTCGACGGGGATCTTACTAAACCCGAGGCCAGTACGGTTGTGAGGTTTGCATTTTTCAAGGTTTTATCATAGATAAAATCGCCGCATCATAAAATTATCGGATGAATAATAAAATATTATTTTCATCACTTGTAATTTTATTCACCGAAAAATAATTCTACAATGTAATTGATCATCTATCGATGTATTTAATTTGGAGACTAGCTTACTATACACTTTATCGAGGAGCGCGAAGCTTCTCAAGGAAGCTTCTTCTAACTATTATTTTATTATTTCTCTCTCCCCCTATTTTGTGCTTTGCACATTTGAATTAAGGGATCTAATTCATTTTTCATCCACACATTTTCCTCCTCCGTACGTAGCAGATCACTATTCACTCATCTTTCTCTCTTTCCATTTCTCCTTACAAAGACACCATCCACCCACATTCACATTTTTATCTTTCAATACCGTCACACTCCTAGCACCATTTCGTGTTTGGAGAAACACCATATCTGAGGGAATCATCTTCAAAGTTCTACATTTTCTTCATCTTCATCTTCTCCACTGTTGAAGCTTAAAGGTTGGAACTTTAAGGTAAAGTCCTTAGCTTTTTCCTCATCTCTCCTCATTTTCGTAACCCACTTGTCATTTTGATGACCATGGGTATCCATTTCAACACTTGATTCGATTTTGGTGAGCTTGAATGTTCAAGGATCTCTTGGGAGCAAAACATAATTTCGACCAAAAAGGAGCGGCCTTTCTTTGTACTTCTCCAAGGTAAGAGGAAGACACTCCTCCTCAACCTCTCTTAGCATTTAGGAACGTCTGTGTTAAGGGTCTTTCTCGCTTTTGTATGTTGTTTGGGTTGTATATGTGCTATTTGATTGTTTGAGTTTTGAATGTATATATATATAAATATAACTGGATGTATTGGAATGTGTAATATTGAAGGGAATGAGTTCCGAGTGATTCTCGGATAGTTACGGTGTTGAGCCCGAATTTGGAAACTTCATGTGGAAACTAGTAATAGTATGAAATCTGGCCAAACTCGTCGAATACAATACCTTGATCTTTTGGTGATATGTCAAAATCCGTCGAATGAAGATTTCTGACCATTTTCGTCGAATGTTAAAACCCGTCGAGTAAGGACTCATGGCCAAACCTGTCGAATTTGATATCCTAATTACTTGGTGAAATGTTAAAATCCGTCGAGTAAGGACTCAGGGCCAAACCTGTCGAATTTGATATCCTAATTACTTGGTGAAATGTTAAAATCCGTCGAGTAAGGACTTCTGGCCAAACCTGTCGAATTTGATATCCTAATTACTTGGTGAAATGTTAAAATCTGTCGAGTAAGGACTCATGGCCAAACTTTTTGATATCCTAATTACTTAGTGAAATGTTAAAACCCGTCGAGTAAGGACTTCGTGTCGAATTTGATATCCTAATTACTTGGTGAAATGTTAAAATCCGTCGAGTAAGGACTTCTGGCCAAACCTGTCGAATTTGATATCCTAATTACTTGGTGAAATGTTAAAATCCGTCGAGTAAGGACTTCTTTCGAATTTGATATCCTAATTACTTGGTGAAATGTTAAAATCCGTCGAGTAAGGACTCATGGCCAAACCTCGTCGAATTTGATATCCTAATTACTTAGTGAAATGTTAAAACCACGAGTAAGGACTCATGGCCAAACCTGTTAATTTGATATCCTAATTACTTAGTGAAATGTTAAAACCCGTCGAGTAAGGACTCATGGCCAAACCTCGTCAATTTGATATCCTAATTACTCGGTTGTTAAAATCCGTCGAGTTTAGACTTCGACCATTTCCGTCGAATGTCAAAACCCGTTTTAGATCTTTGACCACTAAACACAATGTCAAAATCCGTCGAGTATGAACCCCGATCATGCCCGTCGAGATTGATCTTCCGACCATAACTCGTCGAATAGAGTCCCTGGACACTTAGGAGAAACTTAGTCCCAAAGTCAATAATCGTCGAGTTTGAGAGACAATGCTGTCGAGTAGATGAATTTCTCCGGACACTGTCGAAATTAGAGATTTCGATGAGTGTTTCATCGGTTCGACGCTTGGGAGATTTTCTCCAATGTCGACACCCATACCCGTCGAATTGAGGCTTTTGACCTTCTCGGAGGGTTCGACAGCTTCTCGATCTTTGTTCGACGAACCCCCATCCAATCCGAAAAATTGATTTCTTGCCAATCCTATTATAAAATGTTTTCCCCCATTCTTTCCTCCTCCTGTTACATTATTCTTCGTCGAATGGCAGCTTAATTATTCATAAAACGTATTGTCTCCGTCGAATTCAAAAGTATACCTATCACCCAACACCTAGTAATTGAAATATCTGACTATGATTCCGACCGTGTATTTCCCTGGACCCAAAACCTTGGGACTAATAGAGGCATATTGATTATAAATAAATGGGATGACTAGAAATTACTTAGGGATGCATAAACAGGGAAGAACATGAGAGTGTGAGATTTTGAGATCTTAGAATAACCTTCTAAGGGCATATGAATAAATTACCTAAGAGGATTTAAGTTAACTAAGAGAATTCCTTTAGATATAAACTCTGTAAGTAAAGCTAAACCTAAGTAAGAATTCATAATACGCTTTAAAATGTATTAATTTATTTAACAACAATATCATGCTATTGTGGGTCCATGTGGGTGACCATTGATTGGGTTAATTCTTACTTGGGTAAATTGTGACGTATGATGGAATAAGTATGTAATGATGATCATACATGATTATGCATAGAAAGTATGCATTGTGGATAAATCATATGACATGCATTTGAGGCATGATTAACCGAGTTGTCATGAGAAGCATGATAGAGTCATGCATTGCACAAAAGAACGAGAATGTCTGCTGGACTTTGTTAAGGCCGAGTTGCCTAGAGTTGAATCACACCTTAGTGCGGGTGCGAATAGACACGTGGGGTCCCTAGATGACCTTGAGGGCGTCGGGCGCGGGCGTCTCGCGAGAGGGCGCGGGGCTCCTCCGGACCGTGGAGACAGACCGATACACACGCACCGACGATCCTAACCGACCACGGTCGTATATCGAGATCTTGTGAGAATGCCTTGTTGCGCAAAATGACCTTATTTTCAAAGCACTTGTTTTTAGGTGAGAGATACCATGTCTCCTAATCATTCTCTCCAAACTAGCTCCATGGAGTGGATCTTGATTATTGAGGGCACATGTGCATAGTGAGTCCATGAATTATCTCATGGTTATTATAGAATACATATCCAATATAAATATGAAGCAATATACCAAATGTTTATTACCATTATTGCACAAATGCTATTTAAAGGTGTAATGATGGTAGATGTCTTAATTTTCTTGTTTTGTTAATTTTTGGTTAAAGACTATGTGGGAACGAAGTTGGATTCCTTTGGATTTTATTGGTTTGACCTACGCATTCTTTTTTGGGGTTTGTTCATGTGTTCGCTTTGATACCAAGACATTGTTCATGGTTCCAGTCTTATATGACATCTTTGGGGATCCCATAAGAGGACATTTTATCTTGTATTTCTCATAAATCCAAAACTCCTTAGACCCTATATAAAGTGTATTTTTGAGTACATGATTTAAACCAAAATGTTGTAAATTGAGTACATATTATAATTCATAATTTAACCATAAACCAATTTTCTGTCAATGTTTAATATTTATGGTAAATTTGTTGTTTGACAATGTTAGCACGCCGACATTTAGTGACCGTGACATAATGACGATTGTGCATTGGTTATTAAATCGAGGGGTGTTACAATTTACACTAAACTCGAACTTAAACCAATTCATCATGTACACTAAATCAATCCCTAAACGAAACCAATAAACCACAATACTATGGCAGAATGTGTAATAGGTAATTTGTGAATCCATTAAACCAATACAACCTGCATTTGACTTGTGATTCATTTAACTGCATTTTGGAATATACTCTAACCAATTTGATTCTCATTCCACTAAAATCAATACCAAAAACCAATACTAGAAAATAATAGCAATACTAAAATGCATACCAAAATCCAATAGGTCCAATACGACAGAAATCACACTCATTCAGTATAAATCAATATCTGTAGTTCCAAAAATTCATTGTAGAAAGCATATTTTGTAGATACCAATACATGCATAATCAATCATAGTTATTAAGCTGGGCGAGGTACTGGGTTAATGAGTCATTGCTTCAATCAATGTGTTACTGGTCGAACCAGTCAAATCGGATAAAAAGATAAATAAATATATAATATAATAAATATAAATATACATGAAAAACAGATAAATCATAATCATAAATTCAAATTTTAAAATGCAAGTTAACAAATATAAATATAAATATTATCATACAATTAAATCAAATATTAAATATTATAAATACCGTTAAAAAAATGTAAACTAGTACAACATGTTCTTATCGAAGCCATCATAATATAAGCATAAGCAATTGATGGTAAATATGCAAATTATAATTTAGGACAAGGATAAAAGAATGAAAATTTTGAATGTGGTTGCTCTGGTACAACTAAAAAGTAAATGTCACTAGTGACATTCTACAATTTTCTAATACTATTTTAATATATAAGTATATAAATCAAAGTCATCAATCCATATCATAGGAGTGTTTTGTAAATTTTTATTTGCTAAATTCGCCTTAAAGATTGTTTTATAAATTTATAAAAAATAAGACATATTATACCTATATGTAATTATAATTTAAAAATAAATATAATTTTTCTAATATACCCGTCTAATTATTCTATTTTTCTAATATTTAGAAATCAAAAAACCTTAAACTCTCTAATTGAAAGAACCTCAACCTTAATTTTATTTGATAAACTTCTCTTAAAAGTTGTTTTGCAAATTTGTAAAAAATAAAGTTGTTCACTCATTTTCCTCGAGTTCCAGTGGGCATTGGGCACCCACTACAATATCACGCTGTAAGTGAAATTTTTTAACATATGATCTACGAATACTCGTTAAAGAATTAAATGTATAAAATATTAATTAAAAGATATAATATTTAATGTATTAATAATTTAATAAATTAAATTTTTTATTTAATATTATTTATTTTAATTTTTTTAATAAGTATTTTTAAGATATTTATTAAAAAAATTAATTTTTTATTATGTACTAGTACAACCATGTATATCACAATAATTATGAAAATAAAAGTGTGTTTAGATTAATTAAAAAATATTTTAATAATTAATTATATGTATAATTAATTATAAAAAATTAATTATGATAAAAATAATTTTATATTTAGATATATTAATCAAAAAATAATTTTAAAATAATATGTTTTGTTTAAATTATATAAATAAAAATTGTTTTTCATAATAAAGTCAAAGTAAACATCTCAAATTTTATAATTCAACAAACATCTCAAATCTTAATTATAATCAAAATGTTTAAAATAATAACTTTTGATTATAAATAACTTCTAATGTAAAAATAATAATCTTTACATTATAATCAATTTTAACTATTTTATCCAAATATCTTACAATGTATTAAAAAGAACTTTTTTATAAAATAAATTATAAAAAAATTAATTTTTTCCAATCATGATCTTCATTATTTTACTTGAGTTTTTTTGTATATTATAGTCATATTAAAAGAGAAATAAACATTCAACTAAAAAAATGGACATTAAGATCTTGTAATATGTTTTATTTTTTACAAATTTACAAAATAATCCTTAAGAGAAATTTAACAAATAAAAATTTACAAAACACTCTTATGATATAAATTGATGACTTTAACTTATATATTTATATGTTAAAATAACATTAAAAGATTATAAAATATCATTGGTTACATTCACTTTTTGGTTGCATAGAAAAAACACCAATTTTGAATTCACAGACCATCAATTCTTATCCCTAGGCATACCCTTTATTCTTCATCATTTTTTTTGTCTTCTTGTGGTTGAGAGACTTTTAACCTTTCAGCTATGAAGTACGGATACACCATTTTTGAGACGTGTTCACGTGTCAGACACATATCCGTGTCAGACATATAGGGACACCTGTACGACATACGTGTCCTGTGTGTCAGAATGTGTCTAATTAAAAAGATTTTTTTTTTCAATTTGAACATGTCTCGGACACGCTTGGACACGTCTCGGACATGCTTAGATACGTTTCGGACACGTTTAGACACGTCTAGGATACAACTTAGACACGATCCATTAATTTTTTTTTTAAATAGTTTCCATGATTAATGTTCAATTAGTAAGCCTATAACCCACCCAAGCCTAATCATATAACTAACGTCTCAAGCCACTATTTTCACATATTAGTATTTTAAGTTTTATCTTTTCACACACCACTATATTCATCTGCTCCTTCTATCTTTAGTTGTACTAAATCGTCCATTTCGTGGCCACCGAAGCTTGCTTCACACAAATATTCCCTCTAGTTACTTTTTTTATGCACATATACTCGTACATGGTTAGTTTTATTAGGAGAAGTTGGTTTAGGAGATTTTTTAGAATATATCAATAGAAATTATGCTCCATATTTTTTAAGAGGGTCTTATTAGGTAACAAATATTGGTATATATGACATATATTAAGATATTATAAATCTTTAAACTTATAGAAATAATATTAAATGACCTATGAATCTTTTACTTAAATTTTGTAATATATATATATATATATATATATATATATATATATATATCTCGTGTGTGTGTGTGTGTGTGTGTGTGTGTGTCCATGTCGTATCTCATGTCCGTGTCTGTATCTGTGCTTCATAGCATTTCAGTCTTTAACCCTTATTTTATTTTACTTTTCTTCCCCCTTTTCTAGACAGAGCTAATAGTGTGCTAGGGTTTTCAAATCTTCTTCTTCTCCCTGGTTTCTTCTGCTTACGAGCTTCTATATTGGCTGGCTATTCTCTGAGCTACCTTTTGCACTGATAGAGTCAAAATGTGTTGCCCATTTGCTAACCGCAAGTGCACGGATCGCTCAAGTAATACAGATACAGAGTAAAAGTTTGTTCCCACGAGAATAAATATGTTTCCAAAGCTAAATACCAACTAGTAGCTTAATCAATTCTATTCATGGACATAAAAATGGGTAAAAATAAAGAAAGTAAAAACAGAAAGCAATAAAGATAAACGGTTAGGTTTCAACAAATCCTTCTTCACCTCCTACATCCATAAACAACATGCAATCCTCTTCATTAACATGAATGTACTGATTATGTTAGCTTGAGAATCTGATTTAGCTAAAAGCCTATGTCTAGGTCAATCAACCCTGGTTTCAATTGCCCAACTCACTAAGTTTCCTTGAAAGCTAGTGCAATATGCACTCATGAACGATCTGTTCTCAATCACACACTATGCATGACCAATAGGTATATTTCTATCCCATTAACGAATCAACTGAAAGTCGAACATGCATAAACCATATCATGTCCATATCAACAAATCCCTATGTCTAGTTCATTCGTAATATTAAGATCATGCAATTGATGGCCAACTAACAGCAAGCATTAAGCATAGATTATGGAAGAACAAAAACCAAACATTCACACAAACTCAGAGAATAACAAATCATTCATATTAATAAAAGGATCCAAAATATCCCTAAATATAGCTCAGTTATACAATGAACATGAAAATACAAGTAAAATCATATCCAAGGAAGATAAGGAAGAGAAGAGAGAAAAGGAAAAAGAGCAAGGAAGCTTATTGATTTGTCTTTGAAGCTTGAATCCTCCTCCATCCTTATTCCTAGCCTCCAATCCACCATCAATGGAGATCTAACCAAAGCTTTCTAACCTAAAACTAACTAAAACCTAAACTAAGAGAGAAAACTAAAAAATGGAAATGACTCAAATGGCCAAGACTTCGAGAAAAACATGAAAAATCCTATTTATAAGCTCAGCTTACCGCACTGTGCCGCGGCCCCCACATACTAGCATCGCGGCGCCCGTTAGGTCGGCCTCTTTACGCCGCGGCGCCCACTTATTCTGGGCCGCGGCCCTCTCGGCTCGGGTTGAAGTATGGCATGGCTGAGATGCCTCTCCACGCCGCGGCTTGCTCAACCTTGCACTGCGATGTTGACTGCTGAAATACAGATTTGGATTCCTCTTGGCCTTTTAGCTCAAATGCTCCATATTTGACCTTGTTTGGTGCCCTTCCTAACATAGAGAAAACACCAAATCAGTAACATATACAAATCTACTTAATCAATAATAATTTAGGCTCAATTTGCTCAATAACACATAGAAAGACATTAGAATCAGTATAACCAATAAACCTTCCAAATATGCTTCATAAACAAGGACTAAGCATTCATTCTAGCACAGAGATAGGACACAAATAACTACATTTTATAGAGTTATCATGCACGCACTTCATTCTTCTTTCCTTCTTGCTTCACTCTTCATTTTTCTCTATTTTTTAGTGGAGAGATACTTATCTTCTTCTACTCATTATTTTCTTCTTTTGGGTTTATATTTCTTCAAATCTGTTAATACATGTGGGAATAATAGAAGGAAAAGAAAGTGATGGAAAGTTTGAAGAAATCCTGTGCTTGTGCAAACAACACGGCCAGTTCAACCAAAACGGATCGAGCCATACAGGTGACACCAAACTCAGCCAGGTCACACAGTCTAAAATGAGTTAGATGCACAACCGGTCCAATGCCTTGCGGTCCGAGCCGAGTTTAATAACATTGTAATTAATACATACCAACTACAATACTAATATGCACCAAAATGTAGTCCAAAATTACACCAAAATGTGGCACCAATATAGGCCTATATGCAATCCTAAAATGCACCCAAATGCAGTGTAATATCTTTAATGATATGTTAGATTTGTGTATGTGTACAAAGGTAGAATATGACTTGTTTAACACTACTAGAAATTTCTAATTTAGAGACGGAAATTAGAGATGGGAAAAATTTCGTCTCTAATAGAGATGAAAACAGAGACGGATTTGATGAACTAGAGAGGGATAATAAAATTTAAAACTTAGAGATGGAATTTAGATTCGTCTATGAATTTTTCGTCTCTAATTTCATCTCTATTTGGCCAATATAAAGTTAGACTTACATAAAGACAGATTTTAGAGAGGGAATTTATCCGTGTCAAAATTTTTCGTCTCTAATTTCGTCTCTATTTTGTCAATATAATGTTTTAAAAAGTCAAATGTGTTTAGAGACGGAATTTAGAGATGAAATTTATCTATCTCTGAATTTTTTGTCTCTAATTTGGTCTCTATTTTGTCAAATAAATTTTTAAAATAATTAAAATAGATTAGAGACGGATGTGTTTTCCGTCTCTAAATTATATATTATTTAATTTTTTTATAAGATAGAGACAAAATGTTGTTTCCGTCTCTAATGTTTCCACATACTAAAACCCTAAGTTAGAATTAGAACCCCCAATTCCTTCAATCTATCAGCTCCATCTCTCGGCTTGTGCGCTCGCATCTCCGTTTCTCAGCTCATGCTGTCGTTCCCCCTCCATCTCTGAGCTCGTTCTGGTACGTTTTCCCTCTATCTTCTCTCTCTCTCTCTCTCTCGCACACGCCAATTACACTAATAAATAATTTGTAATGTAATATCTCTCCAGATTTATCCTTTTTTTTTCTCTGAACGACAATGGGTCAGTTCTTCTGCAACTTCGTCTGCTGTTGCTTCTTCTTCCTGAACAACGGTGTTGTTTTGCAGCTCCTCTACCAATGTTCAACTTCTCATTCTCCACTTTGTGACTCCTCTTCTCTTCCGCCTACATTTTGAACCCCCTGGATCTGTTGAACTTCTTCTTATCTGAATCCTCTTCTCTGTTGTTCTCATATTTCTGTAGAGTTTTTATGTTGAAGAACCAGAGAATGTAAATTACGTCCAATCTTGGAAATCTCTACATAAATCATAGATAATATTCCCTCTCTTCTTTCATGAATTATTTTTTTTCCCTTTCTTTTGGGTAGGTCCGGGGTCAAGGAAAATGTATGGTGTAATCAACACATACTGCAGATACCAATTGGAAAAACTGGCAGTACACAGCATACAACTTACATAGAATACTATAATCATATAGTTAGCAAGCTAAGAGACTCAAAAAGAGGTAGTCTTCAATGAATTTTAGTGTTCCTAGCAATTAAAGACAAAAATTGTTACTTCCCCATTTTCTCTTTTTCCTAACAGTAACAAAAATTGTTACTACCTGCAAGAATTGCAGACTGCAAAAAACAAATCTGGATGTCAATTCTTTTTGTCAGTGGGGATAAAATTTTCTCTCCTTTTATGTTCTTACCCTTCCCTATTTGATAAGTAACATTGTCTACTATGACAAAATGCTAAATATAGTTGATGAATATCACCACCGAGACATTCAATGTGCTGGCTATAGGATTCTTATATATTTTATGAATCTGATTTGGTGCTCTTCAAAAGGCCTAGGTGGGTCGCCATGCTTTTAGTTAGGGTATTTGCTATATTATGCATGCTGCTTCTTTTCATAATAAATTATAAGCTCATTTATATATAATGTAATAGACATAGACATGTATAATAAGTTGAAGTTTATTTGTAAAATAGATGTCCAGTTGATTAATGCTCATTTTTTCCATTGATGAAAGTATATTTGTTGATGAAAATGAAAAGTTCTTAAAGAAGGCAAGCAAACCAGTTCTTCTAATAGAATCCAAGGGTCATGCTCTCCATGCTTTTGTAAATAAGGAATTTCAAGGTTATCTTCTGATTGATAGTAATCTCATTGCTTTAAATTCGATTACAAGCATTTTTTGTTCCCCTATCATACATTGGAAACTATTTTGTTATATGCATTCATTTTTTTTTAGCTAGTGAAACCTAAATTATGTATATAGACTCATGAAACTACTGAATTGCAGACCTTTAGATGAGTTGTCATAAATTAAAACAAGTTCTTACATATAATTTTTTTTCTCCCTTATTTTTCATAATTTTAACTTTTGTCTTTTAGGTATTGGATCTAGAAATGGTACACATTCACCATTCACTTTTAAGAAGCCCATCTTTCTCAGGCCTGGGAAGAATGAAATCGCTTTATTGAGCTTCGCTGTTGGCTTATAGGTGAACATAATTCATTCTTGTTCTAATCAAATTTAATTTCCTATAACAACATCTGCCTACCATCTACCAATGCTGGCTACAGTTCCGCCCTATTTGCATGCCAGTAGATCAGCCAATGTTATTTTGAGGGGATCTGCTGGCTTAACGATATCCCAAATTTCATCCCTTATATCTTCAATACAAAGTTCATAGTTTCCACCCTCAATCCATTTTTGGTGTACTGTGTACATCTCTATTTGGGGAAAAAAATTAGACATGTTAGTAAGTGAAAGCTTATAGTAATAATGTCAATTTATATAATCAATTATCACTAAATCACATAAGCAATTAAGGGACATCAAAGATATATGTGGGTTCCATCTTCTAACTAACTTGTCACTGTATATTTGAGACTTGCAGGACTTGCTCAAGTACTACAAGCAGGAAACAACAATTTTTTCCTATAGGAAACTGTATCAGGTAACATCTCGGCATCTGGATGCTCCCCCTTCTATTCTTCCAATAATTGCATTAAATATTCATTACTTGTTTAGAATTACGAAAAATTTTATGTGTAAAAAAATAATATCAATACCACTTGTAAAATAAAATCAACGAGCATATGTGTCACAACCGGGATCGCGACGGGACGACTAAAAAATAAAAGATTTGCTTTTAAAAAATTAATCAATGGAGTCGCCACCAATGTTTATTTGAATTGGGAAAACATTAGAAAAACCCTTTAATTAGGAAACTGGTCTTTTGGAAAATGAGTTTGGATTCGGGAGTCGATTACAGGTAGAGAAGGTATTAGCACCCTACACTGTCCATTCCAAGAACGGTACCTTATGTTAGTTGTGTAAAATTTAATGATCTTAAATATATTTATTTTTACCCTTTTTTAGGAAAAGATTTTGTAACTAAAATTTTATTATTTTTTTAAAAGAAAGAAAAGAAATAGCCAAATTGTGAAAATTTATTTTTTGGCTTGACAGAAATAAATTTCTGCTCCTACGTATCCCCTACTGCAATGGAAAACTCAAAGTCACGTAGTTTTTCACAAAATGATTGTGAGCTGGTAGTTTTTAAATTTTTTTAAAAAAATTTGAGAAATCATTTGATTTTTTTATGTTTAGAAAAATGTTTGAATCATTTAGCTGTCGCAACTCAGATGATTCTGAAAATTATAAGACTAACAAGTTGTCACAACTCACTTAATCTCATTTTATTTTTATTATTTTTTAAAATATTAATTATTTATTTTTTTATTTTTATCATTTTTTATTTTTTCAGCTTTTTTATTTATTTATTTATTTTTCCTTTCTTTTTTTTATCTATTTTTTTTCTATGTGGATATTTTTTTTACATCTTCATATTTTGTGAAACACAATTGAACCAACCCACGTAAGTGGGCTGGTATTTCAGTAACCCAACATCCTTTTCTCTTAACAAAAAAAAAAGAGTCAAAACTGACCAAACAGAGCAAGCAAGGTGCAGCCAAACAAATCACGTGAGACCTAAAGAAACAAAAGAAGAAGAGAAAGTGAGGCTCTTCTCTGGTACCGTGAGAGGCGACGTGAAGGGTGGAGGCACCGGCCGGAGTTCAAGCGGAGCGTCAACAACGCGCGGTGGAGCTTCGGATCTAGGCTCGCGCAGGTTTGTGGCCGGTTCTGATGGTGCGGTTCGCGAGCTGGTCGGAGTTTGCTCACGGTGGTGCAGCAACGCGGCGACGTAGATGGTCACGGATCTGGGTTCGTGGAGCACGCTATTGCGTGCCTCTTCCAACGGCGTGGCGCATGTCTTGTTGGCTGGTTCACGGGTCGCAGGGAGGTGGCAGAGTGACCGAGTTCGGTGGAGACTCAGAGCAGCTCACCGGCGATGTGCGGTGCGAGGCTCGCGTGCTTTGGCTGGCAGCATGGCGTGGGGAAGGCCTTTGTAGAGCTTAGACGGTGGTTATGGAAGATTGATGATGTTTTTTTTGGGTTGTTACTATTTTGTTTTGTTTTTATTGTTGAGAGGTTGAAAATAAAGGTGGTAGGTGGTTGTTTTCTATTAAGTGATGAAGGAGAAGATGGAAGATTGAAAATGGTGTTTATGATTGGTGGTTGGTTAATGGTGGTGAAGGATAAGGGTGAAGATTGAAGGTGGATGTTGTGTTGTTAAATTAGTGCACATGAAGTGTTTAATAATTTGTTTAAGAGAAAATTTTGGATGAGTTATTGTGGGTGTGTCTTGTAATGGAAGATGGTTGAAGATGGTGATAAGATTAGGCCGAGTTGACTATTGGTGGTGGTTGAGGGTGATGAGGCGTGAGTCACATGGTGGTGCAAAGTAGTGTGGGGTGATGTTCAGTAATGATCTTGAGAATGGAGGATGATGAAAATGGGTGGTGGTGTTTTGGTTGTTATGGTTGATGGGTGATGAGTGATGAGGCGTGGCAGAAGTGATTTAGGCCTATGTGTGAGGAAATTTTTTTGTGATTTTGATCTCTATCTGGGAGATGTTTCTTTGGGGAATTCCTCTCTGTGTTTCTTGATCTCCGTCTCTGGAATTTCTCTTTTTCTTTCTCTGCCATGATCTCCTTGAAATTTATAAGATTAAGCCTGCAAAATTTTCCCTCCATCTTCGGTGGTTGAGAGACAGTGGAATCCAAATGGAGAAAGAAAATCTTCTCCTTTACAGCTAAAAAGGAGAAACTGTCGTTTCAATTATAGCTGAAAGTAGAAACTGTCATTTTGATTAGGTTGAATAATATTGTAAAATTTAACTCTACATTAGATGATTGCAACATCTTTGGCTTTGCGCCCAACCACTCCACATGTCTTTCCTTTTCTTTTATTTTGTTTGATTTTGTTTTATTTTATTTTTTATTTTTTTTTGTTTTGCACTAGGTGCATTTTTATTTTTATTATTATAAAAAAAAATTATTTTTATTTTTACAAACAAACAAAAAATAATAATTAAAAAAAATTCAAAGCATTACAATAAAACATCAATTAATACAAATTCATTAGTTTTTGATTAAACAGTAAAAATAAAAATTTTATGGACAAAATTGGGTATCAACAGCTGCCCCCCTTTGCTTTACATTTAAACTAAATGAAAAGTAAAGGAATTGATTCAATTTTGTTCATGAAAACTTTGTTTTTTTAGAGTGTGTAGATTGATGCAAAATACAATAGAAATAAAAACAAGAAACGTAAAAAGCTTGCAGAATCGGGCATCCGCCAAAACTTGACAAAAAACTTAAAAAGAACAACACAAAGCTTACGGAGTCGGGTATCCACCGAAGTTTGACAGAAAGGTAAAAAGCTTGCGGAGTCGGGTATCCGCTGAAGCTTGACAGAAAAATAAAAAGCTGGCGGTGTCGGGTATCCGCTGAAGCTTGATAGAAAAGTAAAAAGCTTGCAGAGTTGGGTATTCGCTGAAACTTGATAGAAAGCTTAAAAAGTCTGACACAAATCTTGCGGAGTTGGGTATTCATCGAAACTTGACAAAAAAGTAAAAAGCTTGCAGAGTCGGGTATTCGCTGAAGCTGGACAGAAAGGTAAATAGCAAACAGCTTGTGGGGTAGGTTGCCCATTGAAGCTGGACAGAAAGGTAAACAACAAACAGCTTGTGGGGTAGGGTGCCCATCGAAGCTGGATCGAAAGGTAAACAACAAGCAACTTATGGGGTAGGGTGCCCATCGAAGTTGGACAGAAAGGTAAACAACAAACAGCTTGTGAGGTAGGGTGCCCATCGAAGCTGGACAGAAAGGTAAACAACAAACAGCTTGTGGGGTAGGGTGCCCATCGAAGCTGAACAGAAAGGTAAACAACAAGCAACTTGTGGGGTAGGGTGCCCATCGAAGTTGGACAGAAAGGTAAACAACAAACAACTTGTGAGGTAGGGTGCCCATCGAAGCTGGACAGAAAGGTAAACAACAAACAGCTTGTGGGGTAGGGTGCCCATCGAAGCTGAACAGAAAGGTAAACAACAAGCAACTTGTGGGGTAGGGTGCCCATCGAAGTTGGACAGAAAGGTAAACAACAAACAGCTTGTGGGGTAGGGTGCCCATCGAAGCTGGACAGAAAGGTAAACATCTTGTGGGGTAGGGTGCCCATCGAAGCTGGACGAAAAACTTAAAGGCAATGGGCACAAGGCCCTGACTTGCTGTGAAAGCGATGGGTGCAAGGACTAGAGAATTGAAAGGCAATAGGTGTAAGACCTTGACTTACCTTGGAAGCGATGGGTACGAGGACCCGGAACCTAAAATACAATGCAAGGAGCCGAAAATGAAAAGACAATAGGTGCGGGGACTTGGAAAAGAAAAGACACTGAGTGTGGGGACTCAGAAACTAAAAGGCAATGGGTGCGGGGACTCGAAAATTAAAGACAATTGGTGCGGGGACTCGGAAACTAAAAGCAATATGAGGGGCAGATAATCTTTGAAAGCATTATTTTTTATTTTTTTATTTTTGTCTGATCTGTGTTTGCTCTTTTTTTTTTTCAAAAATTCAACCTTTTTTTTTTCTTTCTTTTCCTTTTCCTTTTCCTCTTTTTTTTTTTGAATTTTATTAAAAGTCTTTTGAACGAACGACGACCCGCGAATGAAAAGGCAAGGGGCATAGGGACCTAGAAACTAAAGACAATGGGCGCAGGGATCCGGAAACTAAAAGATAATGGGCGCGGGGGCCCGAAAACTAGATAAAATGGGCGCGGAGGCCCGAAAACTAAAAGACAATGGGCGCGGGGGCCCGAAAACTAAAGACAATGGGCGTAGGGGCCCGAAAACTAAAAGACAATGCAAAGAGCCGATGCGCTCAAAATTAGAAAACATATATTTTTTTGAAAGCATTGTTTTTGTTTTTTTTTTATCTTTGTTTGCTTTTTGCTTCTATTTTTTAAAAAAATTCAACCTCTCTTGCTTTTTTCTTTCTTTTCCTTTTCCTTTTCCTTTTTTTTTTTGAATTTTATTAAAAGTCCTTTGAACCAATGACAACCCGCGAATGAAAAGGCAATGGGTGCGGGAACCCGGAAACTAAAAGCAATGATTTTGCAATGGATGTGATGCTTGAGGATGATGCTTGATTCAATGGATGCATGATGATGCGATGGATATGATGATGCAATGGATATGATACTTGAGGACAATACATGTGATGCATAAGATGATGTATGTGATGGATGCCCTACTGTTGAGATTCTCATGAACAAATTGAGTAAGCAAAATTTTTATTTTTATTTTATTATTATTATTATTATTATTATTATTTTGCACTTCAGATCTTTGATTGAGTTGCTCTTAGTTCCACAACCCTTAAGGACTTTTCCCACAGCAGGATCATGGTCAAACAGTAACAAAATACGTTGATTTGCTTTATGATTTGTCAGGTCATCCTTTCTTTTCTCATTAATACTCTTATTAGGACTTCATTACATTTCCCATGACCTTTCGAGATTGTTAAAGCAAATCTGAATGTTTTTGTAATATTGTCACATGTTTCACATCTCAACATAAAACTATCATGAAAAATACAGATTAGATCAACAATGGGTTGCAACGAAAAGGGATTATCATTATGGAAAAGGGAAAGTACAGGAAGGATAGTACAAAAAGAATTATAAGTTACAAATTTACAAGAAGAAATGTTGGAATGAAGATTTCCAGCTCTTCAGTGACGCTCTCTTGGATGATTAGTGCTAATTTTCCATATATACGATTTTGAATACCCCCTTGTCTGTTTCCAAAAATATAATTTGACCAAATTCTTACACATTGAGAGTGTTCCTTGATAAAACTTCACATATTCCAACTGCCCTAGTTTGGCCTAAATACTCTCAAACTGCCCCAGTTTGTGACTTGAGGCAAGTTCACTTCTTCGGATGTGTCAAGTACCATTTTTTAAAACCCTAACTTTTGCCTAGGTCGCTCTTTCGAGTTTTCAACCTAGCGGATCGCTCTAACTTTTGCCTAGGTCGCCTTTTTAGGTTTTCAGCCTAGCGAGCCATTTTTCTTTTTTTTTAAGCATAGTACATTTTGACTGCATCTGAATTTATGAGAAGTGGTAAATCTTCACCATCCATGTTTGTGAGAATCAAAGCCCCTCCTGAGAAAGCCCTTTTTACAACATAAGACCCTTCAAAGTTTGGAGTCCATTTTCCTCGATGATCCTTTTGAATGGGAAGAATCTTCTTAAGCACCAGGTCTCCTTCTTGAAACTGTCGTGGATGCACCTTTTTTGCATAGGCTTTCATCATTCTCTTCTGGTAAAGCTGACCATGACACAGTGCAGCTAATCTCTTTCCTTCAATGAGATTCAACTGATCAAGTCGAGTCTGGACCTATTCAGCTTCTTCTAATCCTGTCTCCATCAGCACTCTTAATGATGGAATTTCCACTTCAATAGGGAGTACTGCTTCTATTCCATAAACTAAAGAGAAAGGGGTTGCCCCAGTTGAAGTACGAACGAACGTACGATAGCCATGCAGTGCAAATGGTAGCATTTCATGCCAATCTTTGTATGTTACAACCATCTTCTGGATAATCTTCTTGATGTTCTTGTTTGCTGTCTCAACTGCCCCATTCATTTTAGGGCGATAAGGTGAAGAATTGTGGTGTTCAATTTTGAAACTCTCACACATCTCTTTCATCATCTTATTGTTTAGATTAGTGGCATTGTCAATGATGATCTTGCTTGGCAAACCATAACGACAAATCAACTCCCTTTTGACAAACCTGATCACTACACTCCTGGTGACATTAGCATAAGAAGCAGCTTCAACCCATTTTGTGAAGTAATCAATTGCAACAAGAATAAAGCAATGTCCATTTGAGGCCTTCGGTTCAATGGGCCCTATGACATCCATTCCTTACATTAAAAATAGCCAAGGTGTTGTTAAAACATTCAAAGGTACTGGTGGTGCGTGAACCTTGTCAGCATATGTCTGGCATTTATGGCACTTCCTTACATAATTGAAGCAATCAGTTTCGATTGTCAACCAATAGTACCCAGCCCTTAGGATCTTTCTTGCCATTGCGTGCCCATTTGCATGAGTTCCAAAAGAACCTTCATGAACATCTCTAATGATTTTCTCTGCCTCCATTGCATCAACACATCTTAGCAGCACTATATCGTGATTCCTCTTATAAAGCACTTCCCCATTAAGAAAGAAACCCATTGCGAGTCTTCTGAGGGTCCTTTTGTCATTTTCTGAAGCATCTAGAGGGTATTCTCTGCTCTGGATAAAGCATTTGATGTCATGATACCATGGTTTCCCATCTGGCTCTGCTTCTACCATTTGACAATATACCGGTTGGTCACGACTTTCCAATTTTATAAGTGGTAAGTCACTATCATGGCTTACTTTGAACATTGATGATAATGTGGCTAAAGCATCAGCCAACTGATTGTCTTCTCGAGGGACATGATGGAATATGACTTTGTCAAGTTGTTCAATTAACTTCTTGATGTAAGCATGATAAGGGATTAATTTGGCATCTCGTGTCTCCCATTCTCCCTTTAGTTGATGAATGACCAAGGCGGAGTCCCCATATACCTCAAGAACTTTTGCCTTTGATTCTATTACTGCTTAGATTCCCATGGCACATGCTTCATACTCAGCTACATTGTTTGTACAATCAAAGCACAGTCTAGCAGTGATTGGGACGAAATTATTTTAGGGGAAATCAGTATGGCTCCAATTCCATGCCCTAGTGAATTGGAAGCTCCATCGAACAACAATCTCCATTTTTCTTTTTCTAGGGATTCTTCTTCTCCAAATAAAGCCATTATATCTTCATCAGGGAATTCACACTGCATAGACCCATATTCCTCCACAGGTTGACTGGCCAAGAATTCTGCAAGGGCGCTGCCTTTTATTGCCTTTTGGGTGACATAGACAATGTCATATTCTGATAGCAGAACTTGCCAACGTGCAATCCTCCCCGTGAGAGCAGGCTTTTCAAAGATGTACTTGATTGGGTCCATTTTGGACACTAACCAAGTGGTGTAACTCAACATGTACTGCCTCAAATGGTGGGCCGCCCATGCCAAGGCACAACACGTGCGTTCCAACAATGAGTATTTTGCCTCATAGTTAGTGAACTTCTTACTCAAGTAATAGATGACATGTTCTTTTCTACCAGTTTCATCATGCTGCCCCAGTACACAGCCCATGGATTCATCTAATACAGTCAAGTACATGATAAGAGGTCTTCTTGGCACTGGAGGTACCAAAACTGGGGGTTCTTGCAGATACTGCTTGATCTTCTTAAATGCTGCCTGACAATCTTCATTCCATTCTACGGTCTGGTTTTTACGCAGTAACTTGAAAATTGGTTCGCACGTTGCAGTTAATTGGGATATAAATATAGCAATATAGTTCAATCTCCCCAAAAACCCTCGAACTTCCTTTTCAGTGCGAGGAGGTGGCATCTCTATGATTGCCCAAACTTTGTCTGGATCAACTTCTATCCCTTTCTGGCTAACCACAAACCCGAAAAGCTTTCCTGATCTTACACCAAAAGTGCATTTAGCAGGATTTAGTTTGAGCTTGAACTTTCTCAAACGTTCAAAGAGCTTTTATAAATTAACAACATGGTCTTCTTTTGTTCTAGACTTAGCAATCATGTCATCCACGTAAACTTCTATTTCTTTATGCATCATGTCATGGAACAAAGTTACCATTGCCCTTTGATAAGTTGCTCCTGCATTCTTCAATCCAAATGGCATTACTTTGTAGCAAAAAGTTCCCCATAGAGTAATGAATGTAGTCTTCTCCATGTCTTCAGGTGCCATCTTGATCTGATTGTATCCCGAGAAACCATCCATGAAGGAGAAAAATGAATGTTGAGCAGTGTTGTCCACCAAGACATCTATGTGAGGTAGAGGGAAGTTGTCTTTAGGGCTAGCCCTATTCAGATCTCTATAGTCAACGCACATTCGTACCTTCCCATCTTTCTTCGGGATAGGAACAATGTTGGTGACCCATTGAGGGTACTTTACAACAGTAAGGAAACCTACATCAAACTGCTTTTTAACCTCTTCTCTAGTTTTTAGTGACATCTCTGGCTTCATTCGTCTCAACTTTTGCTTGATGGGAGGATATTCTGGGTTTAATGGCAATTTATGTTCAACCATGCTAGCATCTAGTCTGGGCATATCTTGGTATGACCATGCAAAAATATCGCAATAATCAGATAAGAGCTTGACTAACTTGCTTCGCTCATCTTCTTTCATGGAAGTGCCAATTTTTACTTCTTTTTTATCATCTTCCGACCCTAAATTAATCACTTCAGTTGGCTCTTCATGGGGTTGAATTTCTTTGGCCTCTTGCTCCATTAATCTCATTAACTCAGGAGAGGGTTCCCAATTGTCATCATTATCCTCATTAACATGATTAATAGGATGGTTAAAATCATATAATGGGGTCATAGCACTGTTATTTTCAAGAGAGTCACTTTTAGATATGCATTTATTGGTATTAACACAAATAAAAAGAAGTAATGAATAAAGGTTAATGTAATGGTCGAGCAAAAAGCTAAAAAGAAAAGAAAAAAATGGCAAGATAATTTGAAAATGCATTTATTGATAGTAAATATTAAAATGAAAACATGTGAGCCCGCCTTTACAACATATCTTCCTAAAGCCTTGGGCAGAGCTAAAGGATTAACATTACAAAATTACTTTGAATCAGTTTCAAAGGTCATGGGAAAATCAACGAACTCCCAATTGTTGAGCTCTGCATCTGGGGAACAAGGGTACACCAGGTTGACACCATGATTGATGGGTTGATCATCTTCGATAGCGGTCACTTGGTTCAGAAACACTAATCCCACACTTCAAAAACTTTAACAGATGTCACAGATGGGAATTCCCTCAGCTTTAGGCTCCCGATTTTCCAATCGAGCCAACCTCCTTTCTTTTTTCTCTTCTATGACCCTTTTCTTATCAGCTTTGGTGGGTTTATATCCTAACCCGAACCTATCTTTGTTTTCATAGGGCTGTAGGAACTTCATAATGCCTTATTCGTTCATTCCCATTCCCCTTCCACATTGATATCCTTTTTCAAGCATGACCTTAGCCATCATCATGGATGCATTAGATGGCTGTGACTTTAGAATTTGAGCTCCTTCTTCCACATAAGTGGCATTAACAATCTCCAGCTCTTGGAACGCAGTTTCAAGAGCTTCTTCTGTAGCTTCAATGTAAGGGGTTAAAGGTGGTTTACTCACCAACAGGTCTTCTTCACCCGAAATGATTACCAACCTATTGCCAACTATGAACTTCACTTTCTGATGCAATGTGGATGGCATGGCTCCGGCGAAATGAATCCAAGGCCTCCCCAAGAGACAGCTGTAAGTTGGTGTAATGTCCATTACCTGGAAGAGTATATGAAAAGTAGTAGCTCCAATTTGAACTGGGATATCAATTTCTCCTATTACTTCTCTCCAGGTCCCATCAAAAGCTCTCACGATCATTGTACTTGGTTTCATGTAAGTCCCATCAAAAGGTAACTTGGAGAGAGTTGATTTTGGCAACACATTCAAAGAGGAACCATTGTCAATGAGCACTCTAGCCATTATATGCTCTTGACATTTGATAGAAATGTGTAGCGCCTTGTTGTGTCTCATTCCTTCAGCAGGTATTTCATCATCAGTGAAAGTGACATAATTATCAGCAGTAATGTTGCCAATTGTAACACCCTAGCTCTGATACCAACTAATGTAACACCCTAGCCCTAGGGCCCAACTAATGTAACACCCTAGCTCTGGGCATCACATTTCTGACTTCCGACTCATAATCTGAAAAGAAGTTCGCACAAAGTTTGAGTTATAAAAGATGGGTTTTAAAATTCCTTCTTTACTGAAACGTAAATTTACTGAAAATATTAGGTAACATTGAAAATCATATTTCAACTATTCATTATACAATACTTACACCAATTAATATCATAATTTAAAGAGAAATATATAATTAACAGACTTATATATTTTTGACAGACAGTAGCAAACCCCATGACGGGTCCTACTTAATAGCACGGTACAATACTAGCGAGAAACTTTAACATACTTATTCCTTATCTGTCCATCTTGATGCATCAAACATCTGTTCCTTTGTCAACACTGCACACCTTCGAGTCCTGAATGTCCACTCCTTATTGTTGTCACCAATCTCAGAGTATTTATCTCCCGTTATGTCTAAGACAACTCAATCCTTCTATTGTTTGATTTTAACAATATAGACACAAAGAAAAAACAACATAACAAAGAGGTGATATCACCTACACCAATACCAACATGGCAAAGACGTAGATAACACACAAATACAACAATATCATACGGATAGATCATACCATAATCATGTTATCGATTATCATCATCATCATCCAATCATTTATCGGTTTAATCATCATCCAATCATTTATCAATTCAATTATCATAACCAATAACCAATATTCCTCAATTAATATATCACACGATATAAATACTCAGATTTATGCATATGTACAAAGACTCAGTTTTTCAAAAACAACTCCATGGAGGTTTTCACAATTTCGAGAAGAATGCTCTGGTCAATTGTCAGCCTTAGCCCAAAGACAATCTCTCAGTCCTTGAAAAGAATCGTGTTCTTGTCAGGTATCGTCAATGCGTTGCAACGGACTGCATCGCCAAGTGGCACAGGGTACTCGCTAGTTGTCCACCGGTCGACCGCCACGCCTCGACGCCCCCAAGATCCATCATAGACCTCACTATCAATTCTTATTCCCTCTTCAACCACAAGGGCCATAATAGCTATTAGCTATATTTTATACAATGCACAAATATATCAGTGCAAGTCCAACCCCAAAGGGCCAAATCTTTTCAATTTCATTTGTTCAATGTAATCATATGCTTCAACGCATATTTTTTCAATGCACGTATAATGCACCAAATCCAATCACGACATATCTTTCCAATGCATGTATAATGCACCAAATGCCAATCATAGGCAAAACATGTCATTTTCTCATACAGTGTCCATACACCGGTTCAACAGTAATTATACTATATTTTCAACACAAAATCATGTTATCATGTTTTCATAGTTATAAAACACTTTCGCCGTGTTTTCACAAAATTGCATAACATTTCCATTATGTTTTCACAATTCCAAAATGTTTTTGTTACATTTTCAAAATTCTAAAACGTTTCTGATATATTTTCCCAATACTGTAACACTTTTGTTACGTTTTCAAAATGCCGCAGCTCTTCTGTTGCACTTTTAAATCACGTATTAATTTTTTAATGTCTTTCTCAATCGCGTAAAAATATACGTTTCTCAAATCGCATATTTTTCCACTGTTTCAAAATTGCGTATATTTTTCAATAATATTTTCAATAGTGTAAAATATTTAAACGCTTCCCAAATCTCATAACAATTTTCTACCATTTTTCATAATTACGTAAAAATATTCTATCATTATTTAATCACATAGTGATTTTTCAACTGTATTTCAAATCACGTAAAATATTTAAACTTACATAAAATATTTAAAGGTAATTCAAATCACGTAGAAATATTTTAACATATTTCAAATTAGCGTAGAAGTATCATTTTTAAGATACGTAAATCATTTTTCACCATTTTACAATCATGTAAAATATTCCTTAATATTCCAAACATTATTTTGAACTTTCAAATAAGTCAATATCATTTTTAACACATTTTCTTACTCAAGAAAATCTTTTTCCCGTTTTTTACTCAAGAAATTCTTTTTCAAATATAATCCACAAAATTACTTTTTCATTGATATAAATCAATGTTTCAAATCTTAAAATTTTCACACGTACTTCAAAACTTGAAAATAAGTTATACTTTATTAAATTCTCAAATCACCATTATATTCTCCATTTTTCTCAAAGCATTTCCAAACACAACCTTCTTCAAAATAAATTAAAGTTCGAAAACATTTTCGTTTACAAAAACTTAATTTCTCAAGTGATAAATGCTCTAATTCCATTTCCAAATTCTTGTATTAACTCAAGTTACGTTTCCACTTTGAAAATCACTTTGTTCATAAAAATCAAGGCATTACAAGCCTTCAAAAACGTGGACATGACTATTGAAATCATTAAATATTTTTCCTTCTAAATTGATATGGTTTTACACAAACAAAACCATTAAAATTTTATTTTCAAAACCGAAGTACCGATGGTTATAAAAACCAAACCCATTTGTTCAAATTCATTTTCACTTTCTTTGCAAATCCTTTTTCATTCTTAGTCAAAAATCTTTTCCTTAATATATATTTTCTCAAAATCACTTTTTATTGATCTAGTCCTACAAAATCATATTGAGTTGTGTTAATTATTGTTTCTTAACTTTAAATTTCCTAACGTTTTCCAAAACTCAAATAAAATTCTTCGTGAGTAAATTTAAGTTACAAACATTTTCTTTTATATTTCTAAATCACTTCTAAAAATTGATTCTTTTTAAATTAATTTGAAGTTCAATACTTTCAATCTTCTTTTTATGAAAATTCCACTTCACCTAATTTATAAAACTTAATTCTCTTTTCAAAAATCCTTATTTGAAAGTTCTTGTATTTCATAACATCAAAACGTTTTTTCTAAATTATCAAAACCTTATAGATGGCCATTGGAATCATGAAATATTTTTCTTCTAACTTAAATAAATTCCATTCTTGTTTCTACACAAAATAAATCAATAAAATTTCATTCTAAAATTTGTGTTCATGTTTTCTTAAAAAAAATAAACCTTTAGTTCATTTTCCACACTCCTCAAATCAATCCAATTTTATTCTTTCATAAACATATTAATTTGTAAACACCTATTTTGAGGTGTCTTGGCCGAAATTCTCATTGTTCTAGGGATCAAAATTTAATTTCCTTGTTCTTGAAAAATTTCAACATTGACCCTCATCAAGGGCATCAAAACCGTAGCTCTTCCTTGGCCATTGGAACCAAGATCAATTTTCTTTCCATCCACACATCATGGCATACATATATATATTTCATCATAAATATCACAAATATGCCATATACTCATCATGCATATTATAAGTATACTATCAAAGCCATAAAATCATGCAAAGCATATTAAGCATAGACAAAAATAATCAAAGCACGAGAAAATAAAGCAAAGCTCATAAACACACAATTAATTATTACATGACCATGGATTGGAATTCTCACATGAATTCACAATCCATCAAATATAAGACCATCTCCCACCACCATAATTAGTTGGTGAGATGGATCTCCCTCTTACCTCTTGAAGATCCTCAAAGCTTCTGATTTTGCTTCTCTTTCCAAGTCTTTCAACACTAAGGGCTTCTCAAATTCAAAACAAAATACATAAAAATTTATATACTAAGCTTGATTAAGAGGAACCATGGATCAAATATAGTTTAGAACATGAAAAAAAGAAGAGAAGAAATGAAGTCTTCTTATACTTCACCTCAAAAATCCAATAACTTTGATCTTGAAGAAAGTCCATGAAGATGAATGATTTAGAGAAAATCTCCAACATGAAAGTTGCTTAGAATATCATGTAGATTCAAGATCTATGGTTGGATTAAATTAAACAAACCATGGAACAATCATGGCTTAAAAAATCATAAACATGAATTTAAACCATAAAAACCAAAGTTTACCTCTAGGAAAGTAAGGTAAAAGTGGGATTTTGAAGCACTTAGAGTGGGATTTTGGGAAAACTTTCTAAATGAAAAGTGTTTAGAATGGTGTTTAGCTCTAGGAAATGATGAGAGTGAAAATTATAGGTAATGGATAGTGTATTTGGGTGTAGAGACCGAACCAATGGAGAGAAAATGGAAGGAAAAATGATTGATTGGTTCTTGGGATTTTGAGAGAATAAGATGGAGGCTTTTTTTTTTGGTGAAGTAGAAAAATGAATATGGAGAGTGTGACCAAAGGTGCTGCTGCCGTGGGAGTGAAAGAATGGAGAGATATGAATTCATTTGGCATAATTGAAGGCTATCACATGATGCACAAAGTCTTCCACTTTGTCATCTTTTTCTTTGGCCTAAAAAGGCTACTCCAACATGTCTCAACATGTCTCTTCTTCTTTCTTGCTTCTCCAACCGTCCCCCCTTCATCATGCACTCCAAAGTTGTCATAATTACTTGCTAATTGATTAGTTAATTCATTAGATTAAGTTTCCTAATCAATCTTAACTAATTTTCTAATTACATAACTAATTAATTAGACATATTATTTCATATATTATAATCTCTAATTAAAATTAGGATATCTAATTAAGAATTAGATTATAACAATTTAACATTTAATTTAGTTTACTTGGCTTATTAATTAGGCCATTATTTGAAGCATTTCTAGCCATTGATTAATTCAATGGTTAGGATTTAAGTAGACTTTTGATTTTTAGAAGACTAAATCTAAGCCATTGGATCCTTCTCCTTTAAATTCTAACCATTAGATGTGTCTCCAAAATAAAGGGTCAAGATTGCTCCTTCAAACTTTAAATCCAAGGGTTATAATTAGTCATAACCTTTTTAGAAGACCAAATCTCCACCCTTGATTAATTCTTCATCCAATGGTCATAAATGGTCCTTGTTACTTTACAAGACCAAATCTCCACCCTTGATCAATTCTAAATCCAATGGTTGTAAATGGTCACTTTATATAATCAAATTTACACCGTTGATTAAATCTACGGTTGATATTGAAGCTTGCCTAACTAAGTTTATTCTCACACCATTGATTAAATCAATGATGATTATCTTATGTTTCTTTATTAAATTTATTTCTTAACCGTTAATTGAATCAATAGTGGATATCCAAACCACCAATGTTAACTTAAGCAATATAATTTCTATTTTTATCTACTAAAAATCCCATGAAAGAATATATTTACTATATTTTTATCTTCCGATAAATAAATATAGTACAAAACAAATTTTTTAAAACTGTTTCCGGATTCAGGTTTAGTAAGATCCCCTGTCTCCGTCTAAAAAGTACAAATTTTTCTATGCGTAGAAAAATTTTCCACTTTGCGGGACCCACCTGAGCCCATGTATGGTCATCTGGGCCCACAAACACTTCGTGGGGCCCACAAACAGAAAAAATGTAAAATCACACGTAAAATCACAAAAATTAGAAAATATATGAAAATCAAGTCAGATTGTTAAAAATAATTAACAGTCAAGAGAAATAAATACAGAAAGATTTTCCCTGGCCCGGAAATTATTATTTTCCTGACACGGAGTAAATCACTTAAAACGATCAAATACGCTGACGGAATAAACAAAATAATTTTACAGTATCCAGAAATTACTAAACAGTAAAATTCTGTTAGCTGTCAAAATTACTGTTTATAGGATAGGAAATTTTGGGGTGTTACACCAATAATACCGCCTAACTTGTCAACTGTAATGTCATGAGAAACATGGGCTTGATTCAGTATCTTCATCAATATTTTTCTGTGCGGCTCAGAATTCATCAATAAGGACAAGAGAGATATCCTTGCAAGGGTGCAATTCAACTGATCTACCACTTTGTATTCATTTTGCTTGATGAACTTCAAAAATTCACAGGCCTCTTCATCAGATACCTCCTTCTTATACTCATTTAGCTTTGCCAACTCTTCCTTTACTTTTACATCATTTCCCATGGAAATCTCTCCTACTTTGCTCTTCCCCTTACAGTTTCTTTTCTTTTCTTCTTCTTCTTGCCCTTTTCGCAGCTCCTCTAGAGTATAAATACGACCACTTCGTGTTATCCCTCCGATCCATGATATATTAGTGACAATAGAGGTCGGACAAGATGAAACTTTTGGTTGATCGTTTGTGGGATTGCTTCCAAGGATTTGCACATCATAATTCCACGGTACTGCCCTTGTGTTTTTGAATGGAACAGGGCTAGGAACTTGAATAGTGATGGGCCTTGGGCAACATGGAGATGGCGCAGCTGCAACTTCAATGTAATAGATAACTAATGGTTTGATAACTGGACTTGCAATGGAAGGGACTAGAGAGTTTATGGCTTGACCTTCTTGCAATTGTGGAATAGCATACTCATCCACTATGCTTATGCCACCATTGTCACATAAATGACCTATTTGCACTAATTACATGTCCATTAGATCTTGGAGCATTTGTCTGAACTCACCACATTCCCCAATAGAATGCCCCACATTCCCATGGAGATTGCACATTATTTCATCCTCGTCGCCCTCTTTTTCTTTAATACGAGCTTCCATCATCCCAGATTTGCACAACTCTTTAAAAAAGACCCTCATGGGGGTTTTGACATCTGCCACTCGTCTTATAAGCTGCTGGGCAGAGCACTCCTCTATAGTATGGATTGTAGGATTCCCATGGTTAGGCAAAGGGTTGTGGCCCACACTAGGGGTACTTGGCTTGAAATTCAACCATTTGACGTTGATTAGATCTTGCACCTTAAACTTCAGCGCTTTGCAATTCTCTGTGGAATGCCCTACGACCCCTGCATGGTAATCACATTTAGCATTTGGGTCAAAACCTTTAGAGTATGGGGGTTCTAATGGCTTCATCGGGCAAGGAGCCAAGAGAGAGTTACAGATGAGTTGGGGTAGTAACTCAGTGTAGGTCATGGGAATTGGGTCGAAGTGGACAAATTTCCTTTCTTGGTTATTTGGTGGTTTTCTTTGGTTTGTGTTTGGATTTTGGGTCCATGGTTGAGTTGTTTGAGGCGGTAAGGTAGGGGGTGTCTGGTGTTGAGTAGGGGATGGCGTTCGGTAGGGTATCATCAGGTGGTGAGGCTGAGGGTAATGAACTTGTGAAGCATTGGCAACATACGGGTGGTAAGGTTAGGGATATGGAGCTTGGGAGATATTAGCAAAGTATAAGTTGTAAGGTATGTAGGGAGGTTGGAAGGATGGTTGAGTATTGCTAGGTGATCGGTTATGTTTCCCTTGGGTAAACCTTCTTTGATCAAAAGTAACAGCATGGGTTTCTCCTTCCCTTTTTTTCCATGTTCGGGGCCTCTTGGCATTAAATGTCTGTGTTGAACTTTCAACTATCTTCCCACTTCTCATTCCTCCCTCGACTCTTTCTCCAATGATGACCATGTCCGAAAAATTTGATGACACATTCCCTATCATTTTGTCATAAAAGGGTGATTTCAGAGTGTCGATGAACGTGGCCACAATTTCTCTCTCTGTCAATGGGGGCTCTACCTGAGCAGCCATTTCTCTCCACCGCTGAGCATATTCCTTAAAGGTTTCAACATCTTTCTTAGCCATATTCTACAATTGTAGTCTATCGGGTGCCATATCGATGTTATACTTATACTGCTTCAAGAAAGCATCAGCTAAATCCTTGAAACTCCTCATATGGGCACGCTCAAGATGTGTGTACTAATTCGAAGCTGCCCCAGTTAAGCTGTCTTGGAAGAAATGGATTAGCAACTTGTCATCATGTGCATGAGAAGCCATCTTACGGATGTACATGGTTAGATGGTTCTTTGAACAAGTGGTTCCCTTATATTTGTCAAAATCTGGGACTTTAAACTTTGGGGAAATCACCACATTCGGGACAAGACAGAGCTCTGAGGCATCTAAAAGACCATAGCCACTTGCTCCTTCTATGGCTCGTAGTCTCTCTTCAAGAATTTCAAACTTCTCTTTGAACTGAGGATTTTCAGCAGAAGAATTCGTTGGATATTGTGGCATGAAAGTAAGAACAAGATGTTGCAGAGGTGGGATTCCACTAGCAACAAGGTAATGAGCATGTGGTTGGGCTCTGCTTAATGAATTTAAAGCAGGCATGTTTCCATCAGAGGGATTGGAGGCCTGTGGTGGTACAAATCCGAAAGGGAGACCATGTGGTGGGATAAAGAAAGGGAATGGGTGCTGTGTTGGCATGGCTTCACTGACATTTAGCTGAGTGACTTGGGTTTGAGAAGTGTTTGGCGGGTTTGAAGTTGGCATTACCACTAGGTTGGTATTATTAAGGGGGTTGGCGGCTAATGATGGTACATATCTTGGAGGGAGACCATATGGTGGGAATGATGGCACCTGGTTTTCCTGCGAACTGGTGACCGAGGGTTGAGTGGTGTTGTTTGGATAAATGATGAGTGGCATCACAACCCCTTGAGGATTAAAACATTGGTATTGTAGAGGAATTGAAGTGAAACTGGGCGGGTGAAGAGGCGTGGCCGAATGTCCTTCGTTTGCCACTGAGGGATTCCCATCTGTGTTCCTTCTATTTTCCATGGACTGTAGCATCTCCATCATCTTGGACATTTGCTCTCTGAGCTGATTCACTTCATCCTTCAACTCTTGAGTTTGTTCTATTTCATCCATGATCCTAGCTTGGGAACGAGTCCTATAAGGATGTCGTAGAGACAGTTTTTTTTTCTGTATTCATTATTTGTTATCATTATTAGGAGCATCAGGAAGAAAAAAAATGCAAATAAAAGTAAAATTATACATGCAGAGACATTATCCAAAGCAGCAAACGATATTGATAAACCTCGTTCATTCAAAAAGAAAAGCTTTAAGGCCATAGAGAGTTAGCCTTTACAACATAATGATCATGCTACTCCTCAAGTCAAACTTGTCTTATTTATCTAAAGATGGAGACATTAGCTTTATAAAACAAGACAGAATGAATAAGGTTAACTCAATATTTTCATTAAAATCGAGGAACATTACATAAGTACTCCCCAAAACTAATTTTGGTAGTTTTCGTCATTGAAATTTGCCGAGGAAGTTGAGATCCTTCCTAACTTGGGTCAAAAGCTCTTGGGTTTCTCCTGGCATCAACTTAACTTCTACTTCGAGAATCTCTCTTGCCCTTTTCCTCGATCGATTAGAGATCTCCCTCACATTGTCAATTACCACTTTGGCCTTCCGCTCCATATCTCGACTCGCATTAAGGTAGAAATTTTTTTCATTAGTCAAGAGAATAACATCATTCTCTAGTTTATTCTTCTTATTCTCTAAGGAAGTAGACCGTTCAACATGGTCTTTCAACTGTTGATTCAAGATTTCAAATTCAGCCTTGAACCCCTCAAATTGGCCATTTTTTCTTTGAATGATTGCCTCGAGGACTTGACAAGCCTCTTTTAGCTTCTTTATCTCAATCTCCTTAGAGACTACTTCCTGTTCTTGACTTTGTGTTCTCCTTCTTGCGGTGTCAAGTTGAGTCATTAAGGATCTCCTCTCAGTGGCCCACTGCTGATAAATGATTTCATACCAGCCTTCTGCTTTAGCGTGGTAGTCTTTGGGTTCATTAAACTGGTGCATTGGTGGCTCCGGGCTTGGTACCTTGGGAGCAAGGAACCCTTTCTTCCTATTAGCTTGCCAAAATGGATAATCTTTTGTTGTTTCAGACGAGGGGAGACCGGGCTTCACACTTCTCGCATTTTTCCAATCTTCAATGACTTCTTTGATTTTGTGGACAATTCTTTCATCACCATATGAGAATTCAAATGTTGACAATCCACGAGTCATAGGAACGAATTGCAAGGAAGCCATCTGTCTTCGGGCCATAGCTGGAGCATAGCCCACAACTCCCCATTGGCCAATAAGTGGAACCCACAGTTTACTTCCACATCTATATATGGTATAAGTGAAGGAAAACCACTTGGCCCTCCAGACCACTTCTTTTATTTCCATGAAAAAATTGATTCATTACCTCATCGTAGGAGTTCGGGGAGGCCAATTGTCACGACCATATAGAGAGAGCGGGTGCTTAGGTATGACATACCGTTTTAGATTAACTTTTGGATGGTTAAAGCACTTCAAGGTTGGCATATGACTAAGCATCCATACTGCAAGCAATGGTGCACATCCCCAAAATGTTCCTTTCTGATGGACTCGACAATAATTTAGGGATCGAATTGTCTCAGCTAAAATTGGTGGGGTTGGGTGTACCCTATGCTCGATCTGCTCGAATAAATTTATCACATGTCCATCTATTTGATTTTTCTATCTCGGGAAAATTACTAACCCATAAATAGCGAGGGCTAGTGCTACCAAACCAAAACTTTGATCAACTTGAGCTTCAACCATCCTAAGCAAGAACTCTGAATCTAGACTTCGTCCTCCATCCATCATGTACTTGTCTAATTCATTGGCATGAATACCTATCAATTTGGACAGCATCCTTCTTGGCGTCTTCTTGGGGTCATGTGAGTACACTTTGTCCTTGGGCATGTCATCTCTATTAAAAAGCTTAGCATACTCCTCAATCGTTGGCACCAAGTCAAATTGTTGGAAAGTATAACACCGATATGAGGGATCCCAAAAATGAAGCATAACTTTCAACATTTGGAGGTCAGGGGTGATGAACATGAGAGCTGCAATATCTCCATACTTGTCATTGAACTCTTCTTGTCTTCTCATACTACACCACACATTACGGAGCCTCCTTAGGTCATTTTGCTTAAAGTCATAGCTCCCCATTAAGGGAGGTAAAGGAGCATCCCCGTGATGCGAATTATTTCCTTCCTTGGCTTGGATTCTTGCAGACTCTTCACTGACAGCCCGAATACTCTCTGCCACCTCAGACATTAGAGTCATCTTTCCCTTATTCATGCTCGAGGTTTATCGATATCTTCACAGTATTGAATCACACATGCAAATGCAAAGTACAAGAAAATAACAAAAAGGGAGTTAGCAACTACAAAATAAAAGACAAACAGAAATTTCTCATGTGTTAGAGGGAAAGGGGTACCTAATCTTGGTACCTGTCTGGCAGGATGGGTTCTATGAACAATGGTAGCTCTAAGGTTATATCTACAAGTGATAGCTTTGGTTCTAGACCCTTATCAAACAAAAGGTCCCCAAATTGCCCCTTGCTGTCACCAATACTTTGGCTAGCAAGACTCCTCCATCCTCACCCATGATAGGTTACAAGCGAAAAGAGTTCAATTTGAGTAAGGGGTTTTCATGTGCCTAACCGAAGACCAAAGGTCTCAGAAAGCAACACTACTTCGCCCTCTATCTAAGCCTACAAGGTACTGAGCTCGGGAATAGAGCTTGTGTGTGAAGTAAGTGATAGTGATGTGTGTGTGAGAACATATGTACAAAAATTTAAAAAGATAAAATTACCCCCAACTTGCAAAACATATATACAATAACCAACTAGTAATCATCTACCCTAGGGTTTCAACAACCAATCAAAAATAAATAAATAAATAAATAAAGAAACACAAATATATATACAAATAAATTAAAGCAAACACATGATAACATTATCGAAAAGAAAAAAAAATTTACAAACAAATAAGAAAACAAAACAAAGACAAAAGTGGGTAAAATAAATAAATAGACATTATTAAAAATTTGCACAACAAACAACGATAGGCCTGACTCTCCAATATTCCCCAGTGGAGTCGCCATCTGTCGCAACCGGGATCGTGACGGGACGATCGAAAAATAAAAGATTCGCTTTTAGAAAAATCAATCAATGGAGTCGCCACCAATGTTTATTTGAATTGGGAAAACATTAGAAAAACCCTTTAATTAGGAAACTGGTCTTTTGGAAAATGAGTTTGGATTCGGGAGTCGATTACAGGTAGGGAAGGTATTAGCACCCTACACTGCCCGTTCCAAGAACGATACCTTATGTTAGTTGTGCAAAATTTAATGATCTCAAATATATTTATTTTTGCCCTTTTTTAGAAAAAGATTTTGTAACTAAAATTTTTTATTATTTTTTTTAAAATAAAGAAAAGGAATAACCAAATTGTGAAAATTTATTTTTTGACTTGACAGAAATGAATTTCTGCTCCTACGTATCCCCTGGTGCAATGGGGAACTCAAAGTCACGTAGTTCTTTACAAAATGATTGTGAGCTGGTTGTTTTTAAATTTTTTTAAAAAAATTTGAGAAATCATTTGATTTTTTTATGTTTAGAAAAATGTTTGAATCATTTAGCTGTCGCAACTCAGATGATTCTGAAAATTATAAGACTAACAAGTTGTCACAACTCAGTTAATCTCATTTTATTTTTATTATTTTTTAAAATGTTAATTTTTTATTTTTTATTTTTATCATTTTTTATTTTTTTAGCTTTTTTATTTATTTATTTATTTTCCTTTCTTTTTTTATCTATCTTTTTCTATGTGGATATTTTTTTTACATCTTCATATTTTGTAAAACACAATTGAACCAACCCACGTAAGTGGGCTGGTATTTCAGTAACCCAACATCCTTTTCTCTTAAAAAAAAAAAGAGTCAAAACTGACCAAACAGAGCAAATAGGGTGCAGCAAAACAAATCACGTGAGACCCAAAGAAACAAAAGAAGAAGAGAAAGTGAGGCTCTTCTCTGGTACCGTGAGAGGCGACGCGAAGGGTGGAGGCACCGGCCGGAGTTCAAGTGGAGCGTCAACAACGCGCAGTGGAGCTTCGGATCTAGGCTCGCGAGGGTTTGTGGCCGGTTTTGATGGTGCGGTTCGCGAGTTGGTCAGAGTTTGCTCACGGTAGTGCAGCGGCGCAGTGACGCAGATGGTCACGGATCTGGGTTCGTGGAGCACGCTATTGCATGCCTCTGCCAGCGGCGTGGCGCACGTCTTGTTGGCTGGTTCGCGGGTCGCAGGGAGGTGGCAGAGTGACCGAGTTCGGTGGAGACTCGGAGTAGCTCACCGGCGATGTGCGGTGCGAGGCTCGCGTGCTTTGGCTGGCAGCACGGCGTGGGGAAGGCCTTTGTAGAGCTTAGACGGTGGTTATGGAAGATTGCTGATGTTTATTTTTTTTGGGTTGTTACTGTTTTGTTTTGTTTTTATTGTTGAGAGGTTGAAAATAAAGGTGGTAGGTGGTTGTTTTCTCATTAAGTGATGAAGGAGAAGATGGAAGATTGAAAATGGTGTTTATGGTTGGTAGTTGGTTAATGGTGGTGAAGGATAAGGGTGAAGATTGAAGGTGGATGTTGTGTTGTTAAATTAGTGCACATGAAGTGTTTGATAATTTGTTTAAGATAAAATTTTGGATGAGTTATTGTGGGTGTGTCTTTGTAATGGAAGATGGTTGAAGATGGTGATAAGATTAGGCCGGGTTGACTGTTGGTGGTGGTTGAGGGTGATGAGGCGTGAGTCACGTGGTGGTGCAAAGTAGTGTGGGGTGATGTTCAGTAATGATCCTGAGAATGGAGGATGATGAAAATGGGTGGCGGTGTTTTGGTTGTTATGGTTGATGGGTGATGGGTGATGGTTGATGAGGCATGGCAGAAGTGATTTAGGCCTATGTGTGAGGAAATTTTTTTGTGATTTTGATCTCTGTCTGGGAGTTGTTTCTTCGGGGAATTCCTCTCTATGTTTCTTGATCTCTGTCTTTGGAATTTCTCTTTTTTTTCTCTCCCATGATCTCCTTGAAATTTATAAGATTAAGCCTGCAAAATTTTCCCTCCATCTTCGGTGGTTGGGAGACAGTGGAATCCAAATGGAGAAAGAAAATCTTCTCCTTTATAGCTAAAAAGGAGAAACTACCGTTTCAATTACAGCTGAAAGTAGAAACTGCCATTTTGATTACGTTGAATAATGTTGTAAAATTTAACTCTACATTAGATGATTGCAACATCTTTGGCTTTGCGCCCAACCACTCCACATGTCTTTCCTTTTCTTTTATTTTGTTTGATTTTGTTTTTTGTTTTTTTTTATTTTTTTTGTTTTGCACTAGGTGCATTTTTATTTTTATTATTATAAAAAAATGATTTTTTTATTTTTATTTTTACAAACGAACAAAAAAAATAATTAAAAAAAATTCAAAGCATTACAATAAAACATCAATTAATACAAATTCATTAGTTTTTGATTAAACAGTAAAAATAAAAATTTTATGGACAAAATTGGGTATCAACAATATGTCCATGTAAAGTAGAAATAGAATTGATCCTGGTGGTGGTGGAGTAACGACAAGGTGAAAACGCAACTTGGTAGCAACTTGTTCCACTTCCAGAATTGTCTTTTATGTATTAATTTGGTATATCTGTTTTAGTAAGCAATTTTAATTATTTTCTCTTTCAATTTATTCAATTTTAATATTTTTTCGATGTCGGTTTTAGTTATTTTTACTTTAATAATTGATGCTTTATGCTTTTAACTTCTTTGGATTGGCATGTGTTAAAAAAATTAATAATATTTAATGTGAATGTTTTATTTTCTAATTTTCATGTTGTGTGTGGGAATGAAATTTGTTTTCGAAAAGATATGGTTAAGCTTAAAACAACTGATGATTTTTTCAAGAGGACAATTAGTGATAGAACCGAACATGAGGGGCAACCTTCTAATGTAACTTCAAACTCTTCACCTCTTGAAATGTACAAAGTGACACCTAAATTTGAACATGAGGGATATCCTTCTAAGGTACCAAGATTTACAAGTGATGAATTTGATAATAGATTTTTAGAGTCTAATCCAGGGAAACGCCTTCAAACATGTAAATATCCTGTAAATCAAAGAGATGTTGTTATAAGGGCTTATATAAAAAAAGGTCTAACTCAACCCAAATGTGTAATTTCCCTTTAAATGATGCCAAATATCCAAAAGGATTTCAAGCTAATTGGTTTAAATTATTTCCTTCTTGGTTAGAATATTCCATTGAGAAATCACTTGATTGACATGCCTCTTGTCTTTTTTTTAAAGTAGAAACAGAATGCAAGTTCCCGAGCATCGGAAGTGGATGGATAAAAGGGTGGGTTCTAACAGGAGAAGAGTTACAGATGAGTTCATGGGGGGAGGGGTTAACGAGTTTTTTGAGTTTGTTTGTACACAAGATCAATTTAAAACAATTGGAAAGTTGAGGTGTCCATGTAAAAAATGCAAATGTAAGGTGTATCACGTTGTTGATGAAGTCAAGGCACACCTGTATATAAAGGGGTTTATGAGTGATTACTATTACTAGACTAACCATGACGAACCAAGGCCTCCCATTCCCCTAGTGGTTGCAGACAACTCATACTATAGAAGTAGTGTAGTAAGGAAAGACTTCAATAGGTATGAGCAGATGGTAATGGATGTTGCTGGACCTTCTATTGGCAATTACATTGAGCAACAAGGATTTGGTTATGTAGAACAAATAAGGGAAGATCCTAACCCAGAAGCCAAAAGATTTTTTGAAATGCTGTCAGCTGCACAAGCTCCCTTATATGATGGTTATGATAATTATTCTGAATTGTCAGCTGCATATGAAGCTCTTAGTATCAAATCTGATTTCAATATCTCCGAGACTTGTTTTAATCAATGGATGGATTTTATGGGAAATACATTGCCGAAGGATAATCGAATGCCTAGAAACTTCTATTGTGCAAAGAAAGCAGTGGAACGACTAGGGCTGGGTTTCAAAAAGATTTCTTGTTGTCCAAATGGATGCATACTTTATCGTCCTCCTTATAAGAATCTTCGTAGTTGTAGATTTTGTGGTAAGGACCGTTATAGAAGCATCACTAGAAATGGTAAGGTCAAAGAATCTCCTCAGAAAAAAATGTGGTATTTTCCACTTATCCCAAGGCTACAACGACTTTATTCCTCAATGCAAACGGCGTCTCAAATGAGATGGCATCGTGAGAATGAGAAGGGGCCGGGTTCTTTGTCTCACCCATCTGATGGAGAATCCTGGAAATATTTTGACGAACCTATCCTGAATTTGTAAAAAACCCTCGAAATATGAGGCTAGGGTTATGTGCTGATGGATTCGCTCCATTTGAAAAAACAGGTAAGACTTATTCATGTTGGTTAGTAATCGTTACTTCTTATAATCTATCTCCATGGATGTGCATGAAAAGAGAGTTCATGTTCTTAACTATCATAATTCCAGGCCCTTCCAATCCAAAAAGTAAAATTGATGTGTACTTGCAGCCGCTTATAGATGAACTAAAACTTCTGTGGAGTACCGGTGTCATAACCTATGATGTCTCACGACAACAAAACTTTGTCATGAAGACTTGTTTGATGTGGACGATTAATGATTTTCTCGCATATAGGATGTTATCAGGTTGGATGACAATGGGAAAACTTGCTTGTCCAATTTGTATGGAGCACTCAAAAGCACTGACACTTAAACATAGCCGAAAGACATCATTTTTTGATTGTCACCATCAATTCTTGCCACATGATCATTGCTATAAAAGGAACAAAAATGCTTTTAGAAAGAGACTTGTTGAAACTTCATTACCCCCGCGAAGGTTGATAGGTGAAGAAGTGTGGGATCGGGTAAGACATATACCTAACATAACTGAATCAGTAGGAGAAAATCCACCAGGGTGTGGTATTTATCACAACTAGACAAAACAAAGCATCTTTTAGGAGCTGCCTTATTGGAAAACAAATTTTCTCCTTCATAATTTGGATGTCATGCATATTGAAAGAAATGTGTTTCTTAATATCTTATACACAGTTATGGATACTAAGGGCAAGACAAAAGATAATTTTAATGCTAGACTGGACTTGGCAGAATATTGTAGACGAAAGGATCTAGAGTTGTAGGATGGTGGAGGTGGAAAGCTAAAAAAACCCAAAGCTCAATACACATTGACTAAGCAACAAAGATTAGCCGTGTGCGAATGGGTTAAGCAATTGAAGCTACCAGATGGGTATGCGCCCAATTTGGCTAGATGTGTTGACATGAGGGAAGCAAAGTTGTGTGGTATGAAGAGTTATGATTGTCATATGTTCATGCAATGTTTGCTCCCAATTGCATTCAAGGCATTACCCAAGCCCATTTGGAATGCGCTTACTGAGTTCAGTCAATTCTTCAGAGAATTAACTTCACCGTTGCTGAGAAAGGACAAATTACATGAGATGGAGCAAAACATTCCAATCATTTTATGTAAACTGGAACAAATATTTCCTTCGAGTTTCTTTGTTTCAAAGGAGCACATTCCAATTCATTTGCCCTGCGAAGCAAGGGTCGATGGTCCTATGCAATATCAATGGATGTATCCCTTTGAAAGGTTGAGTCATCTATTTATTTTTATTCTTTTCATTTAAAGCCTCATAAGGTATTTGTTACATTGATGTTCTCAATTAATAGGTTTATATGTACCTTGAAAGATAAGGTCACGAACTTAGCTAAAGTTGAAAGCTCCATTTGTGAAGCTTATTTAGTGGAGGAGACCTCTACTTTTGCTTCTTACTACTATCCACCCACTATTTCATCTAGAAGGACAAGAGTTTCACGGAATGACGATGGAGGTAAAGTTTGTTCTATCAATCCGCCATTCTTTATTTTTAATTTTTTCAATCGTCCTATTGGAAAATACAAATCTTATATCTTGCAAGAAAGGGAAATGAATGCTGCACACCTATACGTTCTTCTAAATTGTCCTGAGGTGGAGCCTTTTTTAAAGTAAGCCTCTGCATATACTTTTAATTTCATGTATCATGATTAAATCTATGAAGTGATTTAATTTGTGATCCTCAATTTCAGCATATATGTAGATTTGCTATGAGAACTTGGTCTAAATGACTTGCAAGTGGACAAACAAATCTCCACAATATTTCCCACATGGTTTAAAGAACATGTAGGATAAATATCATCTACCTAATGTCCCTGTTAATTCTTTCATTATTTGTTTAGGTAAAATCAATTAACTTACCCATTTATGATATAGGTGTTTAGTAATAACATTGAAGATGAACTTTTGAGGAGTTTGGCATGGGGGCCCTCAAACAAAGTAAACATGTGGTAGACATATTCAATAAATGGTTACAAATTCAATACAAAAGATCATGGTCAAGGGATGAGTACAACAAATTGTGGTGTTTGTGTTCGAGGTGGCGAGAATGAGACAATGGAGAATGATTACTATGGGGTTTTAACTAATATTATTGAAATGTAATATATTGGGTGGCCCTTAAAGATGCTAGTTCTATTCAAATGTGATTGGTTTGATCCCATCCCAAATCGAGGGACAAGGATAGATAATTATGGAATTGTTAAAGTTAGAGCATCTAAAAGATATAAGAATTATGATCCATTTATTCTTGCACAACAAGTAGAGCAAGTGTACTACACACAGTATCCTGAAAGGTAGCAAGGGTGGTTGGTTGTGATTAAAACTAAGGCACGGAGCACAATTCAAACTTCAGAAGCAAAAAAGCCTGAAATACATAATCCATACCAAGATGAGTCAGTCCTGCAAATGCCTATGATAGTTGCAAATGATGATATTGAACAAAGTCTTGTTGATATAGCTGGTTCAGCAGAGGAAGTACACGGTTCAACCTTGAACTAATTAGATTTGGAAGAAGTGGATAAAGATGTTGAACTAGAAGAAGAAGAAGAAGAGTAAGGGGAAGAGGAGGAGGAGGAGGAGGAGGAGGAGGAAGAAGCAGCATCAACGCAAAGAAGAAGAAGAAGAAGAAGAAGAAGAAGAAGAGAATATTCTGACTAGATTTTGTCTTTTTTTAATGAAATTATTAATGAAATGCTGTGTTATGTATTCATGAACTCTTAAATTATGCTTGCATGATTGTGGATTTCTTTAATGTGTTTACTTTAATAGTTTTATTCTAATTTTCTATGTTAATTTAATTGTACCTAATTGAATTTTATCATTACCCTTTGCATATAGATGGTAGGCAGAGGGAGAGGGAGAGGGAGAGGGAGAGGGAGAGGAAGAGGGAGAGAGAGCGGTACCTCTCAGATTGGACCTACATCTATCCCATCTCCCTATTCTCTGCCTGGACCTACCTCTATCCCATCTCCCCATTCTCATACTAGACCTACTACTATCCCATTTCCCCATTATCAGATTAGGCATACCACTATCCCATCTCCCCATTCTCAGACTGGACCTACCGTATCCCACCTCCCCATTCTCAGACTGGACCTACCGCTATCCCCACCTCCCCATTCTTAGATTGGGCCTACGTTCTCCTTAGTTGCAACTTTACATCTATCAAGGTGACCCTTCAGCTAGTTCATTTACACATCCACATCAGGTGGGGGAGAAAGGATGTAGATGGACGTATTTGGATCAAGCCAGCCAGCAAAGATCAGTAAGTTATTCTAATTATGAAATTTAATTCAAGAAGAATAGTTGTGTGTGTGTGTGTGTGTGTGTGTGTGTGTGTGTGTGTGTATATACATATTTGGACTTACAGGTTTTATCCCGATTTTGGAACGACGCGTGATATAACAATCATCTTCAAAAGAAAGTATGAAGAGCCTTGGACAAGTTGGACAGATGTGACCGACACTGTGCGTGATATATGGTTTAGAGATTTTGGGGTAATATCCTTTTAAGTCTTGTTATTAATCTATTATTAATTTAAAAATATTGTATTTGACTAATTAATATTTTTATCAATGTAGGCAAAATACAAGTGGTTACCTGAAGATAATGATATGATCAGAAAGATGTTTGAAACTAAGGGATCAGGTGCACTATCAAACAATCTATTCAAGGTGCGTGATAAAAAGGATGAGGGTACATGGATTCATCCAGATGCTAGAGCGCAGTTGTGGGTTAAATGGAGTGATCCTATCTGGCAAGCAGTGTCTATGAGGAACAGCAGAAATAAATAATCTAAAGAGGGTCTCAATGTGCACACTAGAGGATCCATATCTGCAACAGAGTATTGTAGGAGAATGGTAAGTAATGTTACATCCTTATAATTATACCATATACTAATTGCTAGATTGCTAGATAGTCTGAAATGTAGATGCATGCAAACTACAATATAATTAGAGTACTCTGATATGCTACTTTGATATGTTGAGATGAATTGTATGAGAATCTGAAATGTTGACTTCACTTTTAAAGTGTATGATAAAATCCTGGAAGCCCATGTCAAGTTTGTGGCTATGAAAGAAATGGATGAGGATAATGATTTTAGTTATTTTAGTTAGTCTTGCGCTAACATGTACGAGCACACTCAGATTTCCACCAGATATATACAGAATTTAAATTAAAAATAGTGTATTTTATCTAATGTGATTCAAGCTAAACATCAATGTCTTAGTCCTGAAATCCTCTTGCAAGGAATGCAGTGGGTCAGGGGTTTAATTATATTGTAGTATTGATGCAGCCTCATGGTCTACACTTGAGAGCCAACTTGTCAGGCATCACAAGCCTTTTTTTTAAGAATATATTGATTTGTACGTGTTATAAAACATGAATTTTTGTACGTGTTAGTCTTGTAATAAGAACAACTTCACCAACTTTATTACCTGTAAGGACCAGACACTGAATGACATGGTTTCCCATTCTTCTTACTTGCATCCTAATTCCATTGCACAATCCATTAGACTGGTCAATATTCCTTAATAACATTCCTGGAACTCCAACTTTCAATATGAGTTTATGTGGTGGAAGTCCTGAACAGTTCGTTGCATTCAACACTTTTCGAGAAAATCCATCTAATTCACTTTCCAAATTACCTCTTCTCTGCATATTGAGTCAACTCAAGTATATTTTCTATCTCTTGCTTATATTATATAGGAAATCAAATCAAGTAATTATAGTTTTATATGAATTCAAACTATGAAATCATCAAGATTTTGTTATTTACTTTCATCATATCCAAGCTTTCACCAAGCTGGCTTATAAGTTCAGAATTGTCCAAAATGAAAGGAATTTGATTCAAAAAGGTAAAGGCAATTATCTAGATTTGTTAATTTATTTATGAAGAAATTATAAAATGAATAATGAATTGTTCAATATATATATATATATATATATATATATATATATATATATATATATATAACCATACATCTTCAACTTTGTATTTCTGAATGAAAGTTGATATTATCTTCTCATCAGAATAGAACTTTCGAATGTATTAGGGTTCAAATGAATTAAAATCCTAAATCTTCATTTGAACTTTGAAAAGAAGCCTCTTATCCTTGAACACATCAATCTCTACAAGATGAAAATTCTTGTCACCTCCCTGCATTAAAGTCGTTTTATAAAATTAGAGTCAAATAATATATATTAAAGTATAAGATAATAAATTTTTTAGTCATTGTACCCTGGTCATGCATGAAAGAGTGTATGTTGATTTGTACGTGTTATAAAACATGAATTTTTGAGTATATGTTGATTCTGGCTGCTTGTGTGTTTAAAAGTGCATGGATATATCATTTGAAATCTATGAAGGGTGAAGGTTATAATACTATAGTTTGGTTGCTAAAGCAATTGCAAATTTTTTAGGATAGCTTTAAAAATTAGATAATTCATGATTGTTGATTTCCCCATGCTCATTTCCTTTTATAATTGATGCCAGGACCACATTATTTTATAGGCATGTAGTTAGGGGATTTTTTAGGCATTTGAGTCTTCATTACTTTATAATCATACTTTTAGTGTTCAATCACATGGGTGCGTTGATCAAACAGAAAGATTCAAATGGGTGTCATGCCTATGCATTTGGATATATTTAATTTTTCTTATCTAAGTTACAGTCACGTATATTTAGTATGATAAAGTATCCTACTTGTACTTATTAAATAATGTGGAAATAAGTTTGCCCCAATGGTTTAATATGTTGAGTTTTGATGATGACAAATACAAGACAAAAAGAATGATGCTTATGCTTGATAGATGTGCTTTATAGATGACAAATGCATCACAAAAGAATATTGATCATGTTACATAGATGTGCTTGATGTGATATATTGTAACATGCATGATCATATACTTTATCTAGTTATATTTCACTTAATCATCATGCAATGAGAAATATGTAACATTCATCATAAAATATATCCAATAATATGTTATATGAGTTGTATTAAATTAAAATTGGATTTGGCTCTTCTTATATGCATGTTAGACTAACTAGAATTATACATTTATAAATAATGCATATGAAGATATTAAGTTATGAATTTGGACTAGCTATGCTTGTTTTAAGTGAGTAATACTTTGTAGGATAGTCCAAGTACCAAGAATGAGCATTGCAACAAGAAAGCAAAAGATCACAATTATGCTCAACTCAAGAAGAATGAGAATGATAAAGATGTTCCAAGCAATTTGCAAAATTTGAAGAGAAGAAATTTGTGGAAGCTTGGATTACATCAAGAAGCCTAAGGACTACAATTGGTATATTTTCCTTTTAGGTTTTCTCCTATGTAAAGATAGATGTTTTACAAGAAAAGAGCTCAAATATGTTTTTAAGTCTTTAAAAATGGTTCTTACATGTTCAAATGCCCAACAAACTTTTTTTGGAAAGCTAGTCTTGGTGGTAATTCAAATCTATGAAAAATAGCCAAGTTTGTGTTTTACAAAACTAACATATAGTTACTATTTTGATCATAACTTTTAAAATACTTTGAGTTTTATTTTGAAACTTATTTCATATGAAAATACACTCAAATATCTTTCCAATGAGTGGTCATTGGCTTTAAACGGATAAGAAACAAAAAAGTTATGACCAATTAAAGTTTGAGTTTTGAAAATCTGACCTTTGGTTACTATTTTGATCATATCTTTCAAAATACTTTGATTTTTGTTCTGAAACTTCTTTCATATGAAAATAAATTCAAAGATCTTTCCAATGAGTGGTCATTCGCTTTAATCGGATAAGAAATGAAGAAGTTATGATCTTTTAAAGTCATTTTTCAAAACTAGAAATGGTGTAATCGATTACACAAGTCATGTAGTCGATTACAATGTTGACAGAAGCCGTGTAATCGATTACATGAAGTGTGTAATCGATTACAAAGTGTCCAGAAGGCTTGTACTCGATTACATGAAGCTTGTAATCGATTACCAAGTGCCCAGGAACGTTTCTAGCGGCTATAAACAGCTAGTTTTCATAGAAAATCATTATAAAACACTACCAATGGCTATTTTATCACTTGGGCTCTATATATAAGTGTTGTATGAAGCTTATACACCTCTTGAACACTTGATTTGATTCTTGAATCACCAAAATCATATTTTGAGCTCTTTATTACAAAATCCTTCTATTTCTTTGTTCTTCAATTTGTATTATCCACTCTTGAGAGAGTTTTCTATCATCCATACTTTGTTCTTCAAGTTGTATATCTACTCTTGTGAGAGTTTCTATTCTTTCTCTTCACTTTGAAATCATTGTAAGAGGGTGAGGTATCCCGTAAGAGAGAAAATGGTGAGGTATCCCTTGTAGTGAGACTCAAACACAAAGGGTGAGGTATCCCAAAGGTGTTGTGAGTGCTCTTGATTGTAAAGGTCATCAAGCACCTGTGAAGCTTGAAGAATTGGAGGCTCTAGCACAAGGGTGAGGTATCCCAAGGTGTGAGGAGTGCTCTTGTATGTACAAAGGTTTTCCTAGCACCCGTGAAGTCTAGGAGATAGTGAAGAAAATCTCAAGTTAAGCTTGGGGACTGGATGTAGGCCACAAGTGGTTGGTGGCTGAATTAGGATAAATTCTTGAGTTTGATTCTCTCTTCCCTACACTCTTTAAATTCAGTATTTGGTGAAATATATTTATCTATTACATATCTTGATGTTTTGATTGTTACAACTTGATATCTAGCTTATTCACTTAGTTCATCATATATCCCAAGTTATATTTGAGTAATCCTCAATAGTTGTACATTTATTAGACTTATTCCGCTGCATTTATTAATTGAGTTATTCAAAATGCATAATTTGTCAAAGTTGCATTAAAACTTGTAATTACCCAATTCACCCCCCTCTTGGGTAATGGTTGTCATGGCTTTCAAGTGGTATCAGAGTTTCGTGCTCTGGTAAAAGCTTAACAGCTTGGAGTTAAAGATCCTTGTTTGTTTGGTAACTATTACAAGCTTTTCAAAATGAATGATTTTGAAATTAATAAACCACCATTCTTTGATGGTGCGAATTTAATTTATTGGAAAGCTAGAATGAAAATTTATATGCAATCTATTAATATTGATTTGTGGAATATTGTGCTTGATGAATTTACTTGCAAATCAAAACAACCTTGGAATGACTATGATAAGAAATGTTTTTCCTTGAATATTAGAGCAATGCAAATATTGAAAAGTGGCTTAAATGATTATGCTTATGCTAAAATTAAGAGTTGCTCTAGTACTAAAAATATATGGGATACTCTTGATGATATCTATCTTATTAACAATGATTTTTTGCATAAAGTTATACATAGAGAGCAAGAAAAGTAAAAGCCATTGAAGAATTCTTGTTGTGAAAAATATCCTCAAAATGATGCTCAATTTGAAGAGATGGCAAAGCAAAACCAATTGGTATATACTCTTAAAGCTTTGATGCACAACAATGAGGAAGATGGTGATTCCCTTGAAGAGTCATTGGTGCAAGAAATTGAGACAACCTCCCACTTGACTCCAAAGAACCTTGAGGTAAATAATGTCTATCTTGATTATGGTCCTTCCTATGATGAACTAAAATGTGCATATGATGAATTATATAATGACTTGTTGCTTTTAGAAAAGAAAAACTCATCTTGTTTGGAAAATATTTCCTCTATTGAAAATGAAATTAAGACTTTGAAAAATGAATATGCTTTTCTTGAAGAGGAAATGCCTTTGAAATTTGAAACATCAACTTCTTGTAAAAAGTGCATTGATTTAGAAAATCAAGTTAAGGACTTATCTTTCAAATTTGCCAAAGCAAATGATTCTAATTGTTTACAATCCATGATTGTTAATAAAAATGAAATTGATGTTATTTCACATGGAAATTCAAGTAAGGCTTGTGGCAAAAATAACATAGAATGTAATAACAACCAAAGGCTCAAGTTTTTCAAAAAATGATCTTCAAATGACCAAGCCATTAGATTCACTTGTTTGCAATTTTTGTGGTCATCTAGGACATATTTCTCATTTGTGCAATTATAGAAGAAATTCTTATATGAGAAATAACATGGTTTGGGTTCCTAAAAATCATAAAAGTTCTAGTACTAACATTCAAGGACCCAAGATGAAGTGGGTACCAAAATGTCCTCCTAGTGTTTCAATTATGCAGAAAACTTCTCACAAGGATGGACAAATTGGTCAAGTGAAAAAGGAATCATCAAGGGGGATGCTTCCAAAGCCCATTGGTAGAAGTTTTGATCAAAGAAGGAAGATGACTTCAACCAAAGTTTCTCAAGTACAAAATGTGGAACCTGCAAAGGTCAAAACACCAAAAGAGAAGTAATGGGTAAAGAAAAGAGTTTTCTTGATTACCAAGGCCAATGTATCAAATGTTTTTACCTCTTATGCATATTCACTTAAAAAGATAATGAATATGAGGTATATTCCTTATAGGCCGTAGGTAAATGATAGAATCGTGTGCACTTAGTAAAATATGAATATTTTGTTTAGCACATGATTATATTAATTCTTGTTGTACTATAGCTCATTAATTTGTTATATATCTTGGTACATGAAATTCTACAATGCCTAGGTATGCTTGCTATGCTTTGAATTATCTATATATCATGAAAGTAAGCTTGCTTTTGGTTATGTACTTAATGGTAATTGATTATTTAATTTGTTGTGCTCAATTTACATACTATGAAAAAATTAATTTTTTATGAGAGCATAATGGATTAATAATTAATGACTAACCCCTATGGATCCAAAATTGGTGGATACCAAAGAAATTACTTTGAATTGTATTGTAGGGTGACCATTAGCTCAAGCATGCAAATGAAGTGAAATACAATCATGCTACTTGAGGTTAGGAAAACTTAAAATGGTTCAAGTTCTCCAAAAATGGTGAAAAACATAAAAAGAAAGACATGGAGAATCACAATATTCTCAAGGGGCCTTGAGACATAGAAGTTGGAGTCATCTACAAAAACTCAAACAGTACACTTTTGGTGATATCAATCTTTTATCCTTAGTTATGCTTTAATTTGAATATCATGTGATATTTGGATAAGTAGATATTTGTTTTATGCCTTAACATGCCTTAAATTGTGCTTTTCTAGCATTATGTTTTAAAAGTGTCTTTACATATGCTAACATGCTAGATATGCACACAACTTGCTTGGAATGACATATTATGGTAATATCTTTATTCTTGAGCTTGTGACCATTTCTCCTTATTCAAATATGAAAATTTCACATGCTCATAAATAGTTCTAATCTTTTCTCTTTGATGCTTAATTGTCTTATATATTTATTTGGAGATTGGAAAGTAAAATGTCATATGTCTTTTGTTTGAAATTGCTTGATATGTTCATATCTTGAAAATAAGAAGTAAATGATTCATTTTGTATCTTGAACTTGTATTTGAACTTCAATGGTTTTTACAATGAAGTATATCTTGAAATGAATCATAAATATTCAAAAGTTATAGTTCCATGGTTTTTCAATTCTTTCATTACAATAAGGGACTTTTTGTTCTTGATTGACATGTGTGCATATTAGAATTCTTTACTTGATATTACATATCTTACATGATCATTGTTTGCCCCAAAATGCTTATATAAGTTTTGATGTTGATCATGTGTTTCTTGATAAACTTGAATCTTGCCTTGAAAATGCTTAAACTATGCTTTTGGATTCAAGTGCATATATCATTCTTTTGTTCTCTTTAGAGCTAACAATTCATAGTTGATAATGTGGTACATGTTTTACATTATATATCAACCTAAATTATGCTTGTAAATGAGTTTAAAAATGATATTTGATGCTAACCTATATTTTAGAGAACTTTTGAAATATAGTCATCAAATATTAAAATGTCAAGCATATGTGGATAAATGAGAAATATTGAAGGAAAAGGAACGTGAGGAGACTTTCTTCAAGTGCAATGGAATGAAATACTCAATGGAAGAAAGTACAAACTCAAAGGACCTATACATGAAGAACATTCTAAAGAAGCATCACTTTCTATCTAACCCAATAAGTATCTCTATCCCTAAACTATTGTGGTATTCTATATGCTATGGATTATATGATACTTGTTGATAAATTGATCTTAAAAGATTAGATGCTTTCCTTACATGAGAAGTATGCTTAGCATTGACAAAGTACTTAATTGAACATTAAATTGCTAGTTTTGTCATTGCATATGGGTTGGATGACATTAGTTCTATACATATAACATATTTCATCATGATGAATGTTTGATATCTATGATTATCTTGATCTATGGCTTCTTAATGGTATAACTCTTATGAGAATCATGCTCTTGTTTCGAAAAGATTTTTTGGTTTGATTAAAAAAAAAATTAAAGTAAAATCTCTTATCATATTTGAAAGAAGCTTTTCAAGTTCCATATACTTGAGAATCTTTTGAATTTGTCTTAAGAACTTGAAAGTATTTTCACCTCATATTTATCTTGAAAATTTGAAAATTATTTTATTTGTGCTATAAATGTAGTATTCTCTTCTTTTGCTTTGAAAAATGTTATTAAATCTTGAGAGAATGCTTAAGTTTCTAAATAGATCTTTTGAAATGTTCTATAGAGCTTTTCTTGATACTTCAAAAGATAAGCCTTGTTCTTCAAAAGTGTTTTATCTTTTCAAGACTCTTGTTTAATGAGAAAGAGAGGAGATGTCTTTCAAATGTTCCTTTGACTTGGATTTGATCACTCTCAAGGAATATGTTGTTTCAATATAAAACTCTTCTACCCTTCTAAAATGCTTTTAGAAATGTAATATGTTATTATTCTTTTTGAAAGGGGGAGAAGTTTTAAACTAGTTTTTGATTGAGGGATTAAGAATATGTATCTTTGCCCTACTTCACTTTATGATAATGTGTTCACATGATTTTGACATACATATTTTCCTTTATCTATCTTGTGCTTCAATAAGGGGGAGCTTATCTTATATATCCTTCTTCCATATCCTTGTTGACTAAGAATATATGCATAACTTTGTTAAACTATTATGTTTAATATTTTGATAATATGTATATTTTGAGGAGGAGCCTAGTTCTTAAATTATTGTTTATATCCCTTGGCTTACATCATTGTTTGACATGAAGTGCTTTATTGTTAATACTATCAATATGTCAGCAAAAATCATCTCTTATTGTCTTTCCCTCTATCAATGAAAGAAGGTAAACTTTCTTAAACTTCATATCTTTTGATTCTTTCATTGAGAAGATCCTACCCTTCTTGACAACATGAGTTTTATCGATAGGGGGAGAAAATATTATATTTCCTTCCTAAGCCTTTTTTGTTGATGTCAAATAGGGGGAGAGGGAATTGAAAAGAAAAATATGTTCCTTGTGCTTATTGTTTGATATGTTTACATGAATATCTATTCTTGTATATTGCTAAAACATAGTTTTCTTTGGTGATTTGTCATCATCAAAAAGGGGGAGATTGTGGAAATAAGTTTGCCCCAATGGTTTAATATGTTGAGTTTTGATGATGACAAATACAAGATAAAAAGAATGATGCTTATGCTTGATAGATGTGCTTTATAGATGACAAATGCATCACAAAAGAATATTGATCATGTTACATAGATGTGCTTGATGTGATATATTGTAACATGCATGATCATGTACTTTATCTAGTTATATTTCACTTAATCATCATGCAATGAGAAATATGTAACATTCATCATAAAATATATCCAATAATATATTATATGAGTTGTATTAAATTAACATTGGATTTGGCTCTTCTTATATGCATGTTAGATTAACTAGAATTATACATTTATGAATAATGCATATGAAGATATTGAGTTATGAATTTGGACTAACTATGCTTGTTTTAAGTGAGTAATACTTTGTAGGATAGTTCAAGTACCAAGAATGAGCATTGCAACAAGAAAGCAAAAGATCACAATTATGCTCAACTCAAGAAGAATGAGAATGATAAAGATGTTCCAAGCAATTTGCAAGATTTGAAGAGAAGAAATTTGTGGAAGTTTGGATTACATCAAGAAGCCTAAGGACTAGAATTGGTATATTTTCCTTTTAGGTTTTCTCTTATGTAAAGATAGAGGTTTTACAAGAAAAGAGCTCAAATATGTTTTTAAGTCTTTAAAAATGGTTCTTACATGTTTAAATGCCCAACAAACTTTTTTTGGAAAGCTAGTCTTGGTGGTAATTCAAATCTATGAAAAATAGCCAAGTTTGTGTTTTACAAAACTAACATATGGTTACTATTTTGATCATAACTTTTAAAATACTTTGAGTTTTATTTTGAAACTTATTTCATATGAAAATACACTCAAATATCTTTTCAATGAGTGGTCATTGGCTTTAAACGGATAAGAAACAAAAAAGTTATGACCAATTAAAGTTTGAGTTTTGAAAATCTGACCTTTGGTTACTATTTTGATCATATCTTTCAAAATACTTTGATTTTTGTTCTGAAACTTCTTTCATATGAAAATGAATTCAAAGATCTTTCCAATGAGTGGTCATTCGCTTTAATCGGATAAGAAATGAAGAAGTTATGATCTTTTAAAGTTATTTTTCAAAACTAGAAATGGTGTAATCGATTACACAAGTCATGTAATCGATTACAATGTTGACAGAAGCCGTGTAATTGATTACATGAAGTGTGTAATCAATTACAAAGTATCCAGAAAGCTTGTAATCGATTACATGAAGCTTGTAATCGATTACCAAGTGCCCAGGAACGTTTCTAGCGGCTATAAACAGCTAGTTTTCATAGAAAATCATTATAAAACACTACCAATGGCTATTTTATCACTTGGGCTCTATATATAAGTGTTGTATGAAGCTTATACACCTCTTGAACACTTGATTTGATTCTTGAATCACCAAAATCATATTTTGAGCTCTTTATTACAAAATCCTTCTATTTCTTTGTTCTTCAATTTGTATTATCCACTCTTGAGAGAGTTTTCTATCATCCATACTTTGTTCTTCAAGTTGTATATCTACTCTTGTGAGAGTTTCTATTCTTTCTCTTCACTTTGAAATCATTGTAAGAGGGTGAGGTATCCCTTAAGAGAGAAAATGGTGAGGTATCCCTTGTAGTGAGACTCAAACACAAAGGGTGAGGTATCCCAAAAGTGTTGTGAGTGCTCTTGATTGTAAAGGTCATCAAGCACCTGTGAAGCTTGAAGAATTGGAGGCTCTAGCACAAGGGTGAGGTATCCCAAGGTGTGAGGAGTGCTCTTGTATGTACAAAGGTTTTCCTAGCACCTGTGAAGTCTAGGAGATAGTGAAGAAAATCTCAAGTTAAGCTTGGGGATTGGATGTAGGCCACAAGTGGTTGGTGGCTGAATCAGGATAAATTCTTGAGTTTGATTCTCTCTTCCCTACACTATTTAAATTCAGTATTTGGTGAAATATATTTATCTATTACATATCTTGATGTTTTGATTGTTACAACTTGATATCTAGTTTATTCACTTAGTTCATCATATATCCCAAGTTATATTTGAGTAATCCTCAATAGTTGTACGTTTATTAGACTTATTCTGCTGCATCTATTAATTGAGTTATTCAAAATGCATAATTTGTCAAAGTTGCATTAAAACTTGTAATTACCCAATTCACCCCCCTCTTGGGTAATGGTTGTCATGGCTAACAAATAATAAAAATGAAAAAGGAAGTTAAACTAAAATGAGATATGTTTAGGTTTAGATTTACCCTCTTATCTGATAGAGAGTGAAAAATTATGTTTAATTTACTTTTATACTTTGAGTGATTAAAATTCTTGAAAATGAGTGTAAATATTTGAGTTGCACACTTACATTCACTTTTAACTGTTGCACACTTTTATTTAGATTTAAATTTTCTTTAGTGTAAGGTCAATTTTAGAGCAAAGTATGATAGGGAAGGGAAGAAGATTGAAAGAAATCCATCACTGTTGTTCAAAGGAGCACTAATCTACCCAAAGCTAAGATTGAAGAGAAACAAAAAGGGGTTTTACAATATTTTGTTCAAAACAAATTGAAATTCACCAAGTTCTAACTTTCGTGTAATGAGGGTGAAGTCCATGCAAGCATTACATCACATGAGAATCTTATAAAACGAAAGCTATGGTGATGATTAAAAGAAAAGCAACAAAAGCAGAGGGAATAGTGAAAGTGAAAACATTAGTTGTGGTGATAAAGGGGGCTAGGATCATTGGTGGCACTGAGGTCCCCTTCACTTTAGGGACACTACAGAAATCAAAATGGTTCTTAATTAAAATAAGGTTTGGTAAATAACGTTAAGCAAAAGTGTGTCTTTTGCTATCAATTAACTAATAAAGGATTCCTCAAAATTTGACCAAGCCAATAGAGTCTTTCCACCTTCTTAACTGCCGACAACTTCAAGAAATTTTCAAGAACTAGTTGACAGTTTGAAGTAGAAAGGGAAATATAAATATAAATATAAAATCACATTATTTCCCTTTCAAGTAATATAAATTTTTTAGGCTATTAATACTTGCTTTTTGTCTTTTCAGGCAAATTAAATGTCCAAGGAGCCTTACTTTTTTTACATCTACAAGTGGTTTCATAGAGCCAAGGAGAATCTAGAAGAGTATAACACTTTGGAAGCAGCACAAATTACGGTAAGCATAAGCTAGCATTTAAGTTACATCAATTTTCAATTACAAATGTCTTACAATTACTTTTTAGGAAGAATATGAAAGGTGGATGGCTGAGTGGCAATCCCAGCATGGCGAAGATAGCAACAATCAAGCATTTGCTAACAGTATCTACTTAGAAGTTATTGGAGGCCCCAACAAGAAAGGGTGCACATATGGATTGGGTTCACAAGCAACTAATGTCATTGGATCTTCTTCCACTCCACCCTCCTCTTCCATTGATGGAGTATCAGCAGCAGAGATTACTGCAATGCAAGCTAAAATTCAGGCTTTAACAGACCAACTTCATCAAAAGAATCTTGAAAAAGATATGATGAAGCAGAAGATGGAACAATGGGAGGAGAAGTTTAGGATTCTGCTTTTAGGTAGTCAATTTGGAACATCATCATTTGCAGCTTCACAGACTGAGCCTTCTCATTCAGCACCTCGAGAAGAGGATGACTATCATGATGAGGAGATGGGTGATGATGTTAATGATAACCCAATTCTGTGATGAATTTTATTTTTATATTTTTATTGACAATTTACATATTTGTAATTATAATTAAGTGTTACTTTGCATTTTGGTACAAATATAATTTATTACTTTGCATTTTATTGTTACTTATAAAATTAAAAGTGTATTAAAATGATAATTCTAAAAATTTTAGATATGAAATTTGCATTTATATTTTTTTAAATTTTTTTGAATTAGAGACAGAATAATGCTGTCTCTAATATTAGAGATGACATTAGAGACAGAACACTTTTTTTAAAATTTTTGAATTTAAAGATGGAATAATGTCGTCTCTAAATTTAGAAACGAAATAATTCTGTCTCTATTTTTTTAAAAGTTCTTTGAGTTAGAGACGGAATGATGTCGTCTCTAAATTTAGAGATGAAATAATGTCGTCTCTAAATTTAGAGACTGAATATGTTTGTCTCTATTTTTTAAAATTTTTTTGAGTTAGAGACGGAATAATGTTATCTCTAAATTTAGAGACGGAATTAGAGACGAAAAACGTTCGTCTCTAATTTAATCATTATTATATTTTTTAAAAAAAATTGAAATTATCCGTCTCTAATTTAATTATTATTATATTTTAAAAAAAAATTGACATTATCCGTCTCTAATTAGAGACGGAATTTTTTTATTTAGAGATGGACATTTTTTGTCTCTAATTTAGAGATGGAATTAACTTTTTCGTCTCTAACAATCAGATATACCACTTTTAGAGATGGATCAATTTCCATCTCTAATTTCATCTTTAAATATTTAGAGACGAAAATTTTCACATTTAGAGACGGATTTTTTCCATCTCTGATTCTGAAATTTCTAGTAGTGTAACATGCATGTTTAATTTTGTGATAAACTGAGTTAATTTAGGTATTTTGTTGCAACATAATGTGAAAAATAGTTTAAAATGACTCAGATAATAACATAAATTGCTTAGATGAGGGAAATAAATATAGATAATTCATTTCTAGGTCACAAATATATGAAATATGATGTAGTTAAAGTTTCAAGAAAAACTGAGTTAGTTTAGCATTTTTAGGTATACTAATTGTGCATTTAAAGTTAAATTGACTAGCAGCAGATATGAAAATATCAGTTAATGGTGAAATAATTTTTTATATAAATCTTAATATTTATTTTAAAGTTGTTAGAAGTTAAAAATCTTGATTTAACTAAATCTAAGTATTTTTAGCAGATCAAGATTTATCAGTTATTGCCTAAAGGCCATATAAATCTTTTGCCTTTTTTTAATAAGCCCTCACCCACGACTTTTTGTTTCTCATAAGCAGAACCAGAAACGTGCAAGAGCAAGAGGAAAGAAAGAAGAAGGAAGATGACGAGAAAAAGAGGAAGGTCAAAGGCAAAACCAAGGTTTGAGATCAACCAAGTTTGAAGCTTCAATCTAGTTGCTAAGATAAGGGATTAGAGCTATTTTCATCTTTTTTAATCATTTTCACCATAGATACACTTTTGGTGCATAATAGGTTAAAATGAGTTCTAGAGATGTTTGATGTGATTTGCTTGCATGATTGTGTTTCAATGGTTGTTTATAACTTGTTTATAGCTTAAGTTTGAGTTAGAAACTTAAAACATCTCATTTACACCATTGATTCCCAAAAGAGGGGTTTAGGTCAAAGTATGTGTGATTTAGTGCTTGAATCCAAATTTAGTAGTTTAAGTTAGTGATTAATGATTCCTATACATTAATGAATTGATTAGAGACTTAGAATCACTTAGAAACTGATTTGGAATGACCAAAAATCATGAAAAGAACTAATGGAACAGTACCATAGCTTTGCAAAATTTTGCAGAACTCGGTTTCTGCTATGTGCGCTACGGTGTGAGGAGTTCACGTTGAGGTGTGAGGTTGAATCTGATATGTGCGCCATGACATGGAGAAGGTCACACCGAAGCGTGATATGCATTAGCATAGAACCCGAGAGTAGGGCGTCGCAGCGTGCCAAACGCTGAGCCATGGTGTGAGCCCTTGAACCTTCAAAAATGTCATTTTTGATGTTTTGAAGTTTTTTTCTAGATGGAATCATTTGTATATGTTTCCTAAAGTGTGTTAAGACACAAATAGGTATAATTTCAAGAGGGAAATTGTTACCTAGCATTTATGAGAACTTATAAACCTTTGAGCATTCAAGAGTATTAATTGGTTTGTTTTAGGTAAACATTTAGCACCTTAGGCTGTAACACCCCAATTTTTGGGTAAAAGACCGATGTATCCTTATTTTACTATTTTTTTTTGTTTGTTTTTCTGTATGAAATACAGACATATAATACTGTATGTTATTTTATTTGACCGTTTTGAGTGTTTTGCTTCGTGATGGGGAAAAATGGAAAAATGACCATTTCATCCCGAATGTACTTTTTTCAATTTTTCTACATGATACAAAGTGTTTGATATTACTTGTCTGTGATTTTATTTGGACTTTTTGTGGGATTTGCTCGGGACAGAAAATAATAATTTTTCCGGTCGGAAAAATATTATTTTAATTAATTAGAGTTGGGGATCTTACTAAACCCAATTGATTGATATATAAATTAGTTTCAGTAATTTTAGAATTTAATCATGCGATAAAATAATTTTTAGTATTATTTTATTACTCAAGATAAATTTTGACAAGCGATGGACCCGACATCACAAAAGGGACCCACGTATAAATAAAGTAACCAATAGAAACAAGAAACTTGGACCAATAGAAATAAGACACCTAGAAGTCAAACTAATAAAGAGAAGTCAACAAAAGTGGCTTGACCATTTTGGACCATTAGATTGAATCTTGGTGGATAAGCTTGAATGATGACCATAGATTTGATAAATGGCAGGATTGAATCTTGGTGGATAAGCTTGAATGATGACCATGATTTGATGAATGGCTAGGATTGAATCTTGATGGATAAGTTTTGAAGATGACCATGGATTTGATCAATGGATAGGATTTAAAGATTTAATCAATTGCTAGGATTAAGTCAAAAGTTGTAGGTTTGACTTTAGGATTAGTAATTAATTAAGCTTAGTTTGACTAGATTAATTACTTAATTTGCAAACTAATTAAACTAGTTTAGTTATAAAATAATTATAATCTAAATATTAATTAGATGTGCTAATATTGTTTAGAGATTATAAAATATGTAATTATGTGTCTAATTAATTAGTTATGTAATTAGATAAATAATTAAGTAGACTAGTTTAATTCTTAACTAATTATAATCTAAATGTTAATTAGATATACTAATATTAATTAAAGGTTATGATATATGTTAATATATGTTAAATTAATTAGTTATGTGATTAGTATATTAATTAAGATTTGTTAAGGTAATTAACCTAACTAATTAACCAATTTGTTAGCATATAATTAGATATAAATGGAAAACAATTTAATACCTAAATGAAGGAAGACTTACACGGTTGGGCAGCTGCAATTTGGAGGCAAAAATGGAATATTCAAGAACATGTGACAAGGCTTGGAGTAGCCAATAGGAAACAAGCTTAGTGATTAAGTTTTAATCTTGACCCTTGGTGGATTTTAAGGCTTAGATGGAGTCTTGGAGAGTCAAAATTGGTGGCCTTTTTGCATGTGCTTCCACGGCCATGCATTTGGAGGAATCCTATAATTAGCCAATTCATGTTATATTCACTTTTCTCTCAAATGCATTTCCGGCCATGCATTTAAATAAAAGCCAATTTACCAATTTAAATATATTTAGTCACTTTTCTAATTAGCTATCATTTAAAGAAGCAAAATAATAAATAATTCTCACTTTCTCTTAAGTGATTCACGGCCATGCATTTGGAGGCTTATTGGATAAGCTTTACAAAGCTTCTTGAACACACCAACAAGATGTGATCTCAACCGTTGAGTGGATGGGTGGCTAGGATGATTTCCATGTGATTTTAATCACTTAATCTCACCAAAAAGACCTCACGGCAGCAGCTCTTTGGGGAGGCTTTCTTCATTTTCATTTTCACCCTTCTCTATGTACAAGTCTTCCATTTTCTCTCCAAAAACACCAAAACCCCAAGCATCTTTCTTCTTCTATTTCTTTCTCACTATTCGGTCATGCTCTTCACCCACATAACCAAACCTCCATAATTTTTCCTCTTCATCTTTCTTAAATCAAAACCATATTTTAAACACTTTTTCTTCACAAGATCTTGCCAAAATCCTATTCTATCTAGTTCAAAATCCATCATTTTTCTTGTTTCCTCAAGGGTAAGTTTGGATTCTTTAATTTAAATTTTGATTTTTAAAATTTCTAACCATGATTGTTCCATGGTTTTTCCATATTAAACCTTGTATGAGTTTTTACTAATTGTTTTAAATTGTTAGGATTTTGTTTGGAGGCTACCCGAAATTTCAAGGAGAAGGAGGAGACTAACCTTATTTTGCTTCAAGAGGTAAGAGGAAATTACCCTCATCAACCATGTATTGGTGGTGAGGAATGTTTTTGTTCTGTATGAAGAATCCATGAGGATTCGGTTTGTGTAATTGTGGTGGTTTGAATTGTTGTAGCTTGTGTTAATTATTTGATTATTTAAGTGTTTTTCGGTTGGTGATTTATTTATTTTTATATGCATGATTATAGCTTTAGAATATTTTGCATGCCTATAGTGTTGAAATATGTGGCATATGTATTGTATGTGTTATTATAATGTTAGAAATGCATGAGCATTCCAAATAATGCAAAACCCTGGTTCGGTCATACCATTGAATGGAAGGAATTAAGGTGATTTACAATGTTTTTAATGAATATCAAGTGAATTCAAGTGAATTAGAACAAAGAAATGAATTTTTGGAATTTTATTTATACTATGAGATTTCGCCAACATGCCAAAAAGTGAGAAAAATTGGATTCTAAATAATCTAAGGTAAGTAAGCATGTTAAAGGAAATTTTATCAAAATGTTTTGATTATAAAAAATGAAATGGTCGAATTGAATTTTAGAAACTAATTTAAGTATTATTAGTATTTACAAAGATTATACATTAATTTGAAATATTTTACAAATTGAAAAATATTTTAAATGGTTTTAAATTGCTTAATAATTTTGTTTATTAGTCAAAAACTATTTATTTGAGGAAAACGGAAAAAGAAAATGATTTAAAAAGCTTATGCGATTGAGAAAATGATATAAAATTATTACGCGATTGAGGAAACAAAAATTATATTTACGCGATTGAAATGTGATATATATTGTGAAAACGACAAGATTTTGAAAATAAAATAAAATTTCTACGCGATTGACAAAAACAACAAATTTTACTATTGGGCCAATGTGGTGAAACCCGATATATGAGAAGTTATGTTGCGCCAAGTGGGTGCGATTGTGATTTGGTTTTATGAAAAGATAGTGCGCCAAGTGGGAGCAGCATCGTATTTTGAGATTTATGCCATTGAGGGCATTTACGTAATTATTTTCGCTATTGAGGGCGTTTTTGTCATTATTTGAAATCTGAGGGCGTTTTTGTGATTATTTAAAGTTTGATGGCATTTTTGTAAATAATGAAAAGTTTGATGGCATTTTTGTATATAATGGAAGTTTAGTGGCGTTTTTGTAAATAATGGAGATTTGATGGTATCTTAGTAAATAATTGGAAATTGATGGCACATATATAAATAATTGAAACCTGAGGATATTTTGGTAATTACGCATTTGTTCATGCATTGAGTTGTGCCAAATTGGTGATTTGATTGACGAGATGAATAACATCGTGTTGTCGATGTGATAGACATAGTGTGTTCAGTTTCTGATATGGACTTGGAGTTCATAGTGTGCACTATTCCATATGTGACGTATGTAGCTCCTTCGGGCGCCGTGGTGCGTGATGACACACTTATGTTTCTCGACGAACACTATCCTTAATCAAGTTTTGAGAGGACTATCGACCGCCTTTGTAGTATACAATTAATTGACGTGTGTCCGGGTTGTATGCTATGCCATTATGTTTATTTTTCGTGGGCTATAGACACAAAGTTTTGACAAAGCAATAGCAATCACAACGGTTATAGACACAAAGTTTTGACAAAGGCAATAGTGGTCGGGGTAGCCAAAGCTATAGACACAAAGTTTTGACAAGGCAATAATTTGGATTGGTCAAGCAAGATTAATAGAAGTCTTTCAAACTCATTCTCTCGATATCGTTGTGTGTATTGTAGCTCCATGGAGTAGGATTGTGTCACATTGCATATGTTTATATGTAGTACATTATTATCTTTTATCCGTGATCGTTTACCTATGATCTTTTATTTGGGATATTATATGTTGATATTGCATTTAATCTTTATTCTATATTATTATGATTTATGGTTATGGCATTTTATATAGTGTAAATTGTTATATCTATCCTGGTAATGTTATTGAGGTTTATTCGATTACAATATATGCTCATTAGAATTAATTGTAAATCGATAATATGACTAAATTCATGTATTGATCAGGTGTATGGAATGATCTAGTCATTCATATCATTCTTTGCTAACAGATCGGTAAAGGTGAAAGGGGATCTCACCTCTTTATTGTGTTGTTTTGTTTGGTTTGTATTGTTTAAATTAGTGTAGTAGGCGAAGCGTATTTTGAGGCTTATTGGAGACAATATTCTCAGTAGATGGTGACAAATACAGAAGTAATCTTCCAAGTTTCAACATGATGCAAATTGGTGAAGAAATGGAATTTTTTTTAGTTGAGTTTTATTCTTCCTCGTTAGTGTTATTACCGTGCTATTAGTAGTAACTTTCTTCGGGTTTACTACTCGTTTCTCCGAGTCTGTAATTTTCATGTTTTAATTTATTATTGATTATTTTGTGATGTATATGGCATATGTATGTTAATCAGTTCAATCTAATTTCATTGTTACTCTTAATTTTTGGTAAGTTTATATTTCTCGCGAAAAAGAAATTTTAAAATTTGTATTTTGAAACTCAAGCTTTTATAAAATAATTATAATTGGTTTAAGTTTTTATTTTAAAATGTGACGCCTTAGGGAGGGTGTTACATTAGTTGGTATCGTGAGCACGGTTAGAGTCTTTTTGGGGTTTGCGGTTAGGTCTGTCTTGTTTTTGTTGTGTAACTCTCTGTGTTTGGACTCCGAGAGGAGACAACGTTGTTTGAGATGGTTACTTTGGTTTCCATTGTATTATGATTCATCTGTCTTTGAAGAAAGGCGATGATTTGTAGTAAATGTACACGTGAGGAAGCAGGATGTGTTTCGACATCTCAAGTGGAATGGAACAACGATTCATCAAGTGGAGCAAAAGTGTTTTAGACTGAGGATCTAAATAAAGAAGTGTGTATCATAAAAAGGTGATCTTTTAACTATACTGTATAATTCCGAAGGTAACCTATTTCTCTATGGCATATAATTGTGTGAGTCAATTAGAGTTATTTGTGTCTTCATTATCTTTTGACCTGGTTGTTTCTATTTCTGGTTCTAAAACATGTGGTTGAGTACTTGAGTTGCTTAAACCATCCTAAGTCTGTTAAATAATTGCATCTTTTCTGTTGATTCAATTTATATGCTTCTTTCTTAAAACAAACACAATCTAAAAATATGGATTGGGTATTTTTCTAACCATCCATACTGTGTTAGACCAGTTGGTCAAATTGTTCAAGTTAAAAAGTTTACTTCTAAATTCAACGGACCATATCAATTTCTTTATTGGATAGGTTCGGTGGTATGGATGATTCTATCATCTCTTGTTTCTATGTCTTTATGATATCTTTCATATGACGCATTTGCGAAATGTACTTTGGTTTAACCCATTCTTTTATGACTAATTGACTATTTGGGTTAATTAGAATTACTGGTATCTTTGTTACCTTTTAACTTATCTATTTCTACTTTTGTTATCAAATCCGTTATTACTATCTAGTTCCTTAAATAATCTTTTCGGTTAATCTAAATTGTCTACCTCTTTCACGAGATAGATGTGATCTTATATATGGATTGGTTATTTTAATCATATCCTGTAAATTGTTTCAGTAGAATTTTAGTGTCTCGGAAAACTCATTCTTAAAATCAGGCAATGTCAAATACTTTGTTGGACATGTCTGGTAACAATTCAAATAGTTTCTCTATCTTTTCTTTCTAAATTCTTATAATGTCCTTTTATATATTGCAATTGCAAAAGAAAGGATATTCAGAGTTAAAATCGTGTCATAGTATCAGATACAGTATTGTTAAAAAGAGAACTTGTATTGTGAGACACTTCCTGTTAAAAGCAAAGGCAAGAGAGTGAAGCTGTACAAAGGCATGGAAATTTCACGTGATACTGATCAGAGTGGCGCAGCGGAAGCGTGGTGGATAGTATCTTTCATTTTTTTTTCTCTGATTTAATTGTTATTATCTTTATTAACGACATTCTGATCTATTCTTGAAATTATGAGAACCATACTAAAATAGTTCTCCATGTTTTACGCGACGCAAGGAGTTTTCGTTGGTCGAGGTAATCTGGGAATGACGGAGGTGACGTAATCGGTGATGCAAGAGTAGTATCCTAGACTATTCTGAAATTTCTACAATTTCTGGGGCGAAATTCTTTTTAGGAGGGGAGAGTTGTAACACCCCAATTTTTGGGTAAAAGACCGATGTATCCTTATTTTACTATTTTTTTTGTTTGTTTTTCTGTATGAAATACAGACATATAATACTGTATGTTATTTTATTTGACCGTTTTGAGTGTTTTGCTTCGTGATGGGGAAAAATGGAAAAATGACCATTTCATCCCGAATGTATGTTTTCAATTTTTCTACATGATACAAAGTGTTTGATATTACTTGTCACCGATTTTATTTGGACTTTTTGTGGGATTTGCTCGGAGACGGAAAATAATAATTTTTCTCGTCGAAAAAATATTATTTTAATTAATTAGAGTTGGGGGATCTTACTAAACCCAATTGATTGATATATAAATTAGTTTAGAATTTTAGAATTTAATCGTGCGATAAAATAATTTTTAGTATTATTTTATTACTCAAGATAAATTTTGACAATGGACCGATCATCATGTGTGCGGGACCCACGTTATAAATAAAGTAACCAATAGAAACAAGAAACTTGGACCAATAGAAATAAGACACCTAGAAGTCAAACTAATAAAGAGAAGTCAACAAAAGCTTGACCATTTTGGACCATTAGATTGAATCTTGGTGGATAAGTTGAATGATAATTACCATAGATTTGATAAATGGCAGGATTGAATCTTGGTGGATAAAATGAATGATGACCATAGATTTGATGAATGGCTAGTATTGAATCTTGATGGATAAGCTTTGAAGATGACCATGGATTTGATCAATGGATAGGATTTAAAGATGAATCAATTGCTAGGATTAAGTCAAAAGTTGTAGGTTTGACTTTAGGATTAGTAATTAATTAAGCTTAGTTTGACTAGATTAATTACTTAATTTGCAAACTAATTAAACTAGTTTAGTTATAAAATAATTATAATCTAAATATTAATTAGATGTGCTAATATTGTTTAGAGATTATAAAATATGTAATTATGTGTCTAATTAATTAGTTATGTAATTAGATAAATAATTAAGTAGACTAGTTTAATTCTTAACTAATTATAATCTAAATGTTAATTAGATATACTAATATTAATTAAAGGTTATGATATATGTTAATATATGTTAAATTAATTAGTTATGTGATTAGTATATTAATTAAGATTTGTTAAGGTAATTAACCTAACTAATTAACCAATTTGTTAGCATATAATTAGATATAAATGGAAAACAATTTAATACCTAAATGAAGGAAGACTTACACGGTTGGGCAGCTGCAATTTGGAGGCAAAAATGGAATATTCAAGAACATGTGACAAGGCTTGGAGTAGCCAATAGGAAACAAGCTTAGTGATTAAGTTTTAATCTTGACCCTTGGTGGATTTTAAGGCTTAGATGGAGTCTTGGAGAGTCAAAATTGGTGGCCTTTTTGCATGTGCTTCCACGGCCATGCATTTGGAGGAATCCTATAATTAGCCAATTCATGTTATATTCACTTTTCTCTCAAATGCATTTCCGGCCATGCATTTAAATAAAAGCCAATTTACCAATTTAAATATATTTAGTCACTTTTCTAATTAGCTATCATTTAAAGAAGCAAAATAATAAATAATTCTCACTTTCTCTTAAGTGATTCACGGCCATGCATTTGGAGGCTTATTGGATAAGCTTTACAAAGCTTCTTGAACACACCAACAAGATGTGATCTCAACCGTTGAGTGGATGGGTGGCTAGGATGATTTCCATGTGATTTTAATCACTTAATCTCACCAAAAAGACCTCACGGCAGGAGCTCTTTGGGGAGGCTTTCTTCATTTTCATTTTCACCCTTCTCTATGTACAAGTCTTCCATTTTCTCTCCAAAAACACCAAAACCCCAAGCATCTTTCTTCTTCTATTTCTTTCTCACTATTCGGTCATGCTCTTCACCCACATAACCAAACCTCCATAATTTTTCCTCTTCATCTTTCTTAAATCAAAACCATATTTTAAACACTTTTTCTTCACAAGATCTTGCCAAAATCCTATTCTATCTAGTTCAAAATCCATCATTTTTCTTGTTTCCTCAAGGGTAAGTTTGGATTCTTTAATTTAAATTTTGATTTTTAAAATTTCTAACCATGATTGTTCCATGGTTTTTCCATATTAAACCTTGTATGAGTTTTTACTAATTGTTTTAAATTGTTAGGATTTTGTTTGGAGGCTACCCGAAATTTCAAGGAGAAGGAGGAGACTAACCGGTTATTTTGCTTCAAGAGGTAAGAGGGAGATTACCCTCATCAACCATGTATTGGTGGTGAGGAATGTTTTTGTCTGTGTATGAAGAATCCATGAGGATTCTTTGTGTAATTGTGGTGGTTTGAATTGTTGTGGCTTGTGTTAATTATTTGATTATTTAAGTGTTTTTCGGTTGGTGATTTATTTATTTTTATATGCATGATTATAGCTTTAGAATATTTTGCATGCCTATAGTGTTGAAATATGTGGCATATGTATTGTATGTGTTATTATAATGTTAGAAATGCATGAGCATTCCAAATAATGCAAAACCCTGGTTCGGTCATACCATTGAATGGAAGGAATTAAGGTGATTTACAATGTTTTTAATGAATATCAAGTGAATTCAAGTGAATTAGAACAAAGAAATGAATTTTTGGAATTTTATTTATACTATGAGATTTCGCCAACATGCCAAAAAGTGAGAAAAATTGGATTCTAAATAATCTAAGGTAAGTAAGCATGTTAAAGGAAATTTTATCAAAATGTTTTGATTATAAAAAATGAAATGGTCGAATTGAATTTTAGAAACTAATTTAAGTATTATTAGTATTTACAAAGATTATACATTAATTTGAAATATTTTACAAGAGCTTTGAAAATATTTTAAATGGTTTTAAATTGCTTAATAATTTTGTTTATTAGTCAAAAACTGTTTATTTGAGGAAAACGGAAAAAGAAAATGATTTAAAAAGCTTATGCGATTGAGAAAATGATATAAAATTATTACGCGATTGAGGAAAAAGAAATTATATTTACGCGATTGGAAATGTGATATATATTGTGAAAACGACAAGATTTTGAAAATAAAATAAAATTTCTACGCGATTGACAAAAACAAAGAATTTTACTATTGGGCCAATGTGGTGAACCCAGATATATGAGAAGTTATGTTGCGCAAGTGGGTGCGTATTGTGATTTGGTTTTATGAAAAGATAAGTGCGTAAGTGGGAGCGTCTCAGTATTTTGAGATTTATGCCATTGAGGGCATTTACGTAATTATTTTCGCTATTGAGGGCGTTTTTGACATTATTTGAAATCTGGGGGCGTTTTTGTGATTATTTAAAGTTTGATGGCATTTTTGTAAATAATGGAAAGTTTGATGGCATTTTTGTATATAATGGAAGTTTAGTGGCGTTTTTGTAAATAATGGAGATTTGATGGTATCTTAGTAAATAATTGGAAATTGATGGCACATATATAAATAATTGAAACCTGAGGATATTTTGGTAATTACGCATTTGTTCATGCATTGAGTCGTGCCAAATTGGTGATTTGATTGACGAGATGAATAACATCGTGTTGTCGATGTGATAGACATAGTGTGTTCGGCCGATATGGACTTGGAGTTCATAGTGTGCACTATTCCATACGTGACGTAAGGTAGCTCCTTCCTACAGTAGTGGTGCGTGATGACACACTTATGTTCTCGACGAACACTATCCTTAATCAAGTTTTGAGAGGACTATCGATCGCTCGTAGTATACAATTAATTGACCGTGTGTCCGGGTTGTATGCTATGCCATTATGTTTATTTTTCGTGGGCTATAGACACAAAGTTTTGACAAAGGTAATAAGAATCACAACTGATCACTATAGACACAAAGTTTTGACAAAGGCAATAGTAGTCGGGGTAGCCAAAGCTATAGACACAAAGTTTTGACAATAATAATTTGGATTGGTCAAGCAAGATTAATAGAAGTCTCAACTCATTCTCTCTGATATCGTTGTGTGTATTGTAGCTCCATGGAGTAGGATTGTGTCACATTGCATATGTTTATATGTAGTACATTATTATCTTTTATCTGTGATCGTTTACCTATGATCTTTTATTTGGGATATTATATGTTGATATTGCATTTAATCTTTATTCTATATTATTATGATTTATGGTTATGGCATTTTATATAGTGTAAATTGTTATATCTATCCTGGTAATGTTATTGAGGTTTATTCGATTACAATATATGCTCATTAGAATTAATTGTAAATCGATAATATGACTAAATTCATGTATTGACTGTGTGTATGGAATGATCTAGTCATTCGTATCATTCTTTGCTATCAGACTTGGTAAAGGTGAAAGGGGATCTCACCTCTTTATTGTGTTGTTTTGTTTGGTTTGTATTGTTTAAATTCGTGTAGTAGGCGAGCGTATTTTGAGGCTTATTGGAGACAATATTCTCGTAGATGGTGACAAATCACAAGAAGTAATCTTCCAAGTTTCAACATGATGCAGTTGGTGAAGAAATGGAATTTTTTTTAGTTGAGTTTTATTCTTCCTCGTTAGTGTTATTACCGTGCTATTAGTAGTAACTTTCTTCGGGTTTACTACTGTTTCTCTGAGTCTGTAATTTTCATGTTTTAATTTATTATTGATTATTTTGTGATGTATATGGCATATGTATGTTAATCAGTTCAATCTAATTTCATTGTTACTCTTAATTTTTGGTAAGTTTATATTTCTGCGAAAAAGAAATTTTAAAATTTGTATTTTGAAACTCAAGCTTTTATAAAATAATTATAATTGGTTTAAGTTTTTATTTTAAAATGTGACGCCCTAGGGAGGGTGTTACATAGGCCACTTTTGTGGTAATGTGTATCACTTAAAAGTAATGAGTGATGATGTGGTGTTTTAGATGTATGTATGAAGGATGTTCTGGTAGTCTTGATATATGTGAGTATCCTTTGATATTGTGCACCATCATTTGGGCCAAGAGAGATAATTGGGAAGTCCATAAGATTCTTTTGAACAATGATTCAACCCTAGCTTCTCGATAGTGTCAGGATATGTGTAATGTGAGGATGAACTTTTCCTCTATTTACCACAAGATAATGCACTAAGCCAGTAATCCTACATGAACGTCTTGGTTCTAACTTGAACTAAGTATGTATGTATGAATGTATGTTAATTGAGCTTATCTAGATGTTAAAGTTAAACTTTATAGATGCTTTAAATATATCTTATTTATCATGTGTTAATATTATGTTTATTATGCTATGTATGATTGGTTTTGGTTTACACATATTGAGAATTGTTGATTCTCACCCCGCTGTGTTGCCATATAATTCCAAGTAAGAGTTCTTCCAAGAACAAGAAGAAAAAGAAAGTTAAAAATTAGATTAACTTTATAGTTTATATTACAACTGTTTTTTTTATTAGTACTTCTTTTGTAATGTAAAGAATTATGTAATACTTCACACCTTTGCTAAGACTAATATTGTATATATATGCATTATGTTATGAGATATATGTTTTTTGCATTTCATATGACTCTCTATAATATTTCCAATGAACATTATGAATATATGTATCATATTAGTATGTAGGTAGTGACGTTGTAATGCTAAGTATCTCCTTATGCACTATATATATTAGGATATTAGTATTAGGACATTACATGCAGTACCAAAAAGCACCAAAACTAAATCCCAAAGTGCACCAAAATGTAGCACTAATATTCATCAAAATGCAATAAATATGTAGCCGCAATATGCACCAAAATGTAGTCCCATAATGCAACACAAATGTAGCACCAATATATAGTTCCAAATGCACCAAAATGCGACACTAATATGCACGATAATGCAAATTTGGCTCCCCTAAAATGAGGGGTTCATTTTAGAAGGAAAAGTGATGATCTCAATCATTAATAAGAAAATCAAAAGAGTAGATTTTAACAAACTCATAGTTTGTTATACATGTGCATATATTTTATCATAATATTAACCCATGTTTTTCTAATCAATGGTTGAGATCTCACACTCCTCCCTCTTAAGTGAACCACTGACTTTAGAGTAGCCAAACCGCAAAATGCATTCCCAAAATGTATCAAAATCATACATTGGACCAATGCAAACTCATAAACTGAACCTATACCCTGTTCTAGGGGTATTTTGTCTAAAACTACCCGCATGATGAAGTTGAAAGTATGTAGAGATAGATACACAAAATCAAATTTAAATGGAGTAATAATCAATAAAAAGCTAACATAAATAACCCACACACTCACATCAGATGAACAACTCACAGGACCACAAATAACCCACACACCCATATACTAACAACATGTATGAACACAAACCTCTAAGCAACATAGTCACAAAAGCAAGAAACCCACACTTATCAACAACACTTAACCCCTAAACCTATAAAAGCAACATACTAAGTTTCAGCAAAGCGACAATGGTACCACCAAGTAGGGGTGGAAATAGGTCAGGCTGTCCGTCAGGGGCCCATGGCCTGGCCTGCCTAAGGCCTGGCCTGGCCTAGCCTGTTTACTAAATAAGTTAGGCCAAGGCTTTTTTAAAAGCCTATTTAATTAAAAAGGTCAGGCCTCAGGCCATCTAATAGGCCTTTTAAGCTTGATAGATGCTTTGACCTATTTAATTATATATAATATAATATATAATATTATAATAATTATAAATTATAATTATAATTATTAATTTATTATAATATATTAATATATATTTTAATTAAATTTTAATAAAAGTCAATAATTAAAACTTAAGTTAGTAAGTTAGAATAGAAATAACATATTTATTAATATATTTAACATAATATATTTATTAGAATGAAAATAATAAGTTAACACTCACTCCTTACTTTTATAGATGCTCATTACTTTTTTACTCTAATTTTTGATCGATGTGGGACTTGAAAGACTAGAGTAAGAAAGTGAGTAACTTGGTATATCTCCAAGTCCTACATCGACCAAAGATTAGAGTAGGAAAGTAGTGAACATCTATAACACTCACCCCTTATTTTTATAGATGCTCACTATTTTCTTACTCTGATTTTTGGTCGATGTGGGACTTGAAAGACTAGAGTAAGAAAGTGAGCAATTTGGTATATCTCCAAGTCCCACATCGACTAACGACTAGAGTAAGAAAGTAGTGAGCATCTATAAAATTAGAAGGTGAGTGTTAAATTATAACAAAGACTTATTGGCTTTGAGTAGGACTGTTGGCTTATTTTAAGGCTTAGGCCTATTAACTTATGTAAAGGTATATTGACTTATTTAAAGGTAGGTCTGTTAGCTTATGTAAGACATGTTGACCTATTTAAAGGTAAGTCTGTTAATTTATGTAAAGGCCTGTTAGCTTATTTAAAGGTAGGCCTGTTAGCCTATTTAAAAGCCTCATTGTAAAGTAGGCCTTTAAATAGGCTTTCAGCCCAGGCTAGACTTTTAAAAAGGTCAGGCCAGGTCTTAAAAATCGACCTATTACAGGCTCATAGGCCAGGCTCAGGTCTTATAATTGGGATACAAGTCAGACCTGTTTAAGGCAAAGCCTGGCCTGACTTGGCCTGTTTCCACCTCTACCACCAAGTTACAGTCTATAACAACAATGGCCCCTACCCCTACCCATACCCACAATTGGCAAAAAGTAGAAAAAAAAAACAGGTATGGAGATTAAGATCTTACTTGTTTGTGGTCAAAAGCACAATGAAATGCACAAATTTTCTCTTACTCCACCTTAAATCTTCATGGGTTTTCTTCAAACTATCAACAAAACCTATATCCATACACACAATCAGTTAAAAAAATCAGAGCTATAAGGTTAAGATATTACTTGTTTGTGGTCAAAATTACAATGAAATAGACAAATTTCTTCTGATTCCATCTTAAATCTTGGATTTTCTTCAGATCTTCTAGGGGATGATAACTCACAAATGTTGAGTAACCACGTTGAATGGGGAATATCACATGCTTCACGTAATGTTTGTTTTTTTTAACAAAAAAGTTAATGGTTTTAATGTTAATCAAAAGTTAGGAGGTATAGGGTTAGCAACAAATATTCTTTAGGAGGTTATTTGTGAAATGTCTATATTACATAAAATAAATTGTATTTCCTAAAAAAAAAACTACCAATACTAACTAATAAATCACATTTCAATTATTATTTTACAATGTTAATAATTAATTATACTTTTCATCTTTTGCTTTTGCAAGGGAATAATATAAATAATGATAATGACAATGGTCTAGTTGAAGGTTCCTTTCTCTCTGCTTGTATTTGTTTACTTGCCTTAAATAAGACATTGATATCCATCACAAATTAAGGTTGCACAGTTAATGACGTTTATGGGTGGTTGAATGGCATTTACACCATTAATGTTTGCTCGTTTTTAAGCACTCTCATTCAACTTATTTTCTTTCAATCGACACTTAAGTCAAATCACGATTTTAGGAAGTACCTCCAACATTAATTTAATACATTTAGGGGAATTAATTTTCTTAAATTCTAGGCTTAGATTTGAATCCAAATAATTAAGGCATAAAGTACATATATATTATCTATCAATAATTCGTCTGTTGTGTAACCATGTGTCATCTTCTGGTTTCAATTAAAGTAAAATTATTACCGTCTAAAATTATTTTTCTCCTGCTTCTTTTGAGTTCTCTCGCTCGCACACCTATTGTCTATCTATTTTAGATTTTCATTTCTTCTGGCTTTGTTTCTTCTCGCCTAAGATACTCTATGTGCTTCGGGCTCACATGGCTTGCTTTTTATTTGAGTGGGCCAAGGCTGTTTTTAGTATAATTTTTTTAATTCTTTATATTCTTTTATTTATTTTATTTCGACTTTTAAAAAAAAAACTCATTTCAATTGAGAAGAAAAATAGAGATGATTTATTATTTACAATTTATAATTTTTTGAAAAAATATAAAAATTTATATTAATTTAAAATTAATTATCTATTATTTATCAATAAAAAGATTGCATTAGTCTGTCTCCTTTTAATTTATTATTATTTTTATGAGGTTTCTTTTACACATTTTGAGTATAAAACTAATCCTAGCTTGTTCAATGTTTTCACTATTAGTTTTTGTTACGTAAATTTATTGTTTAAGGTTTTCTTTATTTTTGTTGAAGACTGATGTTTAGGGATGGCAATGAGGCGGGGCGGGGGCAGATAGTGCTTCCCCCGCCCCCGTCCCCGTCTCACACGGTCTTCATTTATGATCTTTACGGGTAAGTGGAGATATCATGGGTAGTTAATAATTTAAAATAAAATCTTAAAAATTATAAAAAAAAATAAAAAAATAAATTTTAACACCATATACTACAATTTTGTTCAACAATCTAAGATTCTTATAAAATTAAAATAATATTATAAATAACAAACTAAATTCAATTATATTTTGTAATAATCAATTTACATAAATAATGTTACATAAATAGTATATATTTTTAACAAATTTTATCATTATGGACTCATTTAATAAAAAAATCATTTCAAAATAATCAAAAGATATGTATTTTCATCTCATCTCAAAGTAAAAAAAAAAAAAAAAAATAATATATGATATATATTAGATGAAAAAGTATACTTAACGGGTTTGCGGGTCCTGCGTGGTACTATAATCCCCGCCCCCGCCCCCATTTATTAAACGGGTACCCATCCCCCACCCCATCACGAGTAATCCCCGCGGATCCTCGCGGGTACGGATAATTTTGCCATTCCTACTGATAACGCGTGTCCAAAAAAAAGAGTTATTGCTAGTGCATATCCATCTCTCTATCTTTTTCTCACTATAACACCTAATCCTTTCTCATTCTCTCTGTTAACTGTTAAGTAATGACCTTCTTTCTCTTTATAATGTTGTCTTTCTTTCTGTTGCTTTTCTTCCAATTAAGAACAATGATGAGCAAGAGAAATTCTAAAAGTGTAAGCTGTTGAAGAAAGACGAGAATTTCCTCTTTCTATTAATTCATCAACTCTTTAATTCTTTGAGTTAAGTAAGAGGTTTGAATTATAACCAATTTTAAGGGCAATGTAGAAGGAGAATGAGAGTACACTCTTGCTAAGAAAGAGAGCATTGGGGATAAGAATCAACACGTGTTTATTCTTTTTCTTTCTTTTAATATTTTACTTTTATTGAGAGAGCATTTTTTCTTGATAGATATTCAATGAGCATTAGATATGGGTTTTTTTCACTTTTTTTTCTCGCATCAGAATTTGAATTTTTCTAATTTCTTTAAGTGGTAGCCGTTTTAACTCATTTAATTTGTTCAATGAATATTTTAAAAATATATATTTAATTTTTATTTTAAATATTAATTAACTTTTTGTAATAAATAAAATTAATGAAGACATGTAAACAAATATAGGGTAAAATATATATAATCCCTTCCAAGTACAAGTCAATTGTAGAAAGTCTCTATGTAATTTAAAACTCAACAACTCAACTCCATAAATTTATCAAATCATCCAGAATATTCTGAATTCCCCATTTGCATGTGCACAAAACCACTTGTAGGGAATTGTTATGCACGATCTTGTAAGTTAAAATAGTTGAATTATTGAGTTTTGAAACATAAGGTTTTTTTTTTTTTACAATTAACTTATAGTTAAGAGTTTTGTTATGGACACTTGTTAAGAAAGTTAAAATAGTAAGTATTAAATGGAAAAAATAATTTTTTTCAATTTCTAATATATTGCATACTTTATTTTCATTTAAAATTTGTTATTTTAATTTTTTAAACAAGTGCTCTTAATAAAACTTATAGTTAAAGGAGCTATTAGCATTTTATCTTAAACAAATATATATATATATATATATATATATATATATATATATATATATATTTATTATTAAAAATATTAATGTACAATGAAAATATAAAAAAATAAATAAAAATATCCCATAAAATTTAGGGGTGATCTTTATCTGTTAGTCCAACCTCATAGGTTATGTTTATTAGGCAAGATAATTATATGAATCAAATGATATCATTAATCTCTAACAAAAATTAATTTTTTCATAAATTCATTTAGAGCAAAGCCTCTTTGATAGTTTTTTTTCTTTTTTTTTTCTTCTTGTATTTGTATATCTCTTATTTAAAACATTTAATTTTAATTTAACCAGTATAAAAATATTTTTTATATTACTATTTAAATATACATTGACACATCATTTAAATGTTTCACTATAATAATAACTTCATGAAACGTAAAGCCACTAGGCTTGAGTTAATGGCAAGAGACTTTAGTAATTTGCATAAGATTGTACGTTCAAATCTTATTATTATTATTGTACTGGAAAAAGAAAACTTGAAAAGTAATACACAACACATAATTAAATAATAAAGTTAAGAAACTTTAAATATTACATCAAAATTAAACTTGAATGTAATGCATGACCAAAAAATAAAAAAATTGAATCTAATGCCATTAGTGTTCTTAGAATTCGCTAACCTTTACCTCAATCCTCTATAAATTGTTGCCAGTTTTTCCACAAAATTCATAAAAGCATCTGCCCAACCAAGAAAACGGCGATGCCATTTCTTTCGCCTTTTACCATGATACCCTTTGATCATCACACACAACTTAATTAACCAAACATCATGAATAAAAGAGAAAAATGTTTTTTATTAATGAGAGTGCCTCTATTTTTATTTAATTATTTTTGGTTTTTTAAGATATTTTCATACTTTTTGAATGTAAAACTAATTTTTTAATTATGAAATAATAAGATTAGGCGTTTTTACAAGGAACATTTCTAGGTCTCAAACCTCCATTCTCAAAATAATTCATTTATCACTACGTGCAATCCTTTATGAGTGCTTTTGTTAAGTATTAATAAAAATTATTAAATAAAAAATAAATACTTATTATATTTAAAATTGAAAAAACTTTGTATTATATTCTTTTTTAAATATTTCTTAACTTTGATAGATGTTGAATTTTTAACTTTGATTATCTCATATTAATTATATATCTTAACTTTATAGATCAGTAAGAACTTTATATCTATCGAGATAAGAGATATAAAACTCTCTTCAAATAATATTACATTATATGTCGGTCTCTACAATAAAAAATGTGTTATTAATGATAGTCTAAAGACTAAAATCATGAATTAATTTTGAGTGAAAATTATATCTATTTTTTTAATATACCTATTACTTTTTTATTAGAGTTGTAACTACCGTTAGACTTCTATTTTAATAGATTTTTATTTTATTCTAAAAAAATATCAACTCATATATTCTTACATCAAATAATACATACACTTCTTTTCACACTCCATCTAATATCATTCATTACACATTTTTTTTATTTAATTACATCTCTTAAAAAAGTATAAATAATACTTACACTCTTTTTTAAGAGTATAAGATGATAATTTTTCAAAAAATATTTTTAGTCAATGTCCTCCCATACACATTAAAAAAAAAAAAGTTAAGTCCGCTATAGCTCCGTTGGTCTCCCGAAGCTAAGCTGAGAGTTCAGTCTTTGCGTATTAGGGTCAAACCCGTGGGAGCCAATCTTCGCCGAACCGGTCAGCAAGGGCGGCTCGACCGCCCCTCCGTTACCAAATCTAAAATGCCCTGTGACTATGGGAATTCCTTTGCTCCCTGTGACTCTGAAATATTCAACAATAAACAAAGACCCCAAAAGCAGAAACACAAAACTGATTTGACATTCCGGAACAAACAACACAATCACACTTTTATTAATAACACCAACAATAACAATCGTTCATTCATTTCATTCATTAAAATAAACTCCTCAACATGATATCACAACAACGAAAAATGGAAAAGTGAGATACGGACCATTTTCCAAGTTCAATTCTTTTGTCTAGCACCTGGCACAGCACTCCCACAAACATCGCAATGGCTTCTACTTCCTCACAGTTTTATGCCCTTTAAAAATTCACACTTATTTAATTCTGCCAATCATCCAGTACATGAGTTGTGCTGAAAGAAAGAAAAACACATAGCACAATAGTAAGGATTCTAATGTCAGAGCAGGATACAGATTCATGGGGCTTCCTGTTAGTCTCTTTCTTGATCCTTTTCTCAGGTACTACTAACTCAAAACTCTTTCCCCCCCCCCCCCTAAACTCCTTTTTGGGTTATGCATAATAATACCCAGATGTTCATATAATATTTGCTGTATACGTTGATGACATCAATCAATATTCACTATTCAACCTCGTGGGGTGTTTATAGATTCTCTGAACAGAATTTTTGGTAATATTATACATATAAAAGATTAAAGATATATATGTTATTATGGTTTTCCGAGGTTGATACTGTCTTCTAATTTGTCTTTCACGTTTACCGTGGCAATTCTGTTTGTTGTGCTGATTCTACAGGTAAATTTGTTGCTGGTGATTCATTGGACACTGACAAACAAGTTCTGCTGAAGCTGAAATCGTACTTGAACAATCAAACTCGTGCAGATAGAGGAGGATATGTAACCTGGAACAAGAACAGCTCAAATCCTTGTGAATGGTCAAGAATCTCGTGCACCCTCCTCAACGGGACAACGTGGAGGGTTGTCAGCGTAGACCTCTCTGCCAGTTACTTAGCCGGTGAGATATTCCAGAACTTGTCTCAGCTCAGTGAGCTCACACACCTTGACCTCTCTTGGAACACGCTCTCTGGGGTGATTCCTGAGGACTTGAGGAGGTGCCAGAAGCTTGTGTATCTCAATCTCTCCCACAATATTCTTGACGGGGAGCTGAATTTGACTGGCTTGACACGGTTGCAGACAGTGGACTTGTCTGTTAATAGAATTCATGGGGAACTTGGGTTGAATTTCCCTGCCATTTGCGACAGTTTAGTCACTTTAAATGTTTCAGACAATTACTTTACTGGTAGGATTGATAGTTGCTTTGATCAATGCCTGACATTGCAGTACTTGGATTTGAGCACCAACAATCTGAGTGGGGGCTTATGGACTGGATTTGCCAGACTCAGAGAGTTTTCAATTTCAGAGAACTATCTCAGTGGGATTGTTCCTTCCCAAGCTTTTCCAGAGAATTGTAGCCTTGAAAAACTAGATCTTTCAGTAAATGGGTTTGTTGGTAAAGCCCCAAAGGAGATTGCTAGCTGCAAGAATTTAGTGATCCTGAATCTTTCTAATAACAATTTTACTGGAGATATTCCCATTGAAATTGGATCGATTTCGGGTCTTGAATCATTGTTCTTGGGGAACAACAGTTTTTCAAGAGATATTCCAGAGACCCTTTTGAACTTGACCAAATTGTTTATCTTGGATGTGAGCAGAAATCAATTTGGTGGGGAGATACAGGAGATTTTTGGGAAGTTCAAGCAATTGAAGTTTCTTCTACTGCACTCAAATTCTTATACTGGAGGATTGAACACATCAGGCATTTTTTCATTGACAAACCTTTGTCGCTTAGACCTAAGCTGCAATAATTTTTCAGGTACATTACCTGCTGAAATCTCTCAAATGTCAGGTCTCATGTTCTTATCGTTAACCAACAACCAGTTCACTGGACCTATTCCATCTGAATTGGGAAAATTGACTGGCCTGCAAATACTTGACCTTGCCTTCAACATGTTCAGTGGGCCAATCCCACCAAGCCTTGGAAACTTGAGTTCTCTTTTATGGTTAATGCTTGCAGATAATTCATTAACCGGAGAAATCCCACCAGAGTTGGGAAATTGCACAAGCTTGTTGTGGTTAAACCTTGCAAACAACAAGCTCTCTGGAAACTTGCCTTCAGAATTGACAAAAATTGGAAGAAATGCCATGGCCACATTTGAATCAAATAAAAAAAGTATTGATCGAGTTGCTGGCAATAGTGAATGCTTAGCAATGAGGAGATGGATACCTGCTGATTACCCTCCATTCAGCTTTGTGTATACCATCCTAACAAGGAAGAATTGTAGAAGCCTTTGGGACAGATTGCTCAAAGGATATGGTATTTTCCCAGTTTGCACATCTGGGTCTTCTTTTAGACCCCAGACATCTGGGTATGTTCAGCTAAGTGGGAACCAGCTCAGTGGTGAAATTCCACCAGAAATTAGGAACATGCAGAACTTCAGTATGTTGCATTTGGGGGATAACAAATTCTCTGGGAAATTCCCCCCAGAGATGGGAAGTGTGCCACTTGTAGTCTTGAACATGACCAGAAACAATTTTTCAGGTGAAATTCCATGGGAAATTGGCAACTTGAGATGTCTGCAGGATCTGGATTTGTCTTGGAACAATTTCTCTGGGACGTTTCCCACAAGTGTAGTCACTTTGGTTGAGCTTAGCAGGTTCAACATCTCATACAATCCCTTGATATCTGGTGTAGTCCCAACAACCGGACAATTTATTACTTTCGAGAGAGATTCATATTTTGGTGACCCCCTCTTGAACCTTCCAAAGTTCATTGATAACACCCCAGATGATAAAAATAATAAGACCATGCACAAAGACCTGATAAAATCTGCAAAATTGTCTTTATTTTTTGTGTTTTTGGCTCTAATACTAGCAATCTTGGTCTTTGGACTTCTTTCTCTTATAGTCTGTTTCTTGGTGAAAAGTCCATCTGTGGAACCAGGATACCTCTTGAGGGATACAAAACAGGGGCATGATTCCAGCAGCTCCGGATCCTCACCATGGTTGACTGATACTGTTAAGGTATTCCACTTGAACAAGACAGTTTTCACACATGCTGACATCTTGGAAGCAACCGGCAACTTCACAGAGGACAGGGTCATAGGAAAAGGTGGCTTTGGAACAGTGTACAGAGGAGTGTTTCCAGATGGGAGAGAAGTGGCAGTGAAGAAGCTCCAAAGGGAAGGAATTGAGGGTGAAAAAGAATTCAGAGCTGAAATGGAGGTTCTGAGTGGACAAGGTTTTGGTTGGCCTCATCCAAACCTTGTCACACTCTATGGATGGTGCCTATATGGTTCACAGAAGATACTGGTTTATGAGTACATAGGAGGTGGAAGCTTGGAGGATCTTGTGACTGATAGAACAAGGTTGACATGGAAGAGACGCCTAGAAGTGGCAATTGATGTGGCTCGGGCACTAGTCTATTTACACCACGAGTGCTACCCTTCTATTGTGCACAGAGATGTGAAGGCTAGTAATGTGTTGCTAGACAAGGATGGGAAGGCCAAAGTCACAGACTTTGGACTTGCCAGAGTTGTTGATGTTGGAGATAGCCATGTGAGCACAATGGTGGCAGGCACAGTGGGGTACGTTGCACCAGAATATGGACAGACATGGCAAGCCACCACAAAAGGGGATGTGTACAGTTTTGGGGTGTTGGCTATGGAGATAGCAACAGGGAGGAGAGCAGTGGATGGAGGGGAAGAGTGTTTGGTGGAATGGGCTAGGCGTGTCATGGGGTCTAGAAGATATGGGTTGAGTCGCACTGTGCCAGTATTGTTGATGGGCTCTAGGCTGGTTGAGGGTGCAGAGGAGATGGGTGAGCTGCTACAAATTGGGGTGAAGTGCACAGATGATTCACCACAGGCTAGGCCTAACATGAAGGAGGTTCTATCTATGCTGATTAAGATATACAACCCTGAGGGAGACTCAAGTTATGGGCACCTTGTTTGTGATTAGGAAATTAAATGATCTGGGATTAAAAAAAAAAGTGCATACTGCATAGTGTAAGTTGCAATACAGTTTACATAGATTTATTCTTCTCTTGTATAAAGAAACTTCCTCATTCATGTTGAAGAAGTTGCTCAATTTTGTTCTGTAACACTGAGATTTGTGGTTGTAACTTTGCCTTTGTTTAACACCTTTTGATGAATACTCAACACCTCTGTTCATTTTGTCTTAATGGCAGGGTAAAAAAAATTTATTTCTTCAATCCGTCCAGAAGAATTATATCTTATTCTCTAAACAAAGAGAACTAAAATTATGGAGGATCCCTGAACTCAAAGACAGCAGGGAGTGAATCCAATTATAAAAGTGTTGAATTTTTTTACGTAAGTGTGACCTTCATAATCACTTGAAATGTTATAATTTTTTAATAATTACTAATTTACTTTTATTAGGAGTACATTTGGAAAAGTTATGCGACATTTATGTTGAATGATGTGATTTACATTAATCAAAGTCAATTCAGTTAAATTTATAAATAAAGAAGAAAATGAGTTAATTAATTTTGTTCAGAACTAGGTTCTGAGGGTCACTTATTAGGTACGAAACAATGAGCTCCTCTGTAGCGTAGCCACAACAGCGACGAGTGAGGGGGTGGGTACCTGCAAAAGACACTCCGACGCTCAAGTCAATAGGTGCATAAGGAGAGTATAGTGAGGGTTGGGAATTAGCTCATACCTTTGTCTCTCTTGCTTATTGTATTTATATGACCGTTTTAGGGTATGTGGTGTCTGAGCATTCAGTTCATGTCAAATGCTGCTACTTGGGATCGTGGCGACACGATCGTGGGAGATAGGATCGTGGGGATAGGGTCATGGAAACCGCTACTCCTTTGTCCTTACTCGCCCGCTTATACGGGATTCAATCAGGATTTGTTCTTGTTGTTACACTTAGCGTTTAGGCTGCTTCATGCGCATCGTACGCTCGAGTGCCATCTTGGCGGGTCGAGTTGCTCCAGCTCTTTGGGCTTGTAACTCGGTCCAGAATAGTTACCACCAGTTTGGCGCTTTGATGCGACAACAAAGTATCGAGATACGAATTCATCTGGAGCACATGACACGCGATGGACAAAAGGATTCGAGTTGCAATGTTGATATCGAATCTCAAGATGTTTTTCCCAAATGGTCGAGGTTCGTGATGTATCAGAACAGGCTCCCAGGGTTGATGAGCAAGATCGGGGTCTGAGTTGGATTGCTTCTCTTACGTCATTGTTCCGTTGTTCGGGGTATCTAATGAGTTTCCCCCATGTGTAGTTGGCGGGGTCTTGTATCTTTTTATCTAGATTTGGACTAAGGTTCGAGGTGTTGTTACCCCATGGTGGCTCCTCAAAGGTCTGGGATCTAGGGTAGGTGTTCTGGAATGCCACGCGTCGCTTCAATTTCGAACATTCTGTGCCTTGTCTTTTTAGATGCTTTTGTTTAGAAACGGTGCTCCACGTGGTTGACGAGCAGTGGAGGTCATCGTTTGGGGTTTGTAGCATCATGATTAGCCGTTTTCAAGTTTCAAAATTGAAAATATGTCATAATGAGGTGCTTCGAACGAAAAGACGTATCCGCCCCCATAGATAGCAGTGATTTGAGATGACTTTTCATGCTTATAAATAGGGGCAAGGTTTGGCCCTTTCCATTCTTCATTCATTCCTGCACTCCAAATTTTCTTCTTTCCTTACCTAGGCGATTTTTGACACAATGGTGGTTGTCGTTGGCGATTCAAGGCTTCCCAATGAGGCTTTTCCAACATTTCCTTCCCTTCTTAGAGACTGTAACACCCCAAAAATTTCTTATTTTTTGTTCTATATGCTTTTTATAATATTTGTGATTTTTATGAATTTTTGGGTGACTTTGATTATTTTATTATATTTTTTGATTTACGTGCACGTTAAGCGGGGTCGAAAGAATAAAATATTTTTCTGAGGCTGGAAAGCTTTGGACTGTGGAAGCGTATTGGGGGATCTTACTATACCCGAGGCTTGACACAATTTACGAAATTTTTATTTTTTGAGATTTTATTTGATAGATAAAATTTGGGTACACTCTATTATCCATTGGACAATAGGTACCGACTTTGTTAACTGTAACTTTTATCTATTGGATAATAGTCTGTAATAAAAATCGAGTAGACTATTTCTATTTAGTCACTTTTATGACATCAACCAAGTGACATCACTCAATAACATCACATTTGACTTTTTGGACAAAAGGAGAAGCTTCTTGAGGAAGCTTTGGGAGAAGCTTGGCTCCTTCTCCCAAAGAGTGTTGCATGGCCAAGAGAGAGTGGAGAGACTTCTTGGACAAGTTTCCACTTCAATTTTCAATTCATAACTTTTCTATTACTTTCTCTCTCATCACCAAAAGTTTTACACTTTCTTCTCTCATTTTCTCTCATCTTTTCTTTTCTATTTTCTCTCCCTACCTCACGACCACCACCCAAAAATCCACCATCTCTTCTTCTTTAATTCTAATCAATCACATTCTTGAATCCATATCTCTTCCTAAGACCATTTGGTGTGAAGATCTTGACTTTGTCCACTACTCGTCAAGTGTTTCTTCAAAATTTTCTTCAAATCTTAAGTTCAAGGATTTTAAGGTAAAGTTCTTATCCCTCCTAAGCTTTTCTTGTCTTGTTTGTGAATAACCATCTATCAAACACTCTCTTCCATTTATTTTTCCCAAAGCTCACGGCCATAGGTCCTTGGGGGACCAAAGATTTGATTTTTTTGCTATCACTTAGTTCATTTCTATATTTCTATCAAGAATCAAGAAGCCACAATACAAAACTCTCTTATTTTTCTTGGAAAGCCTCACGGCTACACCCCTCAACCCACTCTTTTAATCTTCTTTAATTTCATCTATCCACATTTCTTGAATCAAAATCCCATCCTAAGACACTTTGTTGTTGTGGGTTTCTTCTAAAACATATTGTTTCCAAACCCTAGATGTTGATGCTTGTGTGTTGTTTTTTTTTAAGGATATTCTTAAAAAGAGAAGCTTTTTCAAGAGGATCTACAAGGAACTAGGAAGCTACATCTTAGGTAAGAGGGAGATTAACCTCATCAACCACTTATGGTGGTGAGGAATGAATTCATTTGAGGGTGATAAATCCATGTGAGGATTTATTTACCATGATTGTATGACTTTGTGACTTATGGTTATATGCATTATGTGATTTTACTACTTTTATGATATGCATGAACTTGTTATAGTATGATTGTGATGCGCAAAAAAATCATGTTGTATACTTTAAATTGTGTTAGAAAGGAAGAGTATTTTGCTCCCAATAACCATTGTAGCTCACGGCTATGATGTGCAGAATAGGGTGATCAAGGCTAAAATATTTTATGGATTAAGAACTTAGATAGTTAGGTGGCAAGAGTATGATTTATGACTTTATAAGTTGAAAAAGGAAGTAAACAAAGTTTTTACCATTGAAAAGAATTGATTTTGGCCATGGTATTTGATAATTGGATGAAAGAGTGAACTGGAGACCGAAAATATTTGATAATAGGATGGAAGAGTAATTAGGATGGAAATGATTTTATTTAGAATTTAAATAATGAAAGTTTTACAAAGAATATTAGAAGATATTACTTAGATGATTTGGGGGGACTAATTAGGATCAAATGATTTATAAGTAAAAAGAGAAGATAATCACAATGTTATGATTTGAGGAATAATGACTTTTAGTTATATCAATGAAAATAGTTTTGGGGATAGTTAGAATAAGAAAAATGATTTATTAATGGTGAGTCTAGTTAGTTTAATGATAAAGAAATTTAATTAAGGATTTATACGATAAGAATGAAAAGGAATAAATTTTTACTATTACGCAAAAAGAGTGATTTCCAATTGTGGTATTGAGGGATAGGATTGAGGATTTAGTTGAAACTTAAAGTAATTCATTCAAGAGGATGTTAATAAGGATGATGGAAAAGGATTTCATTAAATTAAAAATAATGTAAGTTTTGGAAAGAATATTAGCAAATGATATTTTGAGGAATTTTAATAATAAAAGCTTGAGGTATTTTAGGGTTTAGGGAAAGGAAAAGAATTTACGAAATCAAGATAATGAATGATAATTTTCTGAATTATGCAATAAAGATACCTTGTGACTGAAAATAACAGCAAGGTTGCTGTGAGACCGAGGTACTGGACCCGAGTGGATCAGTGGTATTATGTAATTGTATGGGCGATTATATAATATCATTGGTACTAATGGTATTAGACAATTGCATGGGTGGTTGCTTTAATATCATTGGGAACAGTCCAATGGTGGTTTGATTTCGTTGATCATGCATTTGAACATTGTACAGCTGGTGGTTGTTATGACTTTTGTTACCTAGGAATGAACGAGAATTTGGATAGTGTGATCCCTGATGGATCTCAGGGAGCGTTAGGGCGAGGTGATTCACTTAGTGATTTGTTATCACATTATATACCCCTCGCTGTGAAGAACCGTTGCAACGCACTGATGAGGACTCGACAAACACTATTCTTTTCGTGGTCCGGCGTAGACTGTCATTGAGGGGGGCAGGTCTTCTGGAACATTCATCTATGGATTTGAGTACTGGTTCATTTAGCATACACATGGTCAGTACACATATTGTTGTGGCATGGTCAAGGTACATATTGTTGTGACATGGTCAAGGTGCATATTGTCGAAGTATGGTCAAAGTATATATTGTGGTGGCATAGTCATTGTACATACACTGTTGATACATGTTGTTATAGTACCGCTAATGCTTATATCATTGTGAGATATATTTACTGTAGATATTTATGAATCAATAACATGAATATACTTGTGATATTTGTATGTATAGAATGACTTCGTTGTTCGTATTTTTTCTCTACTGCCATAATTGTATTTGATGTAAGGGATCTCACCTCTTTTATTGTATTATTCTGTTTGTCTCTATTTTATGCTCACGTCTGTAAAGACCACGATGACGGTAAGGCAAGATCCGTGAGGTTTCACTAGGCTACAGTTCCATGGGGGCATCGAAGCGTGAAATGTCCATTGGGACACGGGGCACATTCAGTATGTCGGAGATGTCACCTTGTTTTGGAGTAGGACCCGGCATGACGTTGCTACGTTTACCGTGGATACAACTATTCACTTGGAGTTTTGTATGCCTTTTGGGGAGTTTTGGGATGATCGTAGAGCTACCTCTAGGGAAGACTCTGTGGAGTCGATTGCTCGGACTCTTGTCCATAGTGACATACCCCGATTGGGGGTGTTGTCTGCTAGCGATCCTGAACGGGATCTAAAGGAAGATCGGGTACAAGACCCTACTCTTCAAGTGTTTGGACTTGAACTAGGCTCAGTCTTCATATGGTAGTTATATATGTTCTTTTGGAGTACGTAACTTTTATGCTTTTGAAACATAATTATAATATACTCATGGATGTATTAAACCTTGTTTTATGAAAGTCTTTTATTCAGTTCTTATAATTTGAGTTTCTCTGTTTCGGTAAGTTCATGTTATTCATTTAAAAAGAGATTTTTGAAACTCGTATTTTATAATGTCAATTATTTCATAGTTTAAGTAAATTTTTAATTCTTTTGAAAAGGAGTTAGTCTGAAATGTAATGCTCTTCGGGGGGTGTGTTACAGAGACTCATTCCAACTAACACTCAAGGTATTTCTCGCTTCACCCTTTCAACTTTTGCCCTTCCTTTGGAGTCATTTTGTGGGAGGGAAATATCTGGGAGTGAAGAGATAGTGCAGAATAGTGGCCTGTCAGTGGAGGTCTTAAGTCTTCCCTAGTTTTCATCACCTCAGCCACGGTGGGGGCTTCTAGCCTACGGTGTGGATTCCGGTGAAGGTCTGAATCCCTTGATTAGGATGAGGATCTTGGTGGCGCTCCAGAGGGTGGACTAACCTAGAGAATTGGCAAGGCATAGGCCAGCTCGTCTGCTTTCTGAGCTTCTGTTAAGAGACTTAAGTAATTCTTCAGAGTGTAACTCGAGTGTGTCCTCTGTAGGCATGGTGCGAACTCAAAAGGCCGTGCTTGCCAAGCAGAGGAGGGTTGTCCCTACAGAGTCGGGGAGAGCTGTACTTGCAGAGCTGAGGGAATTCGTCTTTCCCTAAGAGACCAGCATATGCAGGTGGTTGACAATGAGGTCTTGGGCACTCCATCTGATGTGAGGAGTGAAGATGACATCCTTGAGAAGCAGCAATATCTCCAATTGACCGAGGATGGGTTATTGGACTAAGAGTTTACAATCCAGCACCCATCAGAGGAAGAAAGGGTGTGCTTGATTCGTGTTAGGGGCGGGCACTTCTTTTACATGTACGAGGCTCTCTTCACCTGGATTGGGGTACGATTGCCATTCATCAAGTTTGAGAAGGGCGTCCTCCTTCACTTGCGTGTGGCGCCCACTCAACTCTATCAGAATGCTTGGGAATTCATCAGGGCATTCGAGCTTGTTTGTCAGGTTTTTGAGTGACCATATTCGATCAGTTTTTCTTCTACCTTTTCTCTCAGTTGACGACCTCGAGGAGCAACCAAACCAAAGGATAGGTCACCTTGCAGGTGCAGAATGTGCGCACTATTTTCAAACCCTACTAGGAGAGTTCTTTAAGAATTTCAAAAAGGACTTCTTTAAAGTAGAATGGGCTTCAGGGACGATACCTTTTTTGTCACCCTAGAAGGTATGCCATCTTTCTATTTATACTGGTCAAAAGCTGGTTGGGGGCAGAGAAATAAAGACTTAGAGGCTCCAATCACCGAGCTTTCTCCTCCCGAGGCATGACTTCTAAAGTTTTTGATTGACTGGGCCAAAAAAGAAAGGGCCATCTCTTGTAAGGATGTCTTAGATGAGCCTACTATTTTCTATAAAGGCCCTACTAGGTATCTTGTTTGCACATTTTCTTTTATGCACTTATCTCTTTGCATTTGAATTTATTCAAGTGTTGACACTCTTCTTTTTGTTTGCAGAAAGCATGGCTCCACAGAGTGGACTCCGACTCTTGGATGAGAAATTGGCAGCCTTGGGGGGTGAGGCGTCAGGATCTCAGGCCTTGACATCTGCTCAAAGGGTGGCTATTATCTTTCCCATGCCTTCAAGTAGAGTGGTCCCTACTCTTGCGGCCTGTGATGATTCCTCCACCTCCTCCAAGCGTTGTGGTCTGAGATGCTGAACTAAATTCTCTTGTGTCACCACTACGACCTCGGAAGAGGTAGGTTGAGGGTAGTATGGATGATAGGGGTAAGAGGCCGGTGGTTAAGGACATTCCAAAGGAGCCTACAAGAGGTGAGGTTCCAATTGGTCTGGGGTCTATGGGTGCTCTGAGGCCTATCTTAACTCCGTGTCACTTTCTATTGGGATTGATGTGGGCTCAGGGTGTTGATCCTGTCAAGTTTATTAACGGCCACTTATGAGTCTCACCGAAACGTAGGTGTTGTTGGAGCGCAACATGGAGGAGATCCTTCATGAGGCCCAACTCCAGTGTTTGCGTGCTGCCTCTGCCTTTCGATATGTGGAAGATGACTGGGAGTCTATCTAGGAGGTCACCGACTTGGAGAGAGTGCTCGACATTCTTCGTGGTGAACTTACTGAGAAGGATAGGCAACTAGTCTAGTCCTTCTAAGAGGTTATTTGAGAAAGATGAGCAGTTGGCCCAAGCTACCTAGAAGGATGGGCAGCTAGCCCAGGCTATTATAGAGTTGAAGTCGCTCACCACCAAGGTCGATAAGCTTCAGACTGAGGCTACCCGCCTTATTGTTGATGCTGCTGAGGTCCTTTCTATCTGGGCTCAACTTGCAGAGGTGGAACCACTAAGAACCAAGGCTGCCGAGGTGGACAGGCTCCAGGCTGAACTTAATGAGGCAACGACTCGGGAGGATGTGTTGAAACAGAATCTAGTCTCAGTCGAATCCGCCCCTTAATGGTGTCCGGGATTGATATGGGCTTCTCAAAGAAGAACTTGACTAGATGATTGATGAGTGGTCGAAGTCTATAGACGAGACATTTAAGAATGCCCTAAACCAACTCTGTCTTTTCAACCCTAGCCTAAATGAGGAGGGGGTCGGCGCTCTGAAGGAAGTTCGAGATGGACACATTGTGGACATAGTTGCTTTGAGAGCTGCCTTAGATGACCAAGCGAGTTCCATTGTAGAAGATGGGGAAAAGACAGAAGCAGCACTAAAGGTTGGGCGAGAAGGGGCTAGTATGGTTGTGGCCAGGGCTGTGTAGGCTGAGGTGGCTCAGATTGAGAGGGTGCAAGAAATGGAGACTTCGGAGGGTCAAAGCCTCATTTTCTGATGTCCAAGTTTTATTTTTTCTTTGCCTTCTGCGTGGGGCTTCATTTATGTATTTGGATAAGTTCCAGTCTCAGGCATTTTATTCCTCTAATACTTGCTCTTTTATAATGACGTCTGCACTTATGCCAAGATGAGTCTAACGCTCAATCTTGGTGTTGCTTTCACGTTTGTTGAATTTTTTACCTTTGCAGCATCGATATGGGTTTGATGCTCAACCTTGGAGCTGACTTTACATTTAAGCAATTCCGCTTGCGTAATTCACCAGGATGGATCCAACACTTGATCTCGATGGCAAGACTTTGAATCTGGTGTCCTTTTAACAGCCTTTGCTATATAATTTGTAGCAGTCTGTGCTTGCTTGGGGAGCTTGCTTTTAATTTATTGAGAATTAAGACTGTTTAAATGTGATAGCCATTTCTGCTCTTTCCCTTAACTGCCTGCTACCTTAGTGACCAATCACAAGGGGAGAAGCATTAAAAAGCGGCTTTAAACGTGCGACCAGTTCACCTTCCTAGGAGCAAATCAAAATACATTAATCCCTCTATAAATGGGGAATGCTTGTAGTGGAGTTTTCAGTTGTTCTTTTTGTTTTCTAGTTGTGCTTGAGGGCAGATATTTTTATGGAGAATGGCTCTTTTTCTACCTCATGTGGGCGCGTGGAGAGTCATATCCCCTTTTGAGACTATCTTCCTCTTCTTCCCTAAATTCTTGAAAGTGTTCCTTCTTCCTGCATATTTTGCTGGAGAAGGCCCTTCTTTCTAGCCGTAATGGTCCAGTGAGGACCAGGTAACTGCCTTGTGCTGCTTGGTCAACCCATCTTCAGTAGCAAAAGTCTTTTTCTTCCATGCGTGTGTAGCAGTGGAGTAAGGTCCCACTAGAAAGGCTTGGACCTTTTGTCTATAGTTCCTGTGAGGCATGGATAGGTTGCACCACCCTCTTCCTTTGCTCCCCTAACTGCTACCCTGCCATGGGTGCTTAGGGGTGGTTAGGAAGTATAAGGTCGTGAGACCTATCTTCATTCTAATAAAGGAAAATGTGGTTGTCCGCTTGCACTTTGAGGATCCGTTGAGGCAGTCGTGGTTGGCGCTTGACCATATTCATTAACTGACTAGGTTACCTTCTCGGCTTCCTTTAAAAGGGCAGTCTTTGCAGTAGGACAACGCGTAGGCTCTTCTTATAAGGTTGATGATGTTTGGAATATGAATAGAAAAACTTGCTCTTCTTGTGGATGTTTTACTTTATGTTGTATACTTCTTTTGCCGAGATGAGTTCAACGCTGGTGCATGTCGAGGTGGGTTTGACGCTCGATCCCGGTGTGTAAATTATCGAGATGGGTCTAACGCTTGACCTCGGTAGCTGCTTTTTCAGATTGACAAATGCTCATTTTATCTAACCGAGATGAGTCTAATGCTCAAATCATGGTGGTTGAGTTCATTTGATTGGACGAACACTCGTTTTTCCAGTTGAGACGAGTTCGAAGCTCAAATCTCTGTGGTTGAGTTTTTTTGATTAGACAAACACTCGTTTTGATAGCCGAAATGAGTCTAGAGCTCGAATCTTGGTGGTTGGGTTCGTTTAGTGCACGTGACACAAAAAGCCTCTAGGTATGGGGTCCACGATCTCGGGCAACGATTGATTACGCTTAATCATTGTAAACTATGGTGGGTTTATAAGTTAAGGTGAGGCCATAAGGGTACGAGTGAAAACCCTTGAATGCGTTGCTTGACCCCATAGGGTGTTCAAGTGGATTCCCCTGTATGGTCATCAAGTATAAATACACTTAACCTCTATAAACTATGGTGGGTTTATGGGTTAAGGTGAGGCTCAAATGGGCACGAGTGAAAACCTTTAAATGTTCTGCCTGACCCCGAAAGGTGTTCAAGTGGATTCCCTAGTTTGACCTTTATGTAAAGATGCTAGACTACCTAATCCTTTCAGACATTATATTCCTCGGACCTCACCAAGGCGTGGTGACCTTGTGGGTTGCGACAGGCCTAAGTATCTGGGGACTCAAGGTCACTGCCAAGATATTGGCTGTAAATATTGATGAGCCGGAGTACTCGTAGACTCAAAGTCGCAGCAGAGGTGCTGGCTTCGAGATGAGACAGCAGTTGTGAAGAAACGCCAATTCACTGATATAAGAAGATACTCATTACACAATAGAAATAACGATTACAAGGCATTACATGATTATACGGGTCACTTCGTGGTGGCGATTGTTCTTCTAGTTACCGCCCTGGGACTGCACTCTATCTTGATTACGAGAATCATCTTGAGGTGAGCATGGGCGTCGGAGAACGTCTTCTCTGATAGGAAGGAGACGGACTCTGGGGGCTATAGCTCCGTTTTCTGTAATGACCCCTTCTTTGGTTGTTCGGGGCCTTTCGAACATATTGGCCCAGATGGCCATCTCAGACAAGGGACTCGATGGCATCTCAGAGGTTAGTACAATCCTTTGTGTTATGACCGAGACCATAGTGTTATTCGCAGTACTTGAATGTGTCTCTCCACACAAGCTTCTTCAAGGGGGAGGCCTAGGTACATCTTAGAGCTCTATGTTCATGACTTCCTGGTAGATCTGAGCCCGTGATGTGTTAAGGGGAGTAAAATTGTCATACTTCCCTTTAAGAGGTGGCCTTGGGTTCCTCCTTTGTTGATTCACCTGCTTCCTAGACCTCGGCTTAGCATCTTCTTTGTTATGATGCTTCTTGGCTCAGAGAACATATTTGACGTTGATATATTTGTCAGCGTAGGCCCGGAACTCATCCATGGTCTTGGGCTCCTTTTTTTCCAATGAGAAAGAAAACTGTCCCAGACGAAGTCCTTCCCTAATATAGAACAATATGAGTCTCTCATCCCAGTCACACACATTCACGATTTCCTTATTGAACTGGGATATAAAGTCTCAGAGAGACTCTTCTTTTCCTTGCCTTATCTGGGAGAGACATGAAATGGATTTAGGTTGCACTTTGCTGATGGTGAAGTGTAGTAAAAACCTTGAGGATAGGTCTCCCCAGTTGTCCACAGACCTCGAAGGTAAGGTGGTGAACCATCTCAAAGCAACTTTCTTAAAAGACAAGGGGAAAGCATGACACATGAGAAAGTTGTCTCCTCCAACAAACAAGAGTTCGGGCATGTAAACATCCACGTGTTCTTGAGGATCCATAGTTCCATTGTAAGCTTCGATATTGGCAGGATACTTGAAGGCTTTCGGGATCCTATAGGCCATTAGTTTGTTAGAGAAGGGTTGGTTTTATGACACTGTGTCCCTTACTACGTGTGCCTGCTCTCTTGTGTGGATAGGTTCAGGCTGATGACCGGGGTCTATGATCCTAGAATTCTTTTTTTGGTCGTCATCGTGCTGATATTGATCTCTTCTATTTTCATGGTTCCTAGCTAGGGAACAGTTCTCCGCTTCATTGCCCTGGTTAGTAGCCTTCTCAAGGTTTTGGATTTTCTCGTCTTGACGGTGAATCCTTTCATCTTTGAGTCTAACCAAGGAGAGCAGTTCCGCTTTGGATAACTCCTGATGATCAGTTATGCCCCGACGGGACTGAACTTTGTTTTCCACCCAGTCACCAAGGCATTGTAGCACTGACACTCGCTACCCAGCGTCCCCGAAAGGTGCTCTCTGAAGGCCAAGGCGTTGCCTAGCTGGAATCCTCAAGGAAGGATGGGGAAGATTCTCTTTAGTGAAAGAAGTCTCCTGCCCATTTTGTCTAGGTTCTAGGCAGGCTACGACCGGATCCACGACTGGCTGGTGAGCTGCGGGGTTAGACACCGGGCGACAGTCCAAAGAAGTAAGGTTACACGCAGCGAAGGCGCGATTTTGGTTGGTTGATGTCTGTCTTTTTCTTGTGTTCACCATGGTGGTGGTAGTAGGGGGAGTTTTGAAGGTGGTGTTGAGAGTAGAAATTTATCGTTTCCCACAGACGGTGCTAATGTTCAGAACTGGATTTTAAGGGTTACTTGTATAGGTACGAAACGATGAGCTCTTTCGTAGTGCTGCCACAACAGTGACGAGCGAGGGGTGGGAACCTGCAAAAGGCGCGCCAACGCCAAAGTCAGTAGGTGCACAAGGAAAGTATAGTGAGGTTTGGGAATTAGGTCATACGTTTGTCTCTCTTGCTTACTGTATTTATATGATCGTTTTAGGGTATGTGATGTGTGAGCATTTAGTGCATGCCGAATGCTGCTACTTGGAATCATGGCAACACGATTGTGGGCGATAGGATCGTGGGGACAGAGTCGTGGAGACTGTTACTCCTTTATTGTTTACTTGCCCGCTTGTAAAGGATTCGATTAGGATTTGTTCCTGTTATTACGCCCAGCGTTTAGGATGTTTCATGCGTACTGTACGCTTGGGTGCCAGTTTGGCAGGTCGGTTGCTCTAGCTCTTTGAGATCGTAACCCAGTCCAGAATAACTTTGAAGCCTAATGACACTTAAATCTATTAAAAAGTATTTGTTGTTAGGTTTGATCCCAATAAATCTACTCACACTTACCTCTTCATTAAGAGACGCAAGGTCAGCCTTTTTAGGTCATATCTATATTGATATTTTCTTTCTAGTACCAAAAACAATAGTCCAAATACTAAATGAAAATGGCATTAAAATTTAAGAGACGCTTCAAAGAGAGTTAAGGTGAAAATGGAAAAGGAAATATCATTAGGCTGGCTTTTGTAAATGAAGGTTTGTCTTATAGCTTCAAGGGAAGAAAGGACAAACAATAGCTTAGCTGCAAGAGCAGAATGGTGTTTTCATCCAGGCACAAGCTTATACCAGTTTAGAAATGCATCACTATCACACTCATACAAAAAGGTAACAATTGATCAACCACATAGCCATAACGCAAGTGATAAAGAATTGCCATTAGAAGGAAATTGTTAGCTCTTAACTCCGATGTCTTGATACAAAAAGTTATTCCACAATTATCAGAATATGTAAATGTGAGTTGGTAAATGGAATTGGCGTGCCAAGTACTAAAGAATAAAGCAATAGGAACATAGTCTTGGCGTTGGCTAATGGTTTATTAGCACGCTGTTTTCACCTTGAAAAGGACAGGTTGTTCATTGGCAATAATGGCCCCAGTACCTTTGCTCTTGTATTCCCCTATGAAAATCCTAATGCCTAAGGGTCACTTGGTCATTGCCCACTTCCTCTCTCTAGTCTTAAAGTCTCAACAATCAACACTCAACAAGTCCTTTAGCCATTATTGTTCCTAATAGGGAAGGAATCTCTTGGACTTATTCATATTGGGGATAGAAACCGGGTTCAGGTTCATTGAGTACGTTATATTGCTAAATGATATTAAAACCCTGTTTGATATGTGCTGTTTTTGAGATAGAAAAACTATGATCACCCAGTTTTGTTGCAATTAATGACTGTTACATATTTACTTCATTTAACTTGAATGCAATTTTATTAGAAAATTTGTTTCTTGGAGAAACGAACTTATTTGAATACTTTGCTGTGTTTAGACTCACTTCTTCTTTCTAGGAGAGCGAATTTTGGGTTTCATTGGAATCTCTTAGTATCCAGTGACTTTCACAAATTTGGTTCCCGTTTCTTGCATGGAACTGGTCAGCTATCACGTTTAAAGTGCTGTATATGTTTTCCTCATCATAACATTGACATATGAAAACATTGTGAATTGCTACAGAAATCATTGCAGAGGAAACAATTCATCTCAGGAGATGGCTGGTACCGTTAGGAAGGAGGAAAATACAATGCCAGTGGAGCTTGCAATCCAGAGGGAGCTGGCATATAGGAGGAATGTAGCAGCTTTTCACTTGCGCCCAAACACGAATTCCACTGAAGAGATTCTTCCTTTACTGGTGATATCTTACCCTGTGATTATTTACGAAATATTGCTCCATCATCAGTAAATATTTTTTATTATTTTATGCTTTTAAGGTGATATCTTACCCAATTATTTTTTTACAACTAGTGGGAAAAAGCTGTTGTTGTATTTTATGTTTTTTCAGTTCTTTCTACTCATAGGTTTCCCTTTGTTTTTCTGTCTTTCACTCTTTCTCATATCTTGATTCTTTTGAACAGTTTAATTCCCGTTTCTGGTCCTCCAACGTTGAAAGTGCTTTTGTGAGTAGATTATTAGCTTTTGCACCTGTCATCTATGGCCAGTAGCCTGGCATTATTGTTTAGTAATTAACCTTGAAGGCCATTACTGCCAAGTGTAAGAAGGGTGCTCCCGATTGGTTTTTCTCCTATTCAAACTCTGCCATCTCTGGGCTAAATAAGACTCTTCCCTCTATATCCCTCTTAATTCTCTCTTAAAACTCTTCATTATTAAGTAGACTGTCTACTTACATTGGAAGATATAATGGGGCGTCACGGCGTGGTTTTTGCTTGCCTGATTTCATAATTTTACTTAGTTCTTATTGTTACTGTCTACTTATTTTTCAGGTTATATCAAGTCAAGTTTCCCACCTAATGCCATTGTCAGGTCCAAGTTCAAGGCCATTTTCAAGTCCATGCCTTTCAGGAACTAAGCGGAAGGAACCAACAAACAGTGCTCATCATCCACCTCTGCAACGTCAACAACGATTTCATGGCAGTCTCAATCTCAAAGCTAAGACGGATAATTTATACTGCAAAATCTGTCAAATATCTTGCTCAAGTCCATTCAATCTCAAGCAGCATTTAATAGGTCACAAGCACAGGCAAAAAATGCAAGAGCTGGAATTCAGTAAAGCTAGAAGAGAGGGCAGAAGCAATCAGAGGCAATGGTGTGAAATGTGTAAAGTTTCATGTATGAGTGAAGACTTGCTCCAGCTGCACTTTCAAGATCGAAAGCATAAGGCTGAATTGCAGTAGTTGGAAATTAGCAAGCAAGGTGGGGAGGCTCCAAATAAGCAAAAATGGTGTGAACTATGCAAATTATGGTGCATTGATGAGTTTGCCTTCAAGCAGCATCTAGAAGGTAAAAAGCACATCATTCAGATGCATGCTATGGAGAAAGAAAAAGAGACTGTTATGACCGAGAGTGATCCTATAACTGATTTGGAAGGTGAATCAGCTGTGAGGCTGGCTGATGAGGAAAATACAAGCCATGACAGCATAATTGATGGGGCAAAGGCAGTTGCAACAGACACATACATGGCACATGGAGCGGAAGTCAAGGAAACTGAATTGAGGAGGAGCTCTCGCACCAATTAAGGCTCCTAACCGTAGGCTTGAGGGATACGTGCAGTAAGAGAGAATGAAGAGTATATAGGGAATGGAGTGAGAAAAGAATAGGCATGGATGAACACAGTGATATTCCTCCTTTCTGATTTTCTTTTCTTCTCTTCCCTGAGACTCATCTGTATTTCTGCTCTTCCGTCTTATTTGTAACTGGGTTAATTCAGTACTTGATTCAGTTACTAGCTATCTCATCAATAAAAATTCTCAGTTTATCTCATTTCACATTACTGTCATTTGAGTTGATTATATTACAGGGCTGCTATCACAGAGACATGGTCATAAAAGAAAAGGATGCAATGGCATTATGATGGAAATTATATGAGGGGTAGAAGATAACAGTGTTAAGTTTGTAGCAATGGAGACATAGTTATGCAAAGTTTCTTTAGGGCCAATTTTATATGCAAATATATTACTAATACTAGTTTTGAACATGATACAGAAAGAGGGTAACTATTTTTTAATGTGATTTCAGTTTAATTTTCGTTAATATGGTACTTCTTAAAGGGATGAAGATCACCTGTCCCCTATCCCTGTCCCCTTTCCTGTCCCTCCAATCAAATTTTGACAATTGGAAAATAATATACATGTCATTTATTATCAAAATTGTAAATTCTCTAATTTTGTTTAACTCCGTTTTTCTAATCCTCGTCCTCGTCGTCACTGTCACTGCCGTCCTCTTCCTCTTCCTCTGCTGCCTCGCTGTTGTCCAACACCACCGCTCACCGCTGCCCAGGGTCATCACTGTCATTGTCGTACTCTGCCTCCGCTGCCTCGCTGCCGTCCAACACCACCACTCACCGCTGCCCTGGGTCGTCATTGTCATTTTCGTCCTCTGCCTCTGCTGCCGTCCAACACCAACACCACTGTTCCCTATCGCCTCCCCTGCCTTGGAAAGTAGTCACAGCCACCATCGTCACCCGTTGAACCAGAGCTGCGCCGCCCTCTGCCCAGCTCGCAGGAACAGCCGTGCCACCACACTACGGTAATGAGGATTATGTTTCTTTATCTTTGTCAGGTTCTATTCTAACCAGAGAACACTTGTTTCAGAATTATATTTTTCTTCTTATTTTGGCATTTCTAATGAAGGGCTCCACCAAATTGGAGTGCATAAAAGTTGTGTGTTAATCACAATGTACTCTCATTCTTTTTGCTTCCTCTGTAGTTGAGATGGGATTTGGAATCTTTTTCCACCCAAAATTATGTTTTCCTTAGCACTGGGAATATAGAATCACCCCCTATGTTATTCTTAACCCAATTACCCAAAGAATTGTTACTGTAATTTGGATTACAATTTTTTATGAGTATTTATGTTGAGAGTGGAGAGTGGAGAGTTTCGGATGCACTGCCCTCTACACTAGGACTGCAACTTTTTGGACCTTTCCTTCATTTCATATGAAATGGCAATAGTCCAAGTCCTGATAGTGCAATGCTGGAAGAGATTTGAAAAAGTCATCAAGTTGCTAACTGCTAAGCATACTATTTATTTGCAGAGAATTGTAATCATGGTGAATATTATGTCAATTTTTAATAAAGGGAGCTAAAGCATTTGTAATGTATTTCTCTTATCAGAAAGTTTTGTGCTGAAGAATTGTGTACTGCTTGCTGAATTTTGTTGTGCTAAGTGCTCTCATTCTCTATGCCCTCTGTTTGGAATCTTTAAAATGAAAGAATTGATTTCATTTATAAATCATTGTTTTTTTTTTAAAAAAAAAGTTGTTTGGAATGTTACTAGTTTAAGAATTCAACTCAAATAATTGTGTGTATAATAGTGCATAAAAGTTGAGTGTTAATCACAATGTACACCCATTCTTTTTGCTTCCTCTGTTTGGGTTGCTTCAAGTAGTTGAGATGGGATTTGGAATCTTTTTTCACCCAAAATTATATTTTCCTTAGCACTGGGAATATAGAATCACCCCCTATGTTATTCTTACCCCAATTACCCAAAGAATTGTTACTGTAATTTGGATTATGATTTTTTATGAGTATTTATGTTGAGAGCTTTGGATCAACTTAGGGTTATTGTTCTTAATTTTATTTGATAATTTTGATGTGGACAATTTTAGAATTAGTTATAAAGAGAATCAACAAAAGCAAGATTAAATTGTAACTTTTGTATGAGTTGTATTACGCTTTACCAGATTTATTTGTCTTCTTTAATATGAAGGTGATAAACAAGAAATTATGGCAGAAGGAGAGCACCAAACATTTGAGAATAACAATGGTGAAGGGGTCGAGGAAAAACAAATTGCTAAGATACATGATAAGATTCATAGTGAATGTATACCAAAAGTTGGGATGGAATTTGATACAGAAGACGCAGCCTATACCTTTTATAATTCTTATGCTTATAAAGTGGGTTTTAGTATAAGGATTAGTAAAGGGCATAAAGGCGTTGATGGGAAGATAATCAATAGAGTATTTTGTTGCTCATGTGAAGGTTATCGTGGGAAAGATAAACGAGAGGCTAATGTCAGAAATCCTCGTGCACAAACAAGATTTGGTTGTTTGGCAAGGATGAAAGTTAATTGCCGTTTAACTGGAAAGTATTGTGTTACTGAATTTATTGCTGAACATACACATGAGACTACAACTCCGAGTAAGAGTCATTTGCTTAGATCTCAAAGGAAAATAACTCCTCCTCAAGCAGTTGAGGTTGATTTAGCTGATAGCTCTGGAATAATTCCAAAAGCAAGTTACGAATTAATGGCTAGGCGAGTTGGTGGTCGCGAGAATCTTGGATTCATCCCAGATGACTACAAAAATTATTTGCGTTCCAAGCGAACAATTCAAATGAGATCGGGAGATACAGGTGGTGTGCTAGAGTATTTACAACAAATGCAATTAGAAGATGCTAATTTTTTCTATGCAATACAAGTTGATGAGGATGATTTAATAACTAATATCTTTTGGGTAGATGCAAGGATGATGGTTGACTATTCTTATTTTGGTGATGTAGTTTGTTTCGATACTACTTATAGAAAAAATAAGGAAGGTCGTCCATTTGCAATGTTTGTTGGAGTGAATCATCACAAGCTTAGCATTGTTTTTGGTGCAGCACTGTTATATGATGAGACTACTGAAAGTTTTATTTGGTTGTTTAATACTTTTATTAAAGCTATGTCAGGAAAGAAACCTCGAACTATTCTGACTGACCAAGATGCAGCAATGGCAAAAGCTTTAGCTTTAGCATGGCCTGAAACATGTCATCGCCTTTGTATTTGGCACTTGTATCAAAATGCATTAAAGAAACTCAGTGTTGTATTTGGGAAGTTTCAAGACTTCAGTAAGGATTTTAATAATTGCATCTATGAGTATGAAGAAGAAGAAGAGTTTCTCGTAGCTTGGAACAATATGCTTGCGAAGTATGATCTTAAAGAGAATAGTTGGTTGAAGCAAACATTTGATTTGAAGGAAAAATGGGCTTTAGTTTATGGTCGAGAGAACTTTTGTGCAGACATGACAACCACACAACGCAGTGAGAGCTTGAACAACGTAATTAAAAAATATGTGAGTTACCAGCATGATTTACTAAGATTTTTCCATCATTTTCAAAGATTGGTTGAGGATCGTCGGTATGAGGAATCAAAGGCAGATTTTAAAGCATCCCAAAGAAGTCTAACTTTGTCATTCGAAGTGGAAATTTTAAGGCATGCAGCTAAAATTTATACTCCTGCAATATTCAAGATGATCCAATATGAGGTATCAATTGCTTATGATAGTAGTATGCATATTTCTGCTCAGAATGGGGAAGTTACTGAATATAAAGTTGTCCCTTACAAAAAACAATTTCAACATACTATCCAATATGACTCATCTACTGGTGCAGTGAAGTGTAGCTGTAAGAGGTTTGAGTTCTCTGGAATTTTATGCTCACATGCTCTCAAAGTTCTTTCATCAAGAAATATAATGAAAATTCCTTCAATGTATATATTAAAGAGATGGACAAAGCATGCAAAAACTGGAAATGACATAGCAACCAGTTGTTCTATAATCCATGAGGATCCTAAGGTGAGAATGGGAAATCGCTATAAGGACTTGTGTAGGCTGCAAGCTCAGTTGGCAACTAAAGGTGCAATAACTGAAGAAGCTTATAAAATAGCTGTTGATGGTTTGACTAAGACTATGAATGATATAGATGCATGTCTTGGAGGTAAAGATAGAGAGGCCAGCACCCATGATGTTTCACTCATTAATACAGGAAAGGTTTTGTGTAGTGGGAATAATAATAATGTGAAAGGAATAAAGACTAAAGAAAGATTTCGTGGATCATCTACCAGACCAAAAGGTGTTCTTGAGAGAAGAAGGAAAAAGAAGAAAACTACACAAGAAGATGAACTTCCTTTACAAAACTTAGATTGTGAATTGCCTTCATTTCAGTCTATTCAGGTTTTTTCTTTTTTCCTTTATTTGATTTTTGATTTTTATGATAATCTTTTGATCAATATATCTTACTTACATACTGATAATTTTCATTGTGATTAAAATTTATATTAATTAGTTGCCTACATATGCTGCATATAATGCCTCCAATGAGTCAAGTAACAACATGAGCATGATGGAATTGCTACAGGTGATAAATGATTGTAGTATTTCTTTATTTTTGTCTTAGTCTAACATATTTTTGACATTAACATGCAAAAAACAAAATATATTCACAGGCACAATTACCAGGAACTGAACAAGTAGCAATTGATGTCATCAACTTGCAAAGTCAAGATCAACAAGGCCATCCATGAAGCAACTTAACATGTTGGTGTTATTGGATATTGATGATCCTCAGAATTTGACAAAGCATCTTAGTTTTACTTTTAAATTTTAGCTACATGTATTTTTTTTTCACTTGTGCTACAAATATTTTGTCACATGACATTTTTTTTTAGCTTGTGTTACAAAGATTATAGTATTTACTTTCGTTAGTCGTGCTGTGGTTGTACAGCAGAATTATCTTATTTTGATATTGTTATTGTTATTGAAGAGTAATAAATACAATAATAGAATAATCTTATTCAATCTTTGTATTATTATTGATAGTTACAAATACATCAGCAAAGACTGTATTTTCTGGTCTAAAGCTGGCTTTTACAAATGAGAAGCAAAAATTGTACTAGCTTTACAAATTAAAAACAAAAATTATATATACTAGCCTCTGGCTTTACATAAAAATAGAGATTGTACTTGTTGGCTTTACATAACATGAGGCCATTATGCTAGATTTCTTGTTTGTTTCACTTTGCTTTTTCTGAATGCATGGGTCATTAGTACTAGTCACAGTCTCCTATGAGTTTGTAATTGCATTATAACTATCAAAATCAAAAGATGTGATGTGTGGTCTCAAGTCTTGACTTCTATTTGAAAAGAAATTGTGCAACCATCCATTCTTCGCCATTACTGTATCCAAAGAGTTCTGCTACAGCTATGAAGAATGTTCTCCAATAGGCAGTCCTTGATAGCTGAATCCTTGCTATACGTTGATGGAAGTCATGCTTTGACCCATTCTTTTGAGTCATTCTTCACTACAAGATAAATTTGTTTTTGCTTCAGTAATACAGTTCAAACTTGCTTTATCAACAAATTAACTATGGATGGAATATGACAAAATTGCTTTAAAATCATTGAACAATTTATTTGATTCTAACTTGGTCTAGGCGTAAGTTCTTCTAAAAGTGTTACACAAAGTGGTCTGGGTGTAGGTATTGTAAAATCACATGTGAGCTAAATCTGGATGCAATATAAAGGTGTTACACAAAAATATTGCAGGTGCTTCTATTGCCTTTTCTTTTTAATGTTTTAAAGAAAAGAGCATTAAATTATAAAAGAATGCACAAACTTCAATGTACATGGCTATAAAAATGAGGATGAGTTGGCAAAGATGCTCACACTTATTTCACGAATGGAACCAAGATGCTAAAAGAATTCTGGGAGAATGCACAACATCTTCACAATAGAACTAGAAACTGTAGAATGAGTTAGAACGAAAAAATATATTTGTTTCACTTTCCAAATTGCAAAATCCAAGAAGAATTTTCTCAGCAAACTTATTCTTCTCATCTTCTCAAAATTCTAGAAGTAAACCATTCCCTCTATCCATTAAATTATAAATTCTTACCAGGTGAAGTCATGCATAAACTAAGGGGGGAGGGGATTTTAGTACTATTTTACGTCATGGCCACAACCAGCAATAAACTGAAAAAAAAACCAATAACACAATAAATCTAGAGATTTAAAAGTAGGACTTCTTCATAATTCATATATACCTACAAGTGTTCACAGATAGAGTAAACCAAAAAGTTAAGTCATATACACTTACTTCAAGCACTTGGCATAGCTTTTAGAATAATTTTACTATATGCATTGCTTTCCTAAGAATTTTTTTCTTTTGGACATGTTTCATGAGAACTCATGAAAATAAAAAAGATAAGACTGATCAGTGAGCTTACCAGTGTATCTCTAGTAAAAACAACTGGGTTTTCATCCTCTTTGCTAGTCACATAATAACTTATGTGACCTTTGGTGTGGCTGAGCAGGTAAGAAAAATAGCTTATGTTAACAAAAGAGATGAAAATGTGTCTTGAGAGAGGGTGAAAGTTAGGTTCAACCACTACAGAAATCATCAAGTAATAACATGCGTTTAATAATAACTAATCCCAACAATGAAGCAAGGTAATGCCTCCATGGTGACTTATAACAAAATCATCAATTGATTTTACCAACACATACAGAGCTATGAAACTCTAACCCTATGTTTGGAATAATATAACTTTAGAATTGAAATGAAATGATTTATAAGTCTTATCAAAAGTTGTAAGATGTACAAATCATGAAATATTATACACACAATTATTTGAGTTGAATTCTTAAACTAGTAACATTCCAAACAACTTTTTTTTTTTAAAAAAATAACAATGATTTATAAATGAAATCAATTCTTTCATTTTAAAGATTCCAAACAGAGGGTACAGAGAATGAGAGCACTTAGCACAACAAAAAATTCAAATAAAGACACAATTCTTCAAAGACAAAACTTTCTGATAAGATAAATACATTACAAATGCTTTAGCTCCCTTTATTAAAAATTGACATAATATTCACCATGATTACAATTCTCTGCAAATAAATAGTATGCTTAGCAGTTAGCAACTTGATGACTTTTTCAAATCTCTTCCAGCATTGCACTATCAAGACTTGGACTATTGCCATTTCATATGAAATGAAGGAAAGGTCTAAAAAGTTGCAGTCCTAGTGTAGAGGGCAGTGCATCCGAAACTTTCCACTCTCCACTCTCAACATAAATACTCACAAAAAATTGTAATCCAAATTACGGTAACAATTCTTTGGGTAATTGGGTTAAGAATAACATAGGGGGTGATTCTATATTCCCAGTGCTAAGGAAAACATAATTTTGGGTGGAAAAAGATTCCAAATCCCATCTCAACTACAGAGGAAGCAAAAAGAATGAGAGTACATTGTGATTAACACACAACTTTTATGCACTCCAATTTGGTGGAGCCCTTCATTAGAAATGCCAAAATAAGAAGAAAAATATAATTCTGAAACAAGTGTTCTCTGGTTAGAATAGAACCTGACAAAGATAAAGAAACATAATCCTCATTACCGTAGTGTGGTGGCACGGTCTGTTCCTGCGAGCTGGGCACAGGGCGGCGCAGCTCTGGTTCAACGGGTGACGATGGTGGCTGTGACTACTTTCTAAGGCAGGGGAGGCGATAGGGAACAGTGGTGTTGGTGTTGGACGGCAACAGAGGCAGAGGACGAAAATGACAATGACGACCCAGGGCAGCGGTGAGTGGTGGTGTTGGACGGCAGCGAGGCAGCGGAGGCAGAGTACGACAATGACAGTGATGACCCTGGGCAGCGGTGAGCGGTGGTGTTGGTGTTGGACAACAGCGAGGCAGCAGAGGAAGAGGAAGAGGACGGCAGTGACAGTGACGACGAGGATGAGGATTAGAAAAACGGAGTTAAACAAAATTAGATAATTTACAATTTTGATAATAAATGACATGTATATTATTTTCCAATTGTCAAAATTTAATTGGAGGGACAGGAAAGGGGACAGGGATAGGGGACAGGTGATCTTCATCCATTCTTAAAGAGGGTTACCATTTATCAATAATGTGGAGTCAGACAAACATGGAACATTGTTCCTGTCCTTATATATTTCACTTATGCTGCACATCTCAAAATTTTTATACTAGACATTATGACAACCTAAATCAGTTCAACCAAATAACTACACAGCAAATTAGTTATGCAATTTACCATAAAGTTGTACCAAATAAAAAATACAACTTTTTAAAAATCAGGAAAGGCGAAATGCAATTTAGTTTACTTATATTTTCATAATTGTTTGGGTAGAATATTTTTATTAGTTCTGGTATGTGCTACTTGGCTAATGGATATATAATACCTCAACAAGCACCAGTGAAACTGCTCCTCCCAACTTCCAAGTGGCAAGGGAGATAATGGCCACCATGCCTGTGATACATTTTTGTATAAGGTTGTTTACTTTCATATATGCGTTTAATTTTCCGCACGAGAAAATTTCAATCTTTTCCCTTCATTTTATAGTTAGATGATTTTTTATTATGATAGACCCCCTATCACTAAGGTGTATTCGAGAAAGAAGAAAATAGGAAAGAGTGGTGCTACAGGAGCTGCACACGTGGGAAGCAAGGTTATGATGGGAAATGAAATAAACGGGAAGGTCATGTTACTAAACCATAACAGAATGCTGAACCGGCAGAAGCTAGCGGAAAAAGGAGGGAATTCTGTTATGATAGATGAGAATGTAGAGGGGAATGGGAAAAGAGTGAGGCAAGCATGTTTTGAGTGATCTTTGGGAAGGAGGAGAAGACCCCTCGAAGCGTCTGGATATCTTACGTTCTTTTCTATTTCTTTTTTGTTATTTCTAGACTGATATCACACTGATATTAGGATCAGAATTGTTATTCAGTGTTCTTAATACATCGCAATCTTGGGAGCTTTGGATGGTGAACACCAGAATGGAAACTAGATTGGAAGCTCTGGAAAAAAACTTCGGACAAATTAATGAGATCATGAAGGAGATGGAACGGTGGAGAATGGACACTTTAGCTGAAAGGGAAGTTCAGGAAGTTCGGCTGAAACACAGTGAAGAATTGCAAACTTGATTGCTGCAATTCCTAGAAGGAAAAGGTTTGGAGGGATCACAAAACAAGACACACGAAAGCAGGGAGGACGAGGACGATGAGAGAAATAGCGGGCCAACGTTCAGAACCAACCGAAACCATAGCAAGGATGATAGATAGAGGAAAATGGAAGTTCCGGTGTTCAACAGAGATGATGCGCACGGGTGGATCAACAGGGTTAACGATATTTTCTAGTGAATTCAGTCGAGGATGAGGAGAAATTACCGGTGGTAATGGTGGTGATGGAGGATCGTGCCTTAAACTAGTTCCAATGGTGGGAGAGCCGAAATCCCGAGGCAAGTTGGGAAGCTTTTAGAATGGCAGTAGTGAGACGTTTCTAACCTTCACTTGCCCAGAATCCTTACGAGGAGTTGCTGAGTTTGCAACAAACTGGAATAGTGGCTAAGTATCGAGATCAGTTTGAAAGGATCTCCGGCCTCCTTAAACACACTGATGAAGAGATGTTGAGAGGAATATTCATGAACGGGTTGCGTGAGGATGTTCGGGCAGAGGTGAAGCTCCATCGGTTGGATACTCTTTCTGACATGATGGATCAGGCATTACTGATTGAGGAACGAGATTGGGCCAAAGGAAAAGGAGGTTTGGGCCCAGTCCAACGTGGGATGTCAAGGTCATTTCAACCCATCAGGACCTCTTGGGAAGGAAACGGGTTCAAGTCTGGTTTAACTAACGACATGGGAAGAAGTAGATCTATTAACATTACTCAAATTTCTAGACCCCAGAATTTTGTACGCTCTACTACAGAGCCTCATGGAGAAGGAACTAGCAGCATGAGGAAGGGAAGTGGTTTCAAAAGGCTGTCTGATGCTGAATGGCAGGATAAGGTGCGAAAGGGACTGTGTAACGCCTCTTTTTAGGAGGGAACGTCACATTGTCATTTACAATGCAAAAAATAAAAATGATAAATTAAGACTCGATTCTTTTTATTACGATTAAATTTATCTGGTTAAAGCTGCATAAATAAATTAGTGACTATGTTTTTTTTAATGATATTTAGTAAAACATAGCGAAGAAACATAAATGGCATAAAAGAGCAAGACAGAAGCAAAGCATACATTTAATCAACATTGCATATTCATATATATATATATATATATATATATATATATATATATATATATATATAATTATACCAAATCTGTTTAGTTACAAAGCCCGATGTACAAAAATCAAAATTATACCTGCCCAAAGGATTATACATATATATCCCCAAGATATCAGAAATATACAGCCCACCAAAATAAAAACACATCAGGCCCCCATAATAAAACTTTGGTAGCCATCAGTAGCTACCAGCAATATCAGTCCCTCAGATGAGGAGGAATCGTATCAGGATCCTCTTCAGGATCCTCCGCGAGATCCTCCTCGGGATCTTCCTCATCTGAGGAAACCTCCATAGGAGCCACAGAGCCACGGGCCGAAGCCCGAGCAGTGGAATCAAAAGAATCCTCCTATGGGGTGTAATAGCGGTCACCCCACATCTCCCAGATGGGCAGATAAAACTTCAAAAGCAGGCTAATATAGCAGGTAAAGATCGGCAGCTCATGATGCCTCCAGGCCAAAGAGATTGACACGTCTCCCAAGTAGACATAGCGATTGGAATTTAGGTTGATGTACCAGTAGTCTGGCCCTCCAATGAAGGTCAGACCCATATCACCTAGAAATCCGCATGAGCGTGCCTCCATACTCCACGATAGATGCTAGTTGCGATCGAGCCAGAAGACGAGGAAATCGGGAGCTCCAACCTCCTTGCCGTCATCTTTGATGGGACATAATATACAGATAGAAAATAATAGAAATACAGGAAAGAAGTAAGACATCCTACCATCATTACCAATTATAGCAGCAAGAAACAAAATGGTGCGAAGCGCCCACAAAGCATATCAAATAATAATCATAAGCATTAAATAGCAGAAATAGACAAATAACCAGTTGCAGGCAATTATATATCAGTAATACAACAGTTTCAATTATAATAATAAATAGATGCCAGATAATACATAGACTCACTATGCACATGCATACAAAGTCAAAATCCTACTCCATGGAGCTAGACACAAACAATCGGAGAGAAAGATCAGGAGACACGTCCGCAACTCGGCTGTCGCGGCCAAAGTGCTATAATTCATCGGTTTATCCACGTGCACATCAAGGCATTATACAGATAGTCTATGCTAGATCACGATATAGGACAGTGTCCGGTCAGTATCGTCGGTGCGTTTGCATCGGTTTACCCCACGAACAGAAGAGCTACCAACTGTCCATTGCGGGGTACCCGCACCCCGATGACCCCATGGTCAACAATATGACCTACACTAGTCTACTCACACCCGCACAAAGGTGTGTTCATCTCTTAGGCAACTCGGCCTTAACAACAGTCCAACGGACATTCACAATGCATGACATCTCTATGCATAAACATGTATGTTCATTATTACATACTTTTCCACAATATGCCACAATTGGCCAAACTAAGTATCAACACATCATTGGTCACTCACATGGACCCATGATATCATAATATTGGAATTAAATGAATCAATACATTTTTAAGGTTTATTATGAATTCTTACTTAGATATAGCATGTCTTACCAAGTTAGTCTCTAAAGGAATTCTCTTGGTTAATTAAGTTTTCTATGGTAATTTATTCAGACACGCACTTAGAAAATTATTCTAAGAGTCTCAAAGTCTCACACTCTCTTGTTCTTTCTCGAATTAAATTACCCTAAGTCTTATGAAAAATTTCATTCTTGGTTCTTTCAAATTTATCAATCTCCAATTGTTTTTTTAATCTTTCAATTTATTCATTTTCCATCCTATTACCAATAATTTAATCACTTAATTATTTAAGTTCCAAGATTATCTAAAGTTGCATAATCAAGCCCTAAATGGCCCTAGAGGCCGTAGCCTCCCTAGGGGATCAAGTTCCCAAATTTTTCATTCCACTAATCACACATTGCACACTTGATTAATTATGTCTTCCACTTGTTATAATTGTTCATCAAGAACCCTAATTTTGGGCCCGCAAAACTGTAGCCATTCAAGAGGGAATCCAAAATTATTTCCTTCCATTTCATGCCTTCCAATCCATTCAAATATATCAATATGCATAATCAATCAATCCAATAGCTTAAATAAATTACAAACAACATGTAAACATACCAATCATGAAAACAAAGAATAACCCTCAATAGGATTTTCTCATAATCAATCACAAACAAGGTTTCTTATTGCTAATAGAGGTTGAGGAGGAGTATCTTCCTCTTACCTAAGAGAAGAAAACAAGAGAAGCCTCCTAGAATTTCCTTGCAATTTTCGGATTGGACACCACCAAGAACCCTAAAATTTCAATCTCATCAAAACAACACCAATGCTTGAAAAATAAGGCATGGATGGTCACAAAGAAGACCATAAAAACAAAAAATGAGTAAAAGAGAGTGAAGAATTAAGAAGCTTACCCAAAAACCCTAAGCTTGAAGCATGAAGAAAATGGTGAAGATGAAGGTTTTTCAAAGAACCACTAACTAAAGAAGTATTTAGATGATGGAGAGGATTAAGAAAATGGGGTTGGTTGAATTTTTTATGATGGATGAGGCATGGAGGGGCTGCTGGCCGTGAGCTTCCTAGAGAGAAGGAGGAGAAAATATTTTGTGAAGAAGAAAGATGAAGCTTAGAGAGAGAAGTTAATAGTAGAAAGTGAAGAATGCTTTTTGGTTTTTGAAAATAATGTGATGTAATTAATTTTTGTGAAGCACAAATTTTCCTCCCTCATTTTTGGGTGCTGTAGCCGTAAGGCTTGGGAGAGAGGAGAGAGAGTGAGTAGCTTCCTTGGGAAGTTTGGAGGAAATTTCCTAGAAGCTTCCTTGAGAAGCTTCGCACATTTTTCGATAAAGTACAAAGTAAGCTTATCTCCTTAATTAAATACTCTTGAACAGATGATTAATTACATTATTAAAATTATTTTCCTAGTGAATAACAGTTACAGTTGATGAAAATAATATTTTATTGTTCACCGGATAATTTTATGCTACAACGATTTTATTTATCAGATAAAATCTTGAAAAATGTAAACCTCTCAAACTGTGCCCCGGCCTCGGGTTTAGTAAGATCCTCCATTGACACGTCGACAGTTCAAGGTTTACCAGCCTCAAGGAAAATATTTCGTTATCCCGACTCCGCTCAGCGTGCACATAAAACGAGGAATATACTAAAATATTTGACGTTTTCAAAAAAATTCACAATTTTTTAAAAATCACAAATATTAGAAAATGGATATTTGTCATGAAACAAATAATTTTTCAGGGTGTTTCACTAACTCTGCTCAGTGTGCATGCAAAACGAGGAATATATATTAAAATATTCAGCATTTTTGAAAAATTTCAGAAAAATCTCCAAAAATCATGAATATTGGGAAATGACTATTCATGATGAAACAAATCATTTTTGAAGTGTTACACTGACTCTGCTTAGTGTGCATGCAAAACGAGGATTATATTAAAATATTTGACGTTTTCAGAAAAATCCACAAAATTTCCAAAAATTATAAATATTATAAAATGATGATTAATGATAAAATAAATAATTTTCGGGGTGTTACAACTCTCCCCTTCTAAAAGGAAGTTTCGTCCTCGAAATTTTCATACCTTAGAATAGTTGTGGGTGTTGCTCCTTCATTTTGTCTTCCAACTCCCAAGTTGCATCTCCAGTTATTTCATTCCAGATTACCTTCACTAATGAGATCTCCTTGCCTCTTAGTTGCTTTATCCTTCTATCCTCAATTCTTACAGGAGATGCCTTATAGGTTAAGTTCTCTTTTAATTGTACTGTATCTGGTGCTATGACATGACTTGGGTTAGGAAGGTATTTTCGCAGTTGTGACACATGGAAGACATTGTGAATGTTTAAGAGGAAAGGGGGTAAGGCTATTTGATAGGCTGCTGGACCTACTCAGCGAATAATCTGGTATGGCCCAAGAAATTTTGGAGTGAGTTTTCTAGATTTCAAGGCCCGTCCTACCCTAGTCGTAGGGGTGACTTTCAAAAATATATGCTTGCCTTCCTCAAACTCAAGATGTTTTCTCCTTTGGTCTGCATAACTCTTTTGTCGGCTCTGAGCCATCCTCATCTTCTCTTGAATCATCTTAACCTTCTCAATTGTCTGCTGTATAATATCTGGTCCAATAGTAAGGCGCTCGCCATCCTGGTACCAACATAAGGGCGTCCAACACCGCCGTCTATATAGAGCCTCATAGGGTGCCATCCCTATGCTTGAATGGTAACTGTTATTGTAGGTGAATTCTATCAACGGTAGAACGTCATCCCAACTTCCAGTTTGTTCTATGGTGCAAGCTCTAAGCAAATCTTCCAAAGATTGGACCGCCCTCTCCGATTGGCCATCGGTCTGTGGGTAATAAGCAGAACTTAGACGTAACTTCGTCCCTAATGCTTCTTGTAGACTCCGCCAGAAATTTGAAGTAAATCTCGAATCCCTATCCGAAACAATACTTGTAGGCATACTGTGTAGTCTAACTATTTCTCCAATGTACAGCTGGGTCAGTCTCTCCAGTTTGTATCTTATGTTGATTGGGAGAAAATATGCTGATTTCGTGAGTCGATCCACGATTACCCAAATCGAGTCATGACCTTTTCTTGTCCTTGGCAATTGTAACACCTCAACTTTTGGGATAATTATAATATTGTCCCGAAATGTACTGTTTTGTGAATTCTGTGAGTAGTAAATTAAATTTGACTGTTTCGTGAGTGTATTTGATTGTTGTATGTGATTTGTTCCGAGCCAGGAAAATAATAATTTTCTGGCTAAAAAAATCTTATTTTAATTAATTGGAGCTGGGGGATCTTATTAAACCCAATTCTGATTGATATATATATTATTCTCGTAATTTTTAGGATTTAACTGTGTAATAAAATAATTTTATATTATTAAAATAATATTTTATATTACAGTACCTAATGTCTCAAAAACAGTAAAAATCTGCTACAAAATGACCATGGACCCTTAAAAGTTTGTGGGACCCGCGTTTAGAAAAAAGTAGTCAACGATTCTGACTGGACCAAATTCTAAGCCAATGGGAGCAAGTCAACGAAAGTTGTTTGACTATTTTGAACCAATAGGAATAGGTCAAAGAAAGAAGCATGGACTTTAATATAGACCGTTGGATGAAAACTTAGTTAGGAAGCCTTTAACCTCAACCGTTGATCAAATCAATGGTGAGATGAGAATTCAAGTTTTATGACTAATCAATATCCACCTTAGATTACATCTGGGGCTAGGAATTAAAGTGGAAATCAATGGTTAAGATTAAGTCAAACATAGTGGCTTGAATTTGATTAGAAGCTAATTAAACCTAATTTGGTTAATCTAATTACCTAATTAGCAAACTAAGTAAACTAACCTAGTTATTAATTAGTTATAATCTAAATACTAATTAGATATCTAAATTTTGTTTAGAGATTATAATATATGCTAATATATATTAAACTAATTAGTTATATGATTAGAATGTTAATTAAGTGTTATTAGGAGATTTAACCTAATTAATTTCCTATTTAATTAGCATCTAATTAGCTTGTAATTAAAATTAATCCAAGCCCCTAAACCCAAGGAACCCCATGGCCAAGGAGGCTAGATGGCCAAGTTCTACATGGTTCTTGAACCCTCCAAAATGACATAAGCCATGTGCACCATAATGTGAACAAAAATAGATATTTACCTATTCAAATTAAACACTCAACCTCACCCACACTCACCTCACAACAGCCCCCTCATTTTCACTCTTGATATTTACTTTTTACACTTATCATAATCAAAGCTTTCATTTCTCTCAAAAACACCAAGAACCCAAGCACATTTTCTCTTCCATTTTCCTCTCTATATTCGGCCAACACCCAAAACCACACCATCCAACTTCTATAATTTTACCTCTTCATATTTCCTAAACCAAAATCATATTCTAAACACTTTTCCTTCACAAGATTTTGTCAAAAACCTACTCTATCTAGTTCAAAATCAAACCTTTTGTTCACTTTCCTAAGGGTAAGTTTTGATTCTTTGGTTTAAAGTTTGATTTTTGATTTTCCTAACCATGATTGTTCCATGGTTTTCCATTAGGAATCCTTGTATGTGTTTTACTAATTGTTTAAGAATTTTAGGGATTTGTTTTAGAGGTTACACGAAATTTCAAGGAAAGGAGGAGACTAGCTAATTTTTGTCTTCAAGAGGTAAGAGGGAGATTTAATCTCATCAACCCTAAGTGGTGATGGGAAAATGGATTGTTTATGTATAAAGAATCCATAAGGATTCATTTGTGTGGTTGTTTATTGTTTTTTATTATTTGTGTGATTGTTTAAATGCTTTCCTATTTGTGATATATTTTATTTGCTATGCATGTTTATAGTTTTAAAATATATTGCATGTGTTTATATATTGTATGTGGCTATAATTGTATAATTGTTAAAGTAGGATGTGAATAACATGTAAAGATTTGCATGAGTGCTCCAAAGAACATAAAGAGGCTCACGACCTTACCATCAAACAGAGAACCAAAATGTTCTCAACCGTTTTGTAAATCAATGATTTAAAAAATCTAGGTAAAATAAATAAATTTAAGAATGATTTAGGTTAATTATGGCCAACATGCCATTTAGTGTATAATTGAATGCCATTTTATTTTCCAAGATTTGTTAGGTAATTGATTTGCAAAAGAAACTGATTCCCAATGAATCTTTGAGAGATGAAATAAATAAACTTAGTTTAGAATTCTAAATTTAATAGAATTTATTATGAGTAAGAATTAAAGTGAAGGCTTGAAAAATACTAACGTAGAACTCACTCTCTAAGTTTTGAAGCGCGTTAGCAAGTTTCAAAGTGTAACTATTTAGGTAAGATTAAAATAAACAGAATTTAGAGAAAAACGTTAAAAATACCTTATACTGATTTTATAGGCAAAATGCTGCCGAAATTTACTAAAATCAGACGAATAAAATGAAGAGATTCCATAATATATTTATAACACAAGGAAAATACTCTACGTATTTTAAATGTTCTAGATATAGTCTACACATATTTAAAATGATGATTTAAAGCTTATCGGTTAAGAAAATAATTTAAAAATCTTACGCGATTGAGAAAATGATTTAAAAACATTACGCGATGTTAAAAAATGTCAAAATATATTTACGCGATTAAATGGAACAACAAGTTTTACTGTCGGGCCAAAGTGGTGTACCCAGACATGTTGTGAGATAGTACTGTCAGGTGGGACAGGCTATATATTGGAATATTGTTACTAAGGGTATTTTCGTAAATATGGTAAAATATGGATATTAAGGGTATTTTTGTAATTTTAGATCATGCTTAGAGTGTTGTGCCAATTTGGTTGATAATTAGTGATTGATTGACAAGACAAATTACACCAGGTTGTGGTGGGATAAGCATAGTGCGGTTCATTATATGAACTTGGAGGCATTAGTGTGCGGAGAATTCCACATGGGGACAGTGGGTTGCTCCTCTGGGCCGTGGTAATGGGCAACACACTAATGATCTTGACAAGCACTATTCTTAATCGAGGTCTGGTAAAGACTATTATGTACAATGCCTGTAGTACACGATGTTTGGACTGTGTACTGCTACACGATGTTTGGACTGTGGGCTATAGATACAACGTTAGACAGTGCAATAGTTTGGTTGGGCAGCCATAAGTACTATTAGTTCTTTTCGGATCATTCTCTCAGATATACGTGTTTAGCTCCATGGAGTAGGAACGAGTCAATATGTGTTCATGCATTATCTGCATTTTACTGCTTACTATAATCTGTGATAAAATGCATGATGTATTAATTTGTTATACTGTATGTAATATGATGGTATGTGTTGTTGTGATATCTGTTGTATTGTCATTTTCTTTATTGTCATGTGGGTAGTGATGTAGATTGTCTCACCTCTCTATATGCTTTTCTCTATACTATTATATTATTTCCGTAAAGAGTTTGAGGAAGAAGAGGAACAACCTCTCGAGATACAGTATCTGGGCGAGCACCAGCCGGGCGAGCTGTACGAGGAAGAGGAGCCGATAGATCATTCTCATCATCAAGACTGATCTTGAGATCATGGCATTGCCGGGATTTTTCGGGTTTGAGAGACTTGAGTTTCACGGAGGTTCGGAGGCCTGGCGTATGCGAGTAGATAGAGGAACAATTGTCTACGTGGGATGTTTGACTGTGTCCCTATGTAGAGAGTATGATGGAGATGTTATATTTACTACTATGTTATATTTACATCTAGAGTTGCCACTGACTCTTAGGCGTTACTAGCAAAGAATCTTCCATGTGCCTAGCGAGCTCAGTAGTGAGTCAACAGCTCAGACTCGTGTTCGTAGTGCTGTGAGATCTCCAGGAATTCTGACTTACGATGATCTCTCTGAAGATGATCCATCGGAGGGTTAGAAATCTTTCGAGATGCACTTGGGCAATGTTATGTTTTAGTATTATGTTGTCTTTTTACTGCTTTGTTAAATATTTGTAGTTGCAAATTACTTGTATAATTAAGACAAATCATATGTATATTATAGTGTGACTACGTTTTGTTATATTTTGTGTTCCGTGTTATTTTATTTAACGTTAATAAATATAAAAAGGGAAAAAATTTATCACCAATATTATTTAAGTATCAAATATTTTACAACTTGGGTAAGAGTTTTATTTTATTTTATTTTATGCATCATAAATGTGACATCCCTACAAGGGTGTTACATTAGTTGGTATTAGAGCTTAAGTTAGAGTCTTTTGGGGTTGTGGTTAAGTCTGTTTTTGCTTGTGTTGTGTGATTCTCTGTGATTTGTTTTCGAAAGGTTACATCTGACATTGTTTTACCTTGTTGAAGAAAGAGGATGTCTGGAGGAAGACGAACGCGTGCGAATGTAGATCGTGATGTGGATCCAATGATTGTAGGTGCTGAAGCTATGCAGCGAATGGCGAAAGTGATTACCCAGCAAAATCAACGAGTAGCTCAACAGCAAGATGCGACTGCCGATGCTCTGAATTTGTCTAAGTTTAGGCGCAACAACCCGCCATAGTTTAGTGGCGAGTTTGACCCTGAGAAGACGAGTCTTTGGATTCAAGACTTGGAAAGAGTATTCGAAGGTATGGGGTGCGCAGAGAATAGGAAGGTAACATATGCTGCTTTTATGTTGAGAGGAGATGCTGAGAATTGGTGGAGAGGAACCCGCCAATTACTGCATGCTGAAGGGACTGAGATCACCTGGGAGGTGTTTAGTGAAGTATTTATGGAGAAGTACTTTCCTGGTATTGCCCGACATGCTAAGGAGATGAAATTTCTCGGTTTACATCAGGGGAATATGACTATTGGAGAATATGCAGCTAAATTTGAAAGCTTGTCGCAGTTCTCAAGGTATTTCCAAATTCAGCCAGATGAGGTATGAAAGTGCCAAAAGTTTGAAGATGGATTAAGGGTAGAACTGAGGCGAGCAGTGCTACCTATGAGAATGAGGGAGTTTCCTGTTTTGATGGATACTTGTCGACGACTCGAGGAGTTGGAGCCGTCCCGAGATCTGAGGAATCGTAACTTTGGACCAACTAGGTTCCAAAGGGGAGGTAGTAGCAGTAATACCCGGTTTCAGCGCAAGCCTTATTCGAGACCATCAGGAAGTCAGCCTCAATGTTCATCTGTTGGGGGAAGTTCTAGCGAAAACTGAGCTGGTCAAAATGTGGCGTTTACGCCGACATGTTTTAAGTGTGGGAAGAGTGGCCATATATCTACAGATTATCCGATCAAAGGAACGATCTGTTTCAACTGCAGAAAACCTGGACATGTTTCTAGGGATTGCACTCAGCCGGAAAGGAAGCCCACTGTGAGAAATGTTCGTGCTACTCAGCCGCGATCTGGAGGGCGAGTATATGCAATGACTGGAACTGAAGCTTCTCAATCTGAAGATCTTATTCAAGGGGAAGGTGTCATTAAAGGTAATCACCTGACCTTACTATATGATTCGGGTGTAACACACTCATTTATTGCATATGATTGTGTGGAACGATTGAAACTGCCTGTGTCTTCTCTGAGTTTTCAATTGATTGTTTCTACACCAACTGCCAAGCCTGTTGTTACATCCAAAATATGTATAAACTGTCCTATTGTTATAAAGGATCGTATGTTTTCGGTCAATTTGATTTGTTTACCTCTTGTTGAGATAGACATAATATTAAGAATGGACTGGTTATCTTCTAACCATATCCTTATAGACTGTGCAAGAAAAACCATAGTTTTTCCTAAGGAAGAAAGTTTTGAATTCTTGACTACTGTTAAAGTCAAGTCATTGTTGAGGGATGAAGCTCAGGGGTTTATGTTGCTGTCTTCTATAGAAGTCAAGAATGAGAAAGATGTGAGCGCTATTCCTATCGTCAATGAGTTTCCAGATATTTTTCCTGATGATGTACCCGGTTTGCCACTAGAAAGGGAGATCGAGTTCTCTATTGACTTAGTGCCGAGAGCAGGTCCTATTTTGATTGCACCATACCGAATGTCACCTGCAGAGTTGGCAGAGTTGAAGAAGCAATTGGAGGAACTGTTGGAGAAGCAGTTTGTGCGACCTAGTGGTTCGCCATGGGGAGCACCAGTACTACTAGTCAAAAAGAAAGATGGAACTTCTCGACTTTGTGTTGATTATCGTCAATTGAACAAGGTTACTATAAAGAATAAGTATCCACTACCGAGGATTGATGACTTGATGGATCAGCTGAAGGGAGCCACCATTTTCTCTAAGATAGATCTGCAATCAGGTTATCATCAGATTCGTGTCAAGGTCGATGATGTACCTAAAACAGCTTTCCGAACTCGTTATGGACATTATGAGTATCAAGTGATGCCGTTTGGAGTGACGAATGCTCCTGTAATATTCATGGATTACATGAATAGGATTTTTCATCCGTACCTAGACAGATTTGTCGTTGTCTTTATCGATGACATTCTGATCTACTCTCAAAGTCAAGAAGAGCATACTGAACATCTCAGTATAGTTCTCCAGATTTTGAAGGAGAAGAAGTTGTATGTGAAATTGGCAAAATGCGAGTTTTGGTTGGAAGAAGTTCAATTTCTAGGTCACGTAATTTCCAAGGATGGTATTGCGGTAGACCCATCAAAGGTGGAGACTGTTTTGCTGTGGGAAAGGCCTAAGACAGTGACTGAGGTTCGAAGTTTTGTTGGATTAGCCGGATATTACCGAAGGTTTATTGAAGGTTTTTCTAAGATAACTGGACCACTTACACAACTCACAAGGAAGAGCCAAGCTTTTGATTGGACAGAGGAACGTGAAGCAAGTTTCCAAGAGCTGAAGAAGAGATTGACGACTGCACCAGTGTTAATTTTGCCAGATCCTAACAAATCTTTTGAGGTGTATTGTGACGCTTCTTATCAAGGGTTAGGATGTGTGTTAATGCAGAATCAGAATGTAGTAGCTTATGCTTCAAGACAGTTGAAGGTTCATGAGAGGAACTACCCAACGCACGATTTGGAACTAGCCGCTGTAGTCTTTGCGTTAAAAGTGTGGAGGCATTTTCTGTATAGAGCTATGTTCAATGTCTTTAGCGATCACAAGAGCTTAAAATACTTGTTTGATCAAAAGGAATTGAATATGAGACAGAGGCGATGGTTGGAATTCTTGAAGGACTACGATTTTCAGCTTCAATACCATCCAGGAAAAGCGAATGTGGTGACAGATGCCTTGAGCAGAAAGGTGGTTTGTTTCTACTATGATGATTAAGGAGGAGGAGCTGATTAATCAATTTAGAGATCTATGGTTGTCAGTGGAATTGGTACCCGGAAAGATTCATTTAAGTAAAGTTGTAGTTTTGAATGACTTGCTAGAAGTAATTCGAGAAAAACAAGATGAGGATTTGTTTTTACAGAACGAAAATGAATTGTTGAAGCAAGGTCATAAAGCGATGGTAGAGGAAGGATCTGATGGAATCTTAAGATTTGAAGGACAAGTTTGTATGCCTGATGATGCCAAACTCAAGAAAGCAATTTTGGATGAAGCTCATACTAGTAATTTGAGTATGCATCCGGGGATGACAAAGATGTATCAAGACTTGAAGCGGATGTTTTGGTGGCCAAGAATGAAGAGAGATATAGTGGAACGTGTGACGTCTTGTCTTGTCTATCAGAAGGCAAAAGTGGAACATCAACGACCTACCAGTATGTTACAACCTTTAACTATTCCAGAGTGGAAATGGGATAGTATCTCGATGGATTTTGTTACCGGATTGCCGAGGACAAGGAAGGGTCATGATTCTATATGGGTTATAGTTGACAGGCTTACGAAGTTAGCGCATTTCTTGCCAATCAACATTAAGTATTCGTTGGAATGCTTAACCCAGATATATATCAGCGAAGTGGTTAGACTTCATGGTGTACCTGCAAGTATAGTTTCTGATAGAGATTTGAGGTTTACGTCAAGATTCTAGCAAAGTTTGCAAGAAGCCATGGGAACTAAACTGCGATTGAGTTCTGCATATCATCCCCAGACTGATGGTCAGACAGAGAGAACGATTCATTCATTGGAGGATTTGTTACGTGCTTATGTGTTAGAACAACAAGGGAGTTGGGATGAATTTCTGTCTTTGATAGAATTCACCTACAATAATAGTTTTCACTCGAGCATAGGGATGACACCCTATGAAGCCCTTTATGGACGACGATGCCGAACACCTTTGTGTTAGTATCAGGATGGGGAAAGTATGACTATTGGGCCTGATCTTGTGCAACAGACTACGGAAAAGGTGAAGATGATTCAGGAGAAAATGCGAATGACTCAGAACCGACAGAAGAGTTATACTGATAAGCGGAGACGACCTCTGGAATTTGAAGAACGTGAGCATGTATTCTTAAGAGTGACGCATACGACTGGTGTCGGAAGAGTTATCAAGTCTAAGAAGCTTATTCCTAAATTCATAGGGCCTTATCAAATTATTCGTCGGATTGGTCCTATAGCTTACCAAATAGCTTTACCACCTTTTCTATCCAATCTACATAATGTATTCCATGTGTCTCAGCTGAGGAAATACATTCCCGATCCAACTCATGTTATACAGCCAGATGAAGTGCAGCTGAAGGATAATTTGACATATGAAACACTTCCTGTTAGGATCGAGGACAGGAGAGTGAAACAACTTCGAGGGAAGATGATTGAACTGGTAAAGGTGATATGGAATGATGTAACGGGAGATGCTACATGGGAGTTAGAAGATAGGATGAGGGAGCAATACCCTCAATTGTTTTGATGTATGATGAATTTCGGGGATGAAATTCTTATTAGTAGGGGAGAGTTGTAACACCCAACTTTTAGGATAATTATAATATTGTCCCAAAATGTATTGTTTTGTGAATTCTGTGAGTAGTAAATTAAATTTGACTGTTTCGTGAGTGTATTTGATTGTTGTATGTGATTTGCTCTGAGCTAGGGAAATAATAATTTTCTGCCCGAAAAGATCTTATTTTAATTAATTAGAGCTGGGGGATCTTACTAAACCCAATTCTGATTGATATATATATTAATCTCGTAATTTTTAGGATTTAACTGTGTAATAAAATAATTTTATATTATTATAATATTATTTTATATTATAGTACCTACTGTCTCAAAAATAGTAGAAATCTACTACAAAATGACCATGGACCCTTAAAAGTCTGTGGGACTCGCGTTTAGAAAAAATCAGTCAACGATTCTGACTGGACCAAATTCTAAGCCAATGGGAGCAAGTCAACGAAAGTGGCTTGACTATTTTGAACTAATAGGAATAGGTCAAAGAAAGAAGCATGGACTTTAATATAGACCATTGGATGAAAACTTAGTTAGGAAGCCTTTAACCTCAACCGTTGTTCAAATCAATGGTGAGATGAGAATTCAAGTTTTATGACTAATCAATATCCACCTTAGATTACATCTAGAGTTAGGAATTAAAGTGGAAATCAATGGTTAAGATTAAGTCAAACATAGTGGCTTGAATTTGATTAGTAGCTAATTAAACCTAATTTGGTTAATCTAATTACCTAATTAGCAAACTAAGTAAACTAACCTAGTTATTAATTAGTTATAATCTAAATACTAATTAGATATCTAAATTTTGTTTAGAGATTATAATATATGCTAATATATATTAAACTAATTAGTTATATGATTAGAATGTTAATTAAGTGTTATTAGGAGATTTAACCTAATTAATTTCCTATTTAATTAGCATCTAATTAGCTTGTAATTAAAATTAATCCAAGCCCCTAAACCCAAGGAACCCCACGGCCAAGGAGGCTAGATGGCCAAGTTCTACATGGTTCTTGAACCCTCCAAAATGACATAAGCCATGTGCACCATAATGTGAACACAAATAGATATTTTCCTATTCAAATTAAACGCTCAACCTCACCCACACTCACCTCACGGCAGCCCCCTCATTTTCACTCTTGATATTTACTTTTTACACTTATCATAATCAAAGCTTTCATTTCTCTCAAAAACACCAAGAACCCAAGCACACTTTCTCTTCCATTTTCCTCTCTATATTCGGCTAACACCCAAAACCACACCATCCAACTTCTATAATTTTACCTCTTCATATTTCCTAAACCAAAATCATATTCTAAACACTTTTCCTTCACAAGGTTTTGTCAAAAACCAACTCTATCTAGTTCAAAATCCAACCTTTGTTCACTTTCCTAAGGGTAAGTTTTGATTCTTTGGTTTAAAGTTTGATTTTTGATTTTCCTAACCATGATTGTTCCATGGTTTTCTATTAGGAATCCTTGTATGTGTTTTACTAATTGTTTAAGGATTTTAGGGATTTGTTTTGGAGGTTACTCGAAATTTCAAGGAAAGGAGGAGACTAACCGATTTTTGTCTTCAAGAGGTAAGAGGGAGATTTAATCTCATCAACCCTAAGTGGTGATGGAAAAATGGATTGTTTGTGTATAAAGAATCCATAAGGATTCATTTGTGTGGTTGTTTATTGTTTTTTATTATTTGTGTGATTGTTTAAATGCTTTCCTATTTGTGATATATTTTATTTGCTATGCATGTTTATAGTTTTAAAATATATTGCATGTGTTTATATATTGTATGTGGCTATAATTGTATAATTGTTAAAGTAGGATGTGAATAACATGTAACGATTTGCATGAGTGTTCCAAAGAACATAAAGAGGCTCACGACCTTACCATCAAACAGAGAACCAAAATGTTCTCAACCATTTTCTAAATTAATGATTTAAAAAATCTAGGTAAAATAAATAAATTTAAGAATGATTTAGGTTAATTATGGCCAATGTAACATCCCGAAAATTCATTATTTTGTTAAAAACGATCATTTTATAATATTTGTAATTTTTAAGAATTTTTATGGAATTTTCTGGAGATGATGAATATTTTAATATATTCTTCGTTTTATGTGTGTTTGAGTGGAGTTTTGAGAATAGAATATTTTCCAAGAAACCTTGGTTCAACGTGTCAATGGGGGATCTTACTAAACCCGAGAAACTGGGCACGCTTCCTACATTTTTGAGGTTTTATCTCGAGTGTAATAAATCATCCGAGAGATATTTAATCAAGAGACAAGCTTATAAATAAACTTCTCAAGGAAGCTTCTTTGAATCATTTTTTTTATTATTTCTCTCTCCTCCCATTTTTGTGTTGCACATTTGAATTAAGGGACTTAATTCATTCTTCAATCCACACATTTTCCTCCTCCCGTACGTAGCACTCACTATTCACTCATCTTCCTCTTTTCCATTTCTCCTTACAAGAGCACCATCACCCACCTTCATATTTTCATCCTCCAATACCGTCACACTCCTAGCACCATTTCGTGTTTGGAGAAACACCATACCCGAGGGAATCATCTTCAAAGTTCTACGTTTTCTTCATCTTCTTTTTCCTCCACGGTTGAAGCTTAAAGGTTGGAACTTTAAGGTAAAGTCCTTAGCTTTTTCCTCATCTCTCCTCATTTTCGTAACCCACCGTCATTTTGATGACCATGGGTATCCATTTCAACACTTGATTCTATTTTGGTGAGCTTGAATATTCAAGGATCTCTTGGGAGCGAAAATATAATTTCTTACCAAAAGGAGCAAGGTAAGAGGAAGACACTCCTCCTCAACCTCTCTTAGCATTTAGGAACGTCGTGATTGTGTTGAGGGTCTTTCTCGCTTTTGTATGTTGTTTGTATGGTATATGTGCTATTTGATTGTTTGAGTTTTGAATGTACATATATATATATATAACTGGATGTATTGGAATGTGTAATATTGAAGGGAATGAGTTCCAGTGACTTTCGGATAGTTACGGTGTTGAGCCCAATTTGGAAACTTAATGTGGAAACTAGTAATAGTATGAAATTTGGCCAAACTCGTCGAATATAATACCTTGATCTTTTGGTGATATGTCAAAATCCGTCGAATGAAGATTTCTGACCATTTTCGTCGAATGTTAAAATCCGTCGAGAAGGACCCATAGATTCCGTGATAACCTAATCACTTAATAAAACGTTAAAATCAAGTCGAGTAAGGACCCATAGCCAAACTACTCTAACGTGATAACCTAATCACTTAATAAAATGTTAAAATCTAAGGACTCATAAACTAGTGATAACCTAATCACTTAGTAAAATGTTAAAATCCGTCGATGGACTTTTAACGTGATAACTTGATCACTTAGTAAGATGTTAAAATCCGTCGAGTTTAGACTTCGACCATTTCCGTCGAATGTTAAAACCCGTCGAGTTTAGATCTTTGACCACTAAACACAATGTCAAAATCCGTCGAGTATGAACCCCGATCATGCCCGTCGAGATTGATCTTCCGACCAAAACCCGTTAGCGTCCCCCGACACTTAGGAGAAACGCCCCAAAGTTAATAATCGTCGAATTTGAGACAATGCCTAGTAGATGAATTTCTCCGAGACTGTCGAAATTAGAGATTTCGACCGTGTTCGTTCTGGTTCGACACTTGGGAGATTTTCTCCAACGTCGACACCTATACCGTCGAATTGAGGCTATTGTCGACCATCGGAGGGTTCGAGCTTTTGATCCTCGTCCCAAACCCCCATCCGTGATTTCTTGCCAATCCTATTATAAAATGTGTTTCCCATTCTTTCCTCCTCCTGTTACATTATTCTTCGTCGAATGGCAACTTCAATCATTCATAAAACGTAGTCTCTGTCGAATTCAAACGTATACCTATCACCCAACACCTAGTAATTGAAATCTGTGACTCAATTTGTGATTCCGACCGTGTAGTTTCCTGGACCCAAAACCTTGGGACTAATAGAGGAATATTGATTATAAATAAATGGGATAACTAGAAATTACTTAGGGATGCATAAACAGGGAAGAACATGAGAGTGTGAGATTTTGAGATCTTAAAATAACCTTCTAAGGGCATATGAATAAATTACCTAAGAGGACTTAAGTTAACTAAGAGAATTCCTTTAGAGACAAACCCTGTAAGTAAAGCTAAACCTAAGCAAGAATTCATAATACGTTTTAAAAAGGTATTGATTTATTTAATGACAATATTATGCTATCATCCATGGAGACCATTGATATTAATTCTTACTTTGGCAAATTGTGACATATGATGGAATAGTATGTAATAATGATCACACATGATTATGCATAGAGTCTCGTATGCATTGTGATTTGTCCGTTGATAAGTGCCTAGTTGCCTAGGAGTTGAACACACCTTAGTGCGGGTGCGAATAGACAAGTGGGGTCCCGTAGTTGGCCTTGAGGGCGTTGGGGCGCGGGTGTTTCACAAAGGGCGGTGGTAGCCCCTCCGGGCCGTGAGACAAACCGATGCAAACGCACCAACGATCCCGACCGGCCACACGATCCTATATCGAGATCTTGTGAGAATCTTTCTTGATAAAGCCTTGTTGCGCAAAATGACATTATTTTCTCGGAAAGCACTTGTTTTTATGGTGACGAGATACTTGGCATGTCTCCATCATTCTCTCCGAGTGTTTTGTGTCTAGCTCCATGGAGTAGGATCTTGGTTATTGAGGGCTCATGTGTATAGAGTCCGTGCATTATTTGCATTTATCATTATTATGGTTTGGCATTGATATATTGTTGATATACCTATGACTGCACTAATGATTTGCTTGATCATAACCGCTCTTGAATGTCTATTACTATTACTGTTGTTGTAAATGCTATGTGGGCGCTTTGCGCCGTTTGGTTTCTTGATGCTATAATTGGTAATGACGGAAGGATGTCTTACCTCTTTTCCTTCCTGTCTCTCCATTTCTGTTTATCTACATTGCGTCTCATCGAAGACAACCGTGAGGAACCAAGCTCCCAACTTCCCCGGTTTTTGGCCTTATCTTGACCGAGCAACTACGAAGACTATGGAGCCCCGTACGCACACGATTTTTGGGAGATTACGTCCGACTTTCTTAGGAGGGCCAGAGTCTTTGGTATATCAACTATAGTTCGAACGCCGTGTCTACACGGGAGATGTCTCGATATCACTAGCCTGGAGGCGCCACGAACCACCTGTCTTCACCGCCGTATAGTTTCACTACCGATACGTGAGATGTGGGGCGATCGTTACTTCACTCCGAGAGAGGACTCTTTTCGTTCTTTTCGGATCATGTCTCTCGCTATTCCTATGGTGATTTCCTCGATGATGAGGAAGATCCCCGAGGAAGTCCCCGAGGACGACCCCGAAGAGGACCCAAGAGGATCCCGACACGATTCCTCCTCACTTGGATTGATGTTACTCGTAGCTACCGAAGGCTACATGTTTTATTTTGGGGGCCCGATGTTTTGTTTGTAAAGGGTCTAAATTCGATACCGTGGGGATGTGTATGTAATACTTTGGGGGCGTGTATAGCTTTGCTTTTTGATGTACCAGGCTTGTAATAAATGTTTTGATAAACTTATATATATATATATATATGATGATGCGTATGTTAATTCCTATGCATGTTTTACTTGTGATCTATTATTTCCATTGATGTCTCACAACATGGTTATTAATTAAAAAAAAAAAGTATATATATATAATATAACCGCCAATTAAAATACCCAACTATGATCTAGTTATACGCGTCTTATTAAAACGAACCAACTCACCTAATTTTATTTCCGCATTGTAATCGACCATGTGGCGTTCCCTTGGGAGGGGCGTTGCATTTTTGGTATCGAGCCCCTTTATGTTCCTTTGGGTCTTGTGGTTGAGTCCTCTTGTTTGTGCTTTGTCGTGTGTTCTCTCGAATGGTATTCGTAAAGGAGTAGTGTTTGGTATTCTTAGTGAATGCAATACTTTTCTGTGTTTTCGATAATCTGAATCTGAGAAAGTGAGATGGCACGAAGGAAGACATGGCAAAGAAATTACAAAGAATGCAAAGGATGGTGAGGTCATCGCACAACAAACCGAGCAAGCGCACGACAAAGAAGAGAGAGTTACGCAACAACAAGAGCGAGCCGCTCAACGCTTAGAGGCTACTGGCGCCGATGCTCGAATTTAGCGAGTTTCGACGCCATAATCCTCCTCAATTTAAAGGAGAATTTGATCCTGACAAAGCTAGTCTCATGGATCAAGGAGTTGGAGAAGGTATTTCGAGGAATGAATTGCGCCGAGGGTAAGAAGGTGGATTATGCTACTTTTATCTTGGTAGGCAACGCCGAGAACCGGTGGAACGGAGTGCGGAGGATGCTAGAAGTGCGAACCAAGAGGTTACTTGGGAGTTGTTCAAAGAAAAGTTCTTGGACAAGTACTTTCTGCGAGTGCAAGGCATGCGAAGGAGTCGAATTCCTCAACTCACGACAGGGAATATGACTTGTTAGCGAGTACGCAGCGAGATTCGAAAACTTGTCGCGATTTTCGACCTACTTTCGTAACCAACCGGATGAGGCTTGGAAGTGCCGAAGATTCACGGAAGGATTGAGGTACGAACCGAGGAAAGTCAGTAATCACCTTGAGGATCAATGAATTCTCACAACCGCTGGATACTTGCCGTGATGTAGAGGCTCGGGAGCAATCTAGAGATATGAGGAATAGAAACTTTGGGCTGCGAGATTCCGGAGAGGCGCAATAACATGCTAACCGCTTCCAGAAGAAGCCATACTCTCGACCAATGGAAGTCACCAACAAGCCATGGGTGGAAGTTCAAGTGGAGGTTCTAGTGGGAACCGGACCGGCCAAAACTTGGCATATCCCTCCAAATGCCTAAGTGTGGAAAAGATCATCCGACAAGGGATTGTCCTATCAAAGGGATTATCTGTTTTCGATGTGGGAAACCCGGACACATCTACGAGAGACTCGCAATCAAGCGAAGGTCGAACCTTCAATGAATGTTGCGAAAGCCAAGAAACCGCAAGCCGGAGGATGAGTTTACACTATGAGCGGAGTCCAAGCCTCCTAATCCGAAGATTTGATACAGGAGAAGGCATCATAGAAGGTAATCTTTTAACTGTATCCGTATGACTCGGGGCAACCCATTCTTTTATATCGTATGACCGTGTGCAAAAACGAGTCTACCTGTGTCGCCCTTACCTTTTGACTTAACCGTTTCTACCCCCACCGATAAATCGGTAGTTACTACCAAAGTTTGTCTAAACTTCCATTGATTGTTGAAGGTCGATCCTTTTTGGTCGATCTGATTTGTTTACCTCTTTCCCAATTAGATATTATCCTAGGGATGGATCGGTTGTCTTCTAACCATGTTCGTTAGACTGCTTTAGTTTTTCCCATAAATGAGAATTCTAGATTTCGACGGCCAACCGAGTTCAAGCTCTCTTGAAAGAAGGAGCTCACGGATACATGCTATCGTCTTCTTTGAAAATCGAGAACGAGATTGATGTGGACACAATTCCAAGTGGTGAATGAGTTTCCGAAGTCTTTCCCGAGAGTGTGCCTTTTACCACCGGCTCGAGAGATAGAGTTTGCTATCGACTTAGTACGGAGCGGGTCCTCGTGTCTATAACACCGCACCTATGGCACCGGCAGTTAGCCGAGCTAAAGAAACAACTAGAAGAGCTTTTGGAAAAGCAATTTGTCGGGCCAAGTGTCACCATTGTAGTTCGCAAGAAGGATGGCACCTCAAGTTATGTGTGGACTATCGGCGGTGAACAAAGTGATATTAAGAACAAATATCCACTCCCGAGGATTGTACTTGATGGACCAAGCGAAGGGAGCGGCGAGTTTTCCAAGATTGATCTGCGTTCGATCCGGGTATCATCGATACAGTGAAGACGACAGGATGTGCCCAAGACGCTTAACGCACCCGATACGGTCACTACGAGTATTTGGTGATGCCGTTTGGCGTGACGAATGCACCAAAATCTTCATGGACTACATGAACCGAATCTTTCGACCTTACTTGGATAAATTCGTTGTGGTCTTCATTGATGACATTCTGGGTATACTCTCAAAGTCGGGAGGACCATGCCGAACACCTCGATAGTTCTTCGGATTATTAAACTTGTGAGTTTTGGTCAGGAAGAAGTCAAGTTTCTAGGTCACGTGATCTCAAAGAGTGGGATTGCTGTGGATCCATCGAAAGTGGAGGCGAAGATCACATGGGAAAGGCCGAAGTCGACAGACAGAGATTCGAAGCTTCGGGTTTAGCGGGATATTACCGGAGGTTCATTGAGGGATTCTCCAAGATTGGCGGACCACTTACACAACTCACAAGGAAAAACCAAACTTTTGAGTGGACCGACAAATTTTGTGAGCGAAGTTTCCAAGAGTTGAAGAATCGACCGACTACCTCACCTGTTTAGTGCTACCCGATCCGAATGAACAGTTTGAAGTGTCCGTGACGCTTCATACCAAGGGCTAGGATCCGTACTTATGCAACATGGAAGAGTGGTGGCTTATGCTTCAAGGCGCTTGCGAGTGCACGAGAAGAATTATCCGACGCACGACCCGGAGCTAGCGGCCTGTAGTTTTTGCTCGAAAATATGGAGGCATTTTCTCTACTGAGCAACGTTCGACATTTTCAGTATGATCGTAGGAGTTGAACATGAGGCAACGGAGGTGGTTAGAATTCCGAAGGATTACGATTTCCAACTTCGTATCATCCTGGCAAGGCAAATGTTGTGGCGACGCTCTAAGTAGGAAGATGATCGTGTCTCTCGCCCGATGATTAAGGAAAAGGATCTAATAGAGCAATTCGTAGATGTATGGTCTTTTGTGAAGTTAGAACCTGGAAAGATTTGCATGAATATGGTTACCATCTCGAGCGAGTTGATGGACAAAGATAAGAAAAGAGCGAAGAAGGACAAATTCTTGCAAGAAGTGAGGAACAGATGAAGCAAGGAAATGAAACAGAGTTTGCAGAGGAACGGATGGAATTTTAAGATTTCATGGGAGAGTTTGTGTCCCTCGGAATCAAGAACTTAGAGAATACATCATTAATCATTCTCACACAAGCCAACTGAGTATGCACCCGGGCATGACAAAGATGTATCAAGACTTGAAGAAGTTGTTCTGGTGGCACGGAATGAAGAGTGACGTTACTAGACGTGTATCTACTTGTCTGGTTTGTCAAAAAGCTAAAGTGGAACATCGAGAGACCAGCAGGATTCTGCAACCGTTATCTATTCTTGGAAGTGGGACAGTATTGCAATGGACTTTGTAGTCGGATTACCAAGGACAAGAAAAGGTCATGATTCGATTTGGGTAATTGTGGACCGACTCACGAAATCAGCACATTTTCTTCCGATCGACATCAAGTACAAGCTAGAGAGATTGACTCACATCTATATTGGAGAGATTGTCGACGCACGGTGTGCCTACAAGTATTGTTTCGATAGAGATCCGAGGTTTACTTCAAATTTCTGGGAGAGTTTGCAAGAAGCATTGGGGACAATTACGACTTAGTTCTGCTTATCATCCGCAGACCGACGGTCAGTCGGAGAGAACAATCCAATCTTTGGAAGATTTGCTTAGAGCTTGCACCATAGAGCAAACTGGGAGTTGGGATGACATTCTACCCTTGATAGAATTCACCTACAACAACAGTTTTAGGGATGGCACCCTATGAAGCTCTTATGGACGACGATGTCGAACACCTATGTGTTGGTACCAAGACGGCGAGCGCCTTACTATTGGACCCGAGATTATACAACAGACAACTGAGAAGGTTAAAATGATTCAGGAAAAGATGAGGACGGCTCAGAGTCGACAAAAGAGTTATGCAGACCGAAGGAGAAAACCTCTTGAGTTTGAGGAAGGTGAGCATGTATTCCTGAAAGTCACACCTACGACTGGGGTGGGCTGGGCTTTAAAATCTAGAAAACTCACTCCTAAATTCCTTGGACCATACCAAATCGTTAGTCGTGTAGGTCCTGTAGCATACCAAATATCCTTACCTCCTTTTCTTTCAAACATTCATAATGTTTTCCATGTGTCACAACTTTGGAAATACCTTCCTGACCCAAGTCATATCATAGCACCGATACAGTACAACTAAAAGAAAACTTAACTTATGAGACGTCTCCTATAAGAATCGAGGATACCAGGATAAAGCGATTAAGAGGCAAGGAGATCGCATTGGTGAAAGTGATCTGAACGAGGTGACTGGAGATGCAACCTGGGGAGTTGGAAGACAAGATAAGAGAGCAATACCCACAGTTATTCTAAGGTATGCAAATTTCGAGGACGAAATTTCTTTTTAGAAGGGGAGTGTTGTAACATCCCAAAAATTCATTATTTTGTTAAAAACGATCATTTTATAATATTTGCAATTTTTAAGAATTTTTGTGGAATTTTCTCGGAGATGATGAATATTTTAATATATTCTTCGTTTTATGTGTGTCTTGAGTGGAGCCGGAGAATAGAATATTTTCCCCGAAGCCGGTAAACCTTGGACCAACGTGTCAACGGGGATCTTACTAAACCCGAGTTCAGACACAGCTTACGAGGTCTATATTTTTGAGGTTTTATCTGTTAGTGTAATAAATCATCCGTCGAGGTATTTAATCAAGGAGACAAGCTTACTATGCACTTCGTAGAGATGCATAAGCTTCTCAAGGAAGCTTCTTTGAATCATTTTTTTATTATTTCTCTCTCCTCCCATTTTTGTGCTTGCACATTTGAATTAAGGGACTTAATTCATTCTTCAATCCACACATTTTCCTCCTCCTGTACGTAGCACTCACTATTCACTCATCTTCCTCTCTTTCCATTTCTCCTTACAGCAGCACCATCCACCCACCTTCATATTTTCATCCTCCAATACCGTCACACTCCTAGCACCATTTCGTGTTTGGAGAAACACCATACCTGAGGGAATCATCTTCAAAGTTCTACGTTTTCTTCATCTTCTTTTTCCTCCACGGTTGGAACTTTAAGGTAAAGTCCTTAGCTTTTTCCTCATCTCTCCTCATTTTCGTAACCCACTGTCATTTTGATGACCATGGGTATCCATTTCAACACTTGATTCTGATTTTGGTGAGCTTGAATATTCAAGGATCTCTGGGAGCTGAAAATATAATTTCTGACCAAAAGGAGCAGCCTTTCTTTGTGCTTCTCTAAGGTAAGAGGAAGACACTCCTCCTCAACCTCTCTTAGCATTTAGGAACGTCTGTGATTTTGTTGAGGGTCTTTCTGCTTTTGTATGTTGTTTGTATGGTATATGTGCTATTTGATTGTTTGAGTTTTGAATGTACATATATATATATATAACTGGATGTATTGGAATGTGTAATATTGAAGGGAATGAGTTCCGAGTGATTTTCGATAGTTACGGTGTTGAGCCCTAATTTGGAAACTTAATGTGGAAACTAGTAATAGTATGAAATTTGGCCAAACTCGTCGAATATAATACCTTGATCTTTTGGTGATATGTCAAAATCCGTCGAATGAAGATTTTCACCATTTTCGTCGAATGTTAAAAACCGTCGAGTAAGGACCCATAGCCAAACCTGTCGAACGTGATAACCTAATCACTTAATAAAATGTTAAAATCCGTCGAGTAAGGACCCATAGCCAAACCTGTCGAACGTGATAACCTAATCACTTAATAAAATGTTAAAATCCGTCGAGTAAGGACTCATGGCCAAACCTGTCGAACGTGATAACCTAATCACTTAGTAAAATGTTAAAATCCGTCGAGTAAGGACTCATGGCCAAACCTGTCGAACGTGATAACTTGATCACTTAGTAAGATGTTAAAATCCGTCGAGTTTAGACTTCTGACCATTTCCGTCGAATGTTAAAACCCGTCGAGTTTAGATCTTTGACCACTAAACACAATGTCAAAATCCGTCGAGTATGAACCCCGATCATGCTTGAGATTGATTTTCCGACCAAAACCCGTCGAATAGCGTCCCTGGACACTTAGGAGAAACTCCCCAAAGTTAATAATCGTCGAATTTGAGACAATGCCTCATCGAGTAGATGAATTTCTCCGCACCCGTCGAAATTAGAGATTTCGACCTTGCCGCTTCGACACTGGGAGATTTTCTCCAACGTCGACACCTATACCCGTCGAATTGAGGCTATTGCCGACCATCCGGAGGGTTCGACGCTTTGATCCTCGTCCGACACCCCCATCCGACAAAAAATGATTTCTTGCCAATCCTATTATAAAATGTGTTTCCCATTCTTTCCTCCTCCTGTTACATTATTCTTCGTCGAATGGCAACTTCAATCATTCATAAAACGTAGTCTCTGTCGAATTCAAACGTATACCTATCACCCAACACCTAGTAATTGAAATCTGTGACTCAATTTGTGATTCCGACCGTGTAGTTTCCTGGACCCAAAACCTTGGGACTAATAGAGGAATATTGATTATAAATAAATGGGATAACTAGAAATTACTTAGGGATGCATAAACAGGGAAGAACATGAGAGTGTGAGATTTTGAGATCTTAAAATAACCTTCTAAGGGCATATGAATAAATTACCTAAGAGGACTTAAGTTAACTAAGAGAATTCCTTTAGAGACAAACCCTGTAAGTAAAGCTAAACCTAAGCAAGAATTCATAATACGTTTTAAAAAGGTATTGATTTATTTAATGACAATATTATGCTATTGTGGGTCCATGTGAGAGACCATTGACTGTATTAATTCTTACTTTGGCAAATTGTGACATATGATGGAATAGTATGTAATAATGATCACACATGATTATGCATAGAGTCTGTATGCATTGTGATTTGTCCGTTGGACTGTCCGTAAGGCCTAGTTGCCTAAGTTGAACACACCTTAGTGCGGGTGCGAATAGACAAGTGGGGTCCCGTAGTTGGCCTTGAGGGCGTTGGGGCGCGGTGTTTCACAAAGGGCGTGGTGGTAGCCCCTCGGGCCGTGAGACAAACCGATGCAACGCACCAACGATCCCGACTAGCCACAGCCCCATATCGAGATCTTGTGAGAATGCTTCCGTATAAAGCCTTGTTGCGCAAAATGACCGATTATTTTCTCGGAAAGCACTTGTTTTTATGGTCGACGAGATACCGGCATGTCTCCTCCCCGATCATTCTCTCCGAGTGTTTTGTGTCTAGCTCCATGGAGTAGGATCTTGGTTATTGAGGGCTCATGTGTATAGAGTCCGTGCATTATTTGCATTTATCATTATTATGGTTTGGCATTGATATATTGTTGATATACCTATGACCGCTCGGAACTGTTTGCTTGATCATAACCGCTCTTGAATGTCTATTACTATTCTTGTTGTAAATGCTATGTGGGCGCTTTGCGCCGTTTGGTTTCTTGATGCTATAATTGGTAATGACTCGGAAGGATGTCTTACCTCTTTTCCTTCCCGTCTCTCCATTTCTCGTTTATCCGTACATTGCGTCTCATCGAAGACAACCGTGAGGAACCGAAGCTCCCAACTTCCCCGGTTTTTGGCCTTATCTTGACCGAGCAACTACGAAGACTATGGAGCCCCGTACGCACGTATTTTTGGGAGATGTACGTCCGACTTTCTTAGGAGGGCCGCAGTGCTTTGTATATCAACTATAGTTCCGAACGCCGTGTCTACACGGAGATGTCTCGATATCACTAGCCCGGAGGCGCCACGAACCACCCGTCTTCACCGTCGTATTAGCCTACGTTTGGAGTTTCGGCTACCGATACGTGAGATGTGGGGCGATCGTTACTTCACTCCGAGAGAGGACTCTTTTCGTTCTACATCGGGCCCCGTCCCGTGTCTCTCGCTATTCCTATGGTGATTTCCTCGATGATGAGGAAGATCCCGAGGAAGATCCCGAGGAAGTCCCCGAGGACGACCCCCGAAGAGGACCCCCGAAGAGGATCCCGACACGATTCCTCCTCACTTGAGGGATTGATGTTACTCGTAGCTACTGAAGGCTACCAGTGTTTTATTTTGGGGGCCCGATGTTTTGTTTGTAAAGGGTCTGTAAATTCGATACCGTGGGGATGTGTATGTAATACTTTGGGGGCAGTATAGCTTTGCTTTTTGATGTACCAGCTTGTAACTAAATGTTTTGATAAACTTATATATATATATATATGATGATGCAGATGTTAATTCCTATGCATGTTTTACTTCTGTTTGATCTATTATTTCCATTGATGTCTCGTCAACATGGTTATTAATTAAAAAAAAAAGTATATATATATAATATAACCGCCAATTAAAATACCCAACTATGATCTAGTGAATATACGCGTCTTATTAAAATGAACCGGGTCTCAACTCACCTAATTTTATTTTCGCATTGTAATCGACCATGTGGCGTTCCCTTGGGAGGGACGTTGCAGCCAACATGCCATTTAGTGTATAATTGAATGCCATTTTATTTTCCAAGATAGGTTAGGTAATTGATTTGCAAAAGAAACTGATTCCCAATGAATCTTTGAGAGATGAAATAAATAAACTTAGTTTAGAATTCTAAATTTAATAGAATTTATTATGAGTAAGAATTAAAGTGAAGGCTTGAAAAATACTAACGTAGAACTCACTCTCTAAGTTTTGAAGCGCGTTAGCAAGTTTCAAAGTGTAACTATTTAGGTAAGATTAAAATAAACAGAATTTAGAGAAAAACGTTAAAAATACCTTATACCGATTTTATAGGCAAAATGTCAAAATGAAATTTACTAAAATCGACGAATAAAATGAAGAGATTCCATAATATATTTATAACACAAGAAAAATACTCTACGTATTTTAAATGTTCTAGATATAGTCTACACATATTTAAAATGATGATTTTAAGCTTATCGGTTAAGAAAATAATTTAAAAATCTTACGCGATTGAGAAAATGATTTAAAAACATTACGCGATGTTAAAAAATGTCAAAATATATTTACGAGATTTTAAAACATTTGTGAAAACGATGAGATTGTGAAAATGTGATAAAATTCCTACGCGATTAAATGGAACAACAAGTTTTACTATCGGGCCAAAGTGGTGGACCCGGACATGTTGTGAGATAGTACTGTCAGGTGGGACAAGCTATATTTTGGAATATTGTTACTAAGGATATTTTTGTAAATATGGTAAAATATGGATATTAAGGGTATTTTTGTAATTTTAGATCATGCTTAGAGTGTTGTGCCAATTTGGTTGATAATTGGTGATTGATTGACAAGACGAATTACACCGGGTTGTGGTGGGATAAGCATAGTACGGTTCATTATATGAACTTGGAGGCATTAGTGTGCGGAGAATTCCACATGGGGATAGTGGGTTGCTCCTTTGGGCCGTGGTAACGGACAACACACTAATGATCTTGACAAGCACTATTCTTAATCGAGGTCTGGTAGAGACTATTATGTACAATGCCTATAGTACACGATGTTTGGATTGTGTACTGCTACACGATGTTTGGACTGTGGGCTATAGACACAACGTTAGACAGTGCAATAGTTTGGTTGGGCAGCCATAAGTACTATTAGTTCTTTTCGGATCATTCTCTCAGATATATGTGTTTAGCTCCATGGAGTAGGAACAAGTCGGTGTGTGTTCATACATTATCTGCATTTTACTGCTTACTATAATCTGTGATAAAATGCATGCTGTATTAATTTGTTATACTGTATGTAATATGATGGTATGTGTTGTTGTGATATCTGTTGTATTGTCGTTTTCTTTATTGCCATGCAGGTAGTGATGTAGATTGTCTCACCTCTTTATGTGCTTTTCTCTATACTATTATATTATTTCTGTAAAGAGTTTGAGGAAGAAGAGGAACAGCCTCTCGAGATACAATATCTGGGCGAGCACTAGCCGGGCGAGCTGTACGAGGAAGAGGAGCCGATAGATCATTCTCATCATCAAGACTGATCTTGAGATCATGGCATTGCCGGGATTTTTCGGGTTTGTGAGACTTGAGTTTCACGGAGGTTTGGAGGCCTGGCGTATGCGAGTAGATAGAGGAACAGTTGTCTACGTGGGATGTTTGACTGTGTCCTTATGTAGAGAGTATGATGGAGATGTTATATTTACTACTATGTTATATTTACATCTAGAGTTGCCACTGACTCTTAGGCGTTACTGGCAAGGAATCTTCCATGTGCCTAGCGAGCTCAGTAGTGAGTCAATAGCTCGGACTCGTGTCCGTAGTGCTGTGAGATCTCCAGGAATTCTGACTTACGATGATCTCTTTGAAGATGATCCATCGGAGGGTTAGAAATCTTTCGAGATGCACTTGGGCAATGTTATGTTTTAGTATTATGTTGTCTTTTTACTGCTTTGTTAAGTATTTGTAGTTGCAAATTACTTGTATAATTAAGACAAATCATATGTATATTATAGTGTGACTACGTTTTGTTATATTTTGTGTTCCGTGTTATTTTATTTAACGTTAATAAATATAAGAAGGGAAAAAAATTTACCACCAATATTATTTAAGTATCAAATGTTTTACAACTTGGGTAAGAGTTTTATTTTATTTTATTTTATGCATCATAAATGTGACATCCCCACAAGGGTGTTACATTAGTTGGTATTAGAGCCCAAGTTAGAGTCTTTTGGGGTTGTGGTTAAGTCTGTTTTTGCTTATGTTGTGTGATTCTCTGTGATTTGTTTCCGAAAGGTTACATCTGACATTGTTTTACCTTGTTGAAGAAAGAGGATGTTTGGAGGAAGACGAATGCGTGCGAATGTAGATCGTGATGTGGATCCAATGATTGCAGCTGCTGAAGCTATGCAGCGAATGGTGAAAGTGATTACCCAGCAAAATCAACGAGTAGCTCAACAGCAAGATGCGACTGCCGATGCTCTGAATTTGTCTAAGTTTAGGCGCAACAACCCATTGCAGTTTAGAGGTGAGTTTGACCCTGAGAAGACGAGTCTTTGGATTCAAGACTTGGAAAGAGTATTCGAAGGTATGGGGTGCGCAGAGAATAGGAAGGTAACATATGCTGCTTTTATGTTGAGAGGAGATGTTGAGAATTGGTGGAGAGGAACCCGCCAATTACTGCGTGCTGAAGGGACTGAGATCACCTGGGAGGTGTTTAGTGAAGTATTTCTAGAGAAGTACTTTCCTGGTACTGCCCGACATGCCAAGGAGATGGAATTTCTCGGATTACGTCAGGGGAATATGACTGTTGGAGAATATGCAGCTAAATTTGAAAGCTTGTCGCAGTTCTCAAGGTATTTCCAAATTCGGCCAGATGAGGTATGGAAGTGCCAAAAGTTTGAAGATGGATTAAGGGTAGAACTGAGGCGAGCAGTGCTACCTATGAGAAGAAGGGAGTTTCCTGTTTTGATGGATACTTGTTGACGACTCGAGGAGTTGGAGCCGTCCCGAGATCCGAGGAATTGTAACTTTGGACCAACTAGGTTCCAAAGGGGAGGTAGTAGCAGTAATACCCGATTTCAGTGCAAGCCTTATGCCAGGATGCATATTCAGCTGGTCTTTGATGTTCCACTTTAGCTTTCTGACAAACCAGACAAGTCGATACACGTCTAGTGACGTCACTCTTCATTCCATACCACCAAAACAACTTCTTCAAGTCTTGATACATTTTTGTTATGCCAGAATGCATATTCAGCTGACTTGTGTGAGCATGATTGATGATATACTCTCTAAGCTCTTGGTCATGGGGAATACAGACTCTACCTCAGAATCTCAGAATTCCTTCTGTTCCTTCAGCAAATGCTATTTCGTTGTCATGCTTCATTTGTTCTCTCACTTCTTTTAAGAACTTGTCAACCTTCTGCTTTTCCCGTATGTCCTCCATCAGCTCGCTTGAGATGGTGACCATATTCATACAGATCTTTCCTGGTTCTAACTCCACAAAAGGCCATACATCTCTGAACTGCTCTATCAGATCCTTTTCCTTAATTATCAGGGTAGAGACACTGATCATCTTCCTGCTCAAAGCGTCTGCCACGACGTTTGCCTTGCCGAGGTGATACAGAAGTTGGAAATCATAGTCCTTCAAGAACTCCAGCCACATTCGCTGCCTTATATTCAACTCCTTCTGATCATACAAATATTTCAAGCTTTTGTGATCACTAAAGATGTTGAACATCGCTCTATAGAGGAAATGCCTCCATATCTTCAGAGCAAAAACCACAGTCGCTAACTCCAAGTCGTGCGTCGGGTAATTCTTCTTATGTACTCGCAATTGCCTTGAAGCATAAGCCACCACTCTTCCATGTTGCATAACCATAGATCCTAGTCCTTGGTATGAAGCGTCACAATACACCTCAAAGGGCTCATTCGGATCAAGTAGCACTAAGACTGGCGAGGTAGTTAGCCGATTCTTCAACTCTTGGAAACTCTGTTCACAGTTGTTGGTCCACTCGAAAACTTGGTTCTTTCTTGTGAGTTGAGTAAGAGGTCCTGCAATCTTGGAGAATCCCTCGATGAACCTCCGATAATATCCGACTAATCCCACGAAGCTACGAATCTCCGTCACTGACTTAGGTCTTTCCTATTGTAGCACTGCCTCCACTTTTGATGGATCCACCGCAATCCCATCCTTCGAGATTACATGACCTAGAAACTTAACCTCTTCTAGCCAAAATTCACATTTTGACAGTTTGACATACAGTTCCTTCTCCTTCAGAATCTGAAGAACTATACTGAGGTGTTCAGCATGGTCCTCCTGATTTTGAGAGTATACCAGAATATCATAAATGAAGGCCACAACGAATCTGTCCAAGTAAGGATGAAAGATTCGGTTCATGTAGTCCATAAAAATAGTTGGTGCATTCGTCACGCCAAACGGCTTCACGAGGTTTTCGTAATGGCCGTATCGGGTACGAAAAGCAGTCTTGGGTATATCCTCCATCTTTACTCGTATCTGATGATACCCAGATCGCAAGTCAATTTTTGAAAACACCGCTGCTCCCTTCAGTTAGTCCATTAAGTCGTCAATTCTTGGAAGTGGATATTTATTCTTGATCGTCACTTTGTTCAGCAGTTGGTAGTCCACACACAATCTTGATGAGCCATCCTTCTTGCGAACTAACAGTATTGGTGCTCCCCACGGTGACACACTTGGTCTGACGAATTACTTTTCGAAAAGCTCCTCTAGCTGCTTCTTGAGCTCTGCTAATTCTGTTGGTGCCATCCTATAAGGTGCTATAGACATGGGACCAGCTCCCGGTACAAGGTCAATAGCAAACTCTATTTCTCGTGGCGGTGGTAAACTAGGTACATCCCCAGGAAAGACTTCAGGAAACTCATTCACCACTGGAATTATGTTCACATCAGCCTCACTCTCGACTTTCAAAGAAGACAGTAGCATGTATCCGTGAGCTCCTTCTTTCAAGAGAGCTTGAACTCGGTTAGCCGTCAGAAATCTAGAATCCTCATCTATAGGAAAAACTGTGATTTTTCTTGAACAATCTAATAGAACATGGTTGGAAGATAACCAGTCCATCCCTAAAATTATATCTAGTTGAGAAAGGGGTAAACAGATCAGGTTGACAGAAAAGATTCGACCTTCAACAATCAATGGACAATTTAAACAGACTTTGGTAGTAACTACCAGTTTACCAGTGGGGGTAGAAATAGTTAAGTCAAAAGGTAAGGTAGACACTGGTAAACCAAGTCTTTGCACACAGTCATATGATATGAAAGAATGGGTTGCCCCAGAGTCATACAGTACAGTTAAAAGGTTACCTTCTATGGTGCCTTCCCCTTGAATCAAGTCTTCGGACTCGGAGGCTTCAGCTTCGCTCATGGTATAAACTCACCCTCTTGCTTGTGGTTTCTTGGCTCTTGCAGCATTGATTGAAGGTTCAGCCTTTGCTTGATTACAGTCTCGGGATACGTGGCCAAGTTTGCCACATCTAAAGTAGATAATCCCCTTTATAGTGCAGTCCCTCGTGAGATGATCTTTCCCACACTTTAGGCACTTTGAAGGATACGCCACGTTTTGGCCAGTCCGGTTCCCAGTAGAACCTCCACCAGAACTTCCACCTATGGTCTATTGCTGATTTCCCGTTGGTCGGGAATAGGGCTTCTTTTGGAAGCGGTTAGAACTGTTGCCACCGCCCCTTTGGAATCATGTGGGTCCAAAGTTCCTGCTCCTCGTATCTCTAGATTGCTCCAGAGCTTCTACTTCACAGCATGTATCTAGCAGCTCCGAGAACTTATTGATCTTCAGGGTGATAATAGCCTTCTTCACCTCATACCTTAGTCCTTCTGTAAATCTCCGACACTTCCAGGCTTCATTTGGTTGGTGCTGAAAGTACGTTAAAAACTATGACAAGTTTTTAAATCTCACTGCATATTTACTAACAGTCATATTCCCTTGTCGTAGGTTGAGAAACTCCAACTCCTTTGCGTGCCTCATGCTCGCAGGAAAATGCTTATCCAAGAATTTGTCCTTGAATAAATCCTAAGTGATCTCGCGGTTTGTAGCTTCCAGCATTCTTTGCACTCTATTCCACTAGTTTTCAGCATTGCCCACCAATATAAAGGTAGCATAAGTCACCTTCTTATCCTTGGCTCAGTTCATGCCTCGAAAGACTTTCTCTAGCTCTTTAATCCATTGAATAGCCTTGTCCGGATCAAACTCTCCTTTGAATTAGGGAGGATTGTGGCGACGAAACTCTGCCAAGTTCTGAGCATCTACAGTAGCTTCGAGCTGTTGAGCAGCCCTTTCCTGTTGCTGAGCAACTTTCTCTTGTTGTTGAGTAGCTCGTTCAGTTTGTTGAGCGATGGCCTCAGCCATCCTCTGCATCGCCTCTATAGCAGCTACCATTTCTTCGCATCGTGTCATATTACTGTCTCAAGTCAGAGTAACTGAAAGACACAAGGAAAGTCAGTTGCATCCACTAGGAATACCAAACAATACATCTCTGTGTTTAGTTTTCAGAGAAACACACAGCACAAACAAGACAGACTCAATCACAAGACCCAAAGAAACATAAACCAGGGCTCTGATACCGACTTAATGCAACGCCTCTTTTTGGGAGGGAACGTCACATTGTCATTTATAATGCGGAAAATAAAAATGATAAATTAAGACCTGGTTTTTTTTTATTATGATTAAATTTATCTGGTTAAAGCTGCATAAATAAATTGGCGACTATTTTTTTTAATGATAATTAGTAAAACATAGCAACGAAACGTAAATGGCATAAAAGAGCAAGACAGAAGCAAAGCATACATTTGATCAACATTGCATATTCACACACACACATATATATATATATATAATTATACCAAATCTGTTTAGTTACAAAGCCTGATGTACAAAAAACAAAACTATACCTGCCCAAAGGATTATACATATATATCCCCAAGATATCAGAAATATACAGCCCACCAAAATAAAAACACATCAGGCCCCCAAAATAAAACTCTGGTAGCCATCAGTAGCTACCAGCAATATCAGTCCCTCAGATAAGGAGGAATCATATCAGGATCCTCTTCAGGATCTTCCGCGAGATCTTCCTCAGGAACCTCCTTGGGGTCTTCCTCATCTGAGGAAACCTCCATAGGAGCCACAGAGCCACGGGCCGGAGCCCCCAAGTAGTGGAATCAAAAGAATCCTCCTGTGGGGTGTAATAGTGGTCACCCCACATCTCCCGGATGGGCAGATAAAACTCCAAACGCAGGTTAATGCAGCAGGTAAAGATCGGCAGCTCATGATGCCTCCAGGCCAAAGAGATCGACACGTCTCCCAAGTAGACACAGCGATCAGAATTTAGGTTGATGTGTCAGCAGTCTGGCCTTCCGAGGAAGGTCAGACGCACATCACCTAGAAATCCGCATGAGCGTGCCTCCATGCTCCATGGTAGATGCTAGTCGCGATCGGGCCAGAAGCTGGGGAAATCGGGAGCTCCAACCTCCTTGCCATCGTCTTCGATAGGACACAATATACAGATAGAAAATAACAGAAATATAGGAAAGAGGTAAGACATCCTATCATCATTACTAATTATAGCAGCAAGAAACAAAACGACGTGAAGTGCCCACAGAGCATATCAAATAATAATTATAAGCATTAAATAGCAAAAATAGACAAATAAGCAGTTGCAGGCAATTATATATCAGTAATACAACAGTTCCAATTATAATAATAAATACATGCCAGATAATATATGGACTCACAATACACATGCATACAAAGTCAAAATCCTACTCCATAGAGCTAGACACAAACAGTCGGAGAGAAAGATCAGGAGACATGTCTGCAACTCGGCTACCGCAGCCAAAGTGCTATAATTGATCAGTTTATCCACATGCACATCAAGGCATTGTACAGACAGTCTACGCTAGACCACGATATAGGACAGTGCCCAGTCAGGATTGTCGGTGCATTTGCATCGGTTTGCCCCACGGACTGAAGAGCTGCCAACTGTCCATTGCGAGGTACCCGCACCCTGACGCCCCCATGGTCAACAATATGAGCTATACTAGTCTACTCGCACCCGCAGTAAGGTGTGTTCATCTCCTAGGCAACTCGGCCTTAACAATAGTCCAACAGACATTCACAATGCATGGCATCTCTATGGATAAACATGTATGTTCATCATTACATACTTTTCCATAATATGCCACAATTGACCAAACTAAGTATCAACACATCATTGGTCACTCACATGGACCCATGATATCATAATATTGGAATTAAATGAATTAATACATTTTTAAGATTTATTATGAATTCTTACTTAGATATGGCATGTCTTACCAAGTTAGTCTCTAGAGGAATTCTCTTGGTTAATTAAGTTTTCTATGGTAATTTATTCACACACGGACTTAGAAAATTATTCTAAGAGTCTTAAAGTCTCACACTCTCTTGTTCTTTCTCGAATTAAATTACCCTAAGTCTTATGAAAAATTCCATTCTTGGTTCTTTCAAATTTATCAATCTCCAATTGTTTTTCTAATCTTTCAATTTATTAATTTTCCATCCTATTACCAATAATTTAATCACTTGATTATTTAAGTTCCAAGATTACCTAAAGTTGCATAATCAAGCCCTAAATGGCCCTAGAGGCCGTAGCCTCCCTAGGGGATCAAGTTCCCAAATTTTTCATTCCACTAATCACACATTGCACACTTGATTAATTATATCTTCCACTTGTTATAATTGTTCATCAAGAACCCTAATTTTGGGCCCCCAAAATCGTAGCCATTCAAGAGGGAATCCAAAATTATTTCCTTCTATTTCATGCCTTCCAATCCATTCAAATATATCAATATGCATAATCAATCAATCCAATAGCTTAAATAAATTACAAACAACATGTAAACATACCAATCATGAAAACAAAGAATAACCCTCAATAAGGTTTTCTCACAATCAATCATAAACAAGGTTTCTTATTGCTAATAGAGGTTGAGGAGGAGTGTCTTCCTCTTACCTAAGAGAAGAAAACAAGAGAAGCCTCCTAGAATTTCCTTGCAATTTTCGGATTGGACACCACCAAGAACCCTAAAATTTCAATCTCATCAAAACAACACCAATGCTTGAAAAATAAGGCATGGATGGTCACAAAGAAGACCATAAAAACGAAAAATGAGTAAAAGAGAGTGAAGAATCAAGAAGCTTATCCAAAAACCCTAAGCTTGAAGCTTGAAGAAAATGGTGAAGATGAAGGTTTTTCAAAGAACCACTAACTAGAGAAGTGTTTAGATGATGGAGAGGATTAAGAAAATGGGGTTGATTGAATTTTTTGTGATGGATGAGGCATGGAGGGGCTGCTGGCCGTGAGCTTCCTAGAGAGAAGGAGGAGAAAATATTTTGTGAAGAAGAAAGATGAAGCTTAGAGAGAGAAGTTAATAGTAGAAAGTGAAGGATGCTTTTTAGTTTTTGAAAATAATGTGATGTAATTAATTTTTATGAAGCAAAAATTTCCTCCCCTCATTTTTGGGTGCTGCAGCCGTGAGGGTTGGGAGAGAGGAGAGAGAGTGAGTAGCTTCCTTGGGAAGCTTGGAGGAAATTTCCTAGAAGCTTCCTTGAAGCTTCCTTGAGAAGCTTCGCACGTTTTTTGATAAAGTACAAAGTAAGCTTGTCTCCTTAATTAAATACTCTTAAACAGATGATTAATTACACTGTTAGAATTATTTTCCCAGTGAATAACAGTTACAGTTGATGAAAATAATATTTTATTGTTCACCGGATAATTTTATGCTACAGCGATTTTATTTATCAGATAAAATCTCGAAAAATGCAAACCTCGCAAACTGTGCCCCGGCCTCGGGTTTAGTAAGATCCTCCATTGACACGTCGACAGTTCAAGATTTACCAATCTCAGGAAAAATATTTCGTTACCCCGGCTCCGCTCAGTGCGCACGCAAAACGAAGAATATACTAAAATATTTGACATTTTCAGAAAAACCCATAAAAATTCCTAAAAATCACAAATATTAGAAAATGGATATTTATCATGAAAAAAAAATTTTTCAGGGCGTTTCATTGACTCTGCTCAATTTGCACACAAAACGAGAAATATATTAAAATATTTAGCATTTCCAGAAAATTGTAGAAAAATCTCTAAAAATCATGAATATTGGGAAATGACTATTCATGATGAAACAAATCATTTCTGAGGTGTTACACTGACTCTGGTCAGTGTGCACGCAAAATAAGAAATATATTAAAATATTTGACGTTTCCGAAAAAATTCACAAAAATTTCCAAAAATTAGAAATATTATAAAATGATGATTAATGATAAAATAAATAATTTTTGGAGTGTTACAGACTGTGTTTTCGGTGTGGTGAGAAATTTATCGCAGAGCACGTCTGCAAATTCAAACAGCTACATCTGTTGTTAATGGAGTCTGAAGAGGAATTGAAGGATTTTCAAGAAGAGAAGGGTTAAGAGGAGGAACAAGAACTAGAAGAAGGTGCAACGCAGCTATCTTTTAATGGTATAATGGGGTTAACTTCTAAAAGATCCCTGAAATTATAGGGAGAAGTAAAAGGTAGAAGGGTGGTGATACTTATTGATTGTGGAGCTTCCAACAATTTCATAGCTAAGAAATTGGTGGAAGAATCGCAACTTCTTGTTTCAGAAACTCCAGAGTATTATGTGGAAGTGGGTGATGGGCATAAAATTAGATGTAGTGGAGTTTGCAAGGGAATGAAGGTGCTGGTCCAAGGGGTTAATATAAACCACGATTTTTACCTATTTGAGTTGGGAGGTGTAGATGTGGTATTGGGGTTGGAATGGCTAGAAGGGTTGGGGGAAATAAAACCTAATTTTAAGAAACTGACCTTGAAAGTGCATATAGAAGGCAAGACAGTGACACTCAGGGGAGAACCATCATTATCCAGAGCTTTAGTATCCTTAAAAATAGTGTGTAAAGCTTTAAAAGATGTGGGAGAAGGGTTCCTGGTGCAATATCAATCAATTACAGCAGAAGAGCAGCCTTCCAATTCTCATTGGCAGGAGCTGGATACATTGTTGGTTAAATTTGAAGGCTTATTTCAAGAACCACAAGGCTTTCCACCAAAAAGGAAACAAGATCATGCTATTATACTAAAGGAAGGGGCTCAAACTCCTAACATTCGACCCTATAGGTACCCTCACTACCAGAAGAATGAAATTGAAAAACTTATGGGAGATATGCTCAAAGCTGGAATTATTCAACCCAACACCAGCCCTTTCTTAAGCCCCATTATATTGGTCAGAAAGAAAGATGGTGGGTGGCATCTATGTGTAGATTATAGGGCCTTGAATAGAGTGATCATTCCAAATAAATTTCCAATACCAGCCATAGATGAACTGCTGGATGAATTGGCAGGGGCAGCAGTCTTTTCTAAACTGGACTTAAAGTCAGGGTATCACCAAATACGAGTAAGGGAGGAAGACATACCAAAGATAACATTTAGGACTCATGAGGGCCATTATGAATACTTCGTGATACCCTTCGGGCTGTCCAACACCGCATCAACCTTTCAATATTTGATGAATGAGGTATTCAAACCATTTTTGAGGAAATTTGTGCTTATTTTCTTTGATGACATTCTAGTTTACAGCAGGGACAAGGAATCACATTTGGAACATCTAAGGAGAGTTTTACATGCTCTAGAAGAAAATTGTGTCTTTGTAAACATGAAAAAATGTAATTTCGGTAAATCCCAATTAGAATATTTGGGACATATTATTTCAAGCCAAGGAGTGGCAGCGAATCCAAAGAAAATTGATGCGATGGTATCTTGGCCTACACCCACAAATATCAAGAGTCTAAGGGGATTCCTTGGGCTCAGGGGCTATTAGAAGAGATTTGTGAAGGGGGAAAATAGCAAGACCTTTAACACAGCAGCTTAAAAAGGAAGGGTTTGAGTGAGGAATGGAGGCCCAACAAGCCTTTGAATCACTCAAGTCAGCAATGACCTCTCTGCCAGTACTGGCTGTCCCATATTTTAGATAGCCATTTACAGTGGAAACAGATGCCTCGACAAAGGGATAGGAGCAGTTTTGATGCAACAAGGAAGACCAATAGCTTATCTAAGCCAAGGTCTATCAGAAAGGGCTCAAGCGAAGTCAGTTTATGAGAAGGAACTGTTGGCCATTGTTCTTGCAGTTTAAAAGTGGAGGCATTACTTGATGGGGTATCATTTCATCATCAAAACTGACCAGCATAGTCTCAAGTACTTGACTGAGCAAAGGTTGATGGGAGAGGAACAATAGAAATGGATGTTTAACCTGATGGGTTTTGATTTTGAGATTCAATATAAACCGAGAAGTGAAAACAAGGCTGCAAACTCATTATCCAGAAGGATGGAATTTGCTGCACTATCTACTGTTTGTTTGGCTGAAACAGATTCACTTATTGAAGAGGTTCAATCAAACACAAGGTTGAAAAATATCCTATTAGACTTAATGTCAAATAAGGATTCTCACCCGGGTTATGAAAGGAAAGGAGGACAGTTGTTGTATAAAGGAAGACTGGTTTTACCTAAAGGCTCGATGCGAATACCTACCTTGCTCAAGGAGTTCTATTCCTCCCCTATGGGGGGACATTCAGGTTTCTTCAGGACCTATAAACGAATGTCTGGTGTTTTGTTTTGGGAAGGCATGAAGAAAGAAGTCAAGGATTTCATTTCTGCTTGTGACATATGCCAAAAAAACAAGTATCAAGCCCTTGCTCCTACTGGTCTGCTGCAACCATTGCCTATCCCTACCCAAGTATGGCAAGACATTTCCATGGATTTTATAGGTGGATTACCTAAAGCAAAAAAGGTAGACACCATTATGGTGGTAGTTGATCGTCTCACTAAGTATGCTCATTTCCTACCCTTGAGTCATCCTTTTACAGCAAAAGAGGTAGCTGAACTGTTCATCACTGAGATAGTACGACTCCATGGATTTCCTTCCTTAATTGTTTCAGACAGAGATTGGGTCTTCATCAGTCAATTTTGGTCAGAATTATTTAGAAGATCTGGCACTCACCTTAAGATGAGTTCAGCCTATCATCCTCAATCAGATGGTCAAATCGAAGTGGTGAACCACTGCTTGGAGACCTATTTGAGGTGCTTTACAGGGTCCAAACCGAGACAGTGGACTAAGTGGCTAGGTTGGGCTGAATATTGGTTCAACACCAATTATAATAGTTTAACTAAGATGTCACCATTTAAGGCCTTGTATGGAAGAGATCCACCAGTCCTACTTCGATGTTCAAGAGATCTATCCACTATAGAAGAAGTAACTCAGTTGCTAGTTGAGAGAAATACAATGTTAGATGAGCTCAAAGACAACTTGGTTAAAGCTCAAAATAGAATGAAAGTGCAAGCTGACAAAAGCAGAAGGGATATGGTTTATCAACCAGGAGATTTTGTATATTTAAAAATTCAGCCTTACAGACTTAGGTCTTTGACTAAAAAAAGTCAATGAAAAATTGAGCCCGAGGTATTATGAGCCTTTTGAGGTATTGGAGAAGGTGGGTATAGTAGCATACAAGTTATAGTTCCCTGATTACAGCAGAGTGCATCCAGTCTTTCATGTCTCTTTGCTCAAGAAGTCGGTAACAGGAGATGTCCACAGCCAGCCCTTACTTACCCAACTATCCGAGGATTGGGAACTAAAGATGTGTCCAACCGAAGTAGTACAGGTAAGGAGAACTGACAATGGAGCTATGGAAGTACTCATTAAATGGGAAGATCTACTAGAGTTTGAGAGTTCTTGGGAATCATTTGACATAATTCAGCAGCACTTTCCCAATTTTCACCTTGAAGACAAGGTGAAACTCTTAGGGGGAAGTATTGAGAGACCCCTTATCACTAAGGTGTATTCGAGAAAGAAGAAAATAGGAAAGAGTGAAGCTGCAAGAGCTACACATGTGGAAAGCAAGGTTATGATGGGAAATGAAATAAACGGGAAGGTCATGTTACTAAACCATAACAGAATGTTGAGCTGGCAGAAGCTAGCGAAAAAGGGAGGGAATTTTGTTATGACAGGTGAAAATATAGAGGGGAACGGGAAAAGAGTGAGGCAAGCATGTTTTGACTGATCTTTGGGAAGGAGGAGCAGACCCCTCGAAGTGTCTGGATATCTTACGTTCTTTTCTATTTCTTTTTTGTTATTTCTGGACTGATATCACACTGATATTAGGATCAGAATTGTTATTTAGTGTTCTTAATACAACTCTGATCCAGTTTCCTATCAGATTGTCATTGTTCTTTGTCCTTCAATAGAGGTGTATCCCTATTTTTTTTAGGCTATTTACCTTCCAAGGTTCAACACATAATGTCTTTTTAAGTTATTTACTTAAGCCTGATGCATGCCTAGGATACCAGTTCAAATTGCTTGGCCTGAGCATACTTAGGCATTCCTATTTTGAACAAACTTAAGCCTGATATGTGGTTAGGATATTAGTTTAGATTTCTAGGTTTGAGTGCACTTAGACATTCTTGTTTTCAACAAACCTAAGCCTGATGCATGCTTAGGATATCAGATCAGTTCGCTGATGTAACACCCTCCTTAGGGCGCTACACTTCATGTTACTAAATTACCAAATTACCCTTCAATTAAAAATCACGCTTGTATTATAAATACGAGTTATAAAATTTCTTAATGATAATAAGATAAACTTAGCAGAAAATAAAGACATAACAACATTGTCACACATAATTTACATCATATATATACATACAAGCCTTTAGTACTGTCGCACTTAAATATTTTACAAACTAGACTTCCAAAGTATTTAAACTTTAATTTAAAACTAACATATAGCCCAAATCCTACTAGACAACAGAACCCTCAGACGGGTCATTCTCAGATTCCTCAGCATGTAGGAATCCATTGTGATGTGCAATCCTACGGACAGGTGTACGAGCAGACGACACAATACTAACCGTACTGGGAGTACGATAGTAAGCTCCCCAATACTGGCTAATGGATATTGGGAACTCTAGTTGTACATAAATATTGACAGAAAAGTAAGGGTGTCCTAAATGTTGTCTACTCAGTCTAATATTTAGGTCTCCTAAGTAATAGATACTCTCTCTCTCTCTAAGTCTACAGTCAATGCCTCATCTCCTCCGATGAATGTCAGCTTCAGGTAGCCAAGGAAACTAGGTATCTGCATCTCTTCAAAACTCAACGTCTTCAGCAGGAGTCTGCTCCTCCTCAACTTCTCGCTCTATCTCTTGCTCGACGTCTTAACAATTATAAACATAATACAGAACATGCATATAAAGAGGTGAGATCACCTACGCCAACACCAGTATGGTAGCAATGAAGATAAACACATGCAATATCTCATACAAATATCTATCATACCATAATTACAATTATGCCACTAACATCATTATTATCATAAAACATGTAATATACCATAATTACAATCATGCCATTATCAATGATCAAATGACCAATAAATCAATTATCATAAACAAGAATTACGATAATACCCTCTATCATTATATGTATGCACACAGACTCAATTTCCTACTCCATGGAGCTACAACTCAGGTTGGAGAGAGTGATCGAAAAGAATTATCGGTACCAACATGCCTCGGACCACGTGCTCAGTCTTGCACATCCAGCATATACACGACAGTCTTTATCAGATCTTGATTAAGGATAGTGTCTCGGTCTGGATCATTGGTGTGCTGCGTCGGTCTAACCTGCGGCACAGAAGAGCTACCAACTGCCCATTGTAGGCAACCCGCACCCCAATGCCCCCAAAGTCAACGAGTGACTTACACTACGCATATCGCACCCACTCAGGAGGTGTAGTCTCTCCTAGGCAACTAGCCTCATACAGTCCATCGGACCTTTCCAATGCATGTACTATGCACTATTCACATTTCCAATTCATATCACATAATCGGGGTCCCACACAATAATCTAACAGTATAATTACTGTATTTCAATCGCGTAGTCATATTTTCGCATTTTCTCAATTGTGACTCAATTCTGTCGCCTTTTCAAAATCGCGTAGCGATTTTTCAACATTTTCAAATCACGTAAATATTTTTCTTACGTTTTAAATCAAAAATACTATTTTTCTCATTTTAATACTAAAATTGGCTTTATTTTCCATATTTGCACACTAGTCCCTCAAAACTCATATTTACATATTAGTCCCTCAAAAATTGATATTTACGTCATAGTCCCTCAAAAATTACTATTTATGAAATAGTCCCTCAAAAATTAATATTTACAAAAAAGTCCCTCATAAAATTAATATTTATGAAAAAGTCCCTCATAAAATTCATGTTTACAAAATCATCCCTCTTTTATAAAATATTTACAATTTGACCCTTTAAAAATAATATTTACAATATGACCCCTCTAAAAATAAGTATTTATACCATGGCCCCTCATTTTGATAAAATTTACAATTTAATCCCTCTTTTATAAATATTTGCGGTATAATTCCTCTAAAAATCAGTAAATGGTATTGTTTTTCAAAAATCGTTATTTTTTTTCTTTACTACCCATAAAATCATTTTATTTTACTATACTCAATTTTTTTCCAAATTCATTTAAATCTCTCAGTTCTCATTTTAATTCATCAGTGTAAAGACTTTGGTCCTTTTTCCATAGTATGGCCGTGAGCCTCGGTACTCTTTGGAGTACACATACAATCGATTCATCATGTTATTCACATCCTAAATTACACATACAATCTCATGCTTTCATAATTACACATACACACATAATATCAAAGCTTTAAGCATTTTATCACACATGCAAGCATAGAAACACAATCAAACACAACACAAACACAATCAAAACACATCAAATAATCGGTGAAGAACCCTTATGGATTTTTCATCGTACAAAACCATTCTCACACCACCAAAACTTGGTTGGTGAGGTTAAATCTCCCTCTTACCTCTTGAAGACAATTTAATCGGTTAGTTTTCCTCCTTTCCTTCAAATTCGTGCAATCCCCCAAACAAATCCCTAAAATTCTTAAACAATTAGTAAAAACACAAACAAGGTTTAATATTGAAAAACCATGGAACAATCATGGTTAGAACAATTAGAAATCTAATTTTGAACCATAAAATCAAGACTTACCCTTAAGTAAGTAAGCAAAAGGTTGGATTTTGGATAAGATAGAGTAGTTTTTTGGAAAAACTTTGTGAATGAAAAGTGTTTAGAATAGGATTTGGGTTTAGGAAATATGATGAGATAAAATTATAGAGGTTTGGTTGTGTGGGTAGTGAGCTTGGCCGAATAGAGAGGAAAGAAAATAGAAGAAAAAGTGTTCTTGGTTCTTGCTATTTTTGGAGAGAAAATGGATAGATTAACTAGGATAAATGTGAAATAAAAGTGAAGAGTGTAATATGAAAGGGCTGCTGCCGTGTGGGTAGTTTTAGTGAGGTTGAGTGATTGAATTTGCATGGTAAATATCCTAGAGTGTTCACATTGGTTAAGCACATGACTTATGTCTTTGGATGGTTCAAGAACCATGTAGAAACAAGCCAACTAGCCTCCTTGATTGCAGCCCAAAAACCGTGTGGTCTTCATCTTTTTAGGGGCTTAATTGCTTTCCAATTACATCTAATTACATGCTAATAAATTAGGTAATTAGTTAGGTTAAATATCCTAACCAATCTTGATTAATATTCTAATCATATAACCAATTAGTTTAATATATTTTAACATATATTATATCCTTTAATCAATATTAAGATATCTAATTAGTATTTAGATTATAATTAATTAAGAACTAAACTAGTTCACTTAGTTTGCTAATTAGGTAATTAGATTAGTCAAATTAAGCTTAATTAGCTACTAACCAAATTCAAGCCTACAATTTTTGACTTAATTCTAACTATTGATTCATCTTTAATTCCTAGCCATAGATTACATCTAAGGTAGATATCAATTGGTCATAAAACTAGCATTCTAATCTCAACATTGATTAGATCAACGGCTAAGGTTAAAGGCTTCCTAACTAAGTCTTCATCCAATGATCCAAATGAAAGTCTATGCTTCCTTCGTTGACTCATTCTTATTGGTTTAGAAAGTCAAGCCTACTTTCGTTGACTTGCTCTCATTGGCTAGAATTTGTCCAGTCAGCACAGTTGACTGTTTTTCCTAAACGTGGGCCCCACGAACTTTTTCGGGTCCATAAATAAATTTTTTACTATTTTTGAGGCAGTAGGTACTGTTGAATAAAATAATATTATAATAATATAAAATTATTTTATTGCACAGTTAAATCCTAAAAATTATAAGATTAATATACATATCAATCAGAATTAGGTTTAGTAAGATCCCCTAGCTCTAATTAATTAAAATAAGATTTTTCCCGGTCAGAAAATTATTATTTTCTTGACTCAGAGCAAATCACACAAAATGATCAAAAAGGGTCTCAGAACAGTCAAACTATTTTTATAACACACAGAAAATACAAAATAGTGTAATTCTGCTATTACTATTCATATAGTCAGAATTTGGGGTGTTACAACTCTCCCCCTCTAAAATAAAGTTTCGTCCTCGAATCTTGACATACATATTCAAAATAAAAACGGATACTGCTCTCTTATCTTCTCTTCCAACTCCCATGTGGCTTCACCACTTACATCATTCCATACCACCTTAACTAATGCGATGTCCTTTCCTCGAAGTTGCTTTACCCTTCGATCTTCAATTTTGATCGGAAACGTCTCATAGGTCAAGTTCTCCTTCAGTTGTACAGTGTCTGGTTCGATCACATGAGTCAGATCAGAAATATATTTTCGTAGTTGCGATACGTGAAATACATTATGAAGATTTGATAAGAACGATGGTAGTGTAATCTGATAAGCTACCGGACCTACCTGACAAAGTATCTGATATGGTCCAATAAACTTCAGAGTGAGCTTCCTCGACTTGATCACTCGTCCAACTCCAGTCATAGGCGTCACACATAGAAATACATGGTCACCTTCTTCAAATTCAAGCGGTCTTCATCTTTTATCTACATAACTCTTTTGTCGCGTTTGAGTTGTCCTCATCTTGTCTTGGATCATCACCACTTTCTCAGTTGTCTGTTATACAAACTCGGGTCCTACCACAGTACTTTCACCATCATGGTACCAACACAACGGCGTTCTGCATTTTCTCCCATATAATGCCTCATAGGGTGCCATCCCTATGCTCGAATGGAAACTATTGTTGTAGGTGAACTCTATCAACAGTAGAAATTCATCCCAACAACCAGTTTGCTCTAGTACACAAGCCCTCAACAAGTCCTCCAATGACTGAATCGTCCTTTCTGACTGACCATCTGTTTGTGGATGGTAAGCAAAACTCAAACGTAGCTTTGTTCCCATTGCTTCTTGCAAACTGTTCTAGAATCTCGATGTAAATTGCGAATCTCGATTAGAAATTATACTGGATGGTACACCATGAAGTCTAACAATTTCATTGATGTACACTTGAGCTAACTTCTCCATTGAGTACTTAATATTAATCGGTAAAAAGTGCGCCGACTTTGTAAGCCGATCAATAATTACCCATATAGAATCGTGACCCTTCCGAGTCTTCGGCAGTGCAGTTACGAAATCCATTGCTATATCATCCCATTTCCACTCAGGAATAGGCAAAGGTTGCAACATCCCTGATGGTCCCTAGTGTTCCACTTTGGCCTTCTGACAAATCAAACAGGATGATACATATTCTGCGACATCCCTGTTCATTCCTTGCCACCAATATAGCTGTTTCAAATCTTGGTACATCTTTGTGGCTCCTGGATGCATACTCAACTTGCTTCTATGAGCTTCATCCAAAATTGATCTCCTCAGTTCTGGATCGTTTAGTACACAAACTCTCCCCTTGAACTTCAAAATTCCATCAACACCTTCACTGAATTCCAATTTTGCTCCTTGACTTCTTGCTTCCTTTGCTTCTTGCAAATACTGATCACTGTTTTGCCCTTCTCGTATTCTATCCATCAAATTATTTGAAATAACGATCAGGTTCAAACATATCTTCCCCGGTGTCAACTTCACAGATAATCGCATATCCCGAAATTCTTCTATCAGTTCTTTCTCCTTCATCATCATAACAGAAGCATTAAGCGCTTTCCTACTTAAGGCATCCGCTACGACATTCGCCTTCCCGGGATGATACTGTAACTGAAAGTCATAGTCTTTCAGAAACTCGAGCCAACGCATTTGTCTCATGTTCAACTCTTTCTGGTCAAACAGATACTTCAAACTTTTATGGTCACTAAAAACAGTGAACGTTGCCCCATAGAGAAAATGTCTCCATACCTTCAATGCAAACACCACTGCTGCTAACTCCAAGTCATGAGTCGGATAATTCCTCTCATGCATTTTCAACTGCCTCGACGCATATGCCACAACCTTACGGTTCTGCATAAGTACACAACCTAACCCTTGATACGACATCACAATACACCTCGAAAGGTTCATTCGAATCAGGCAAAATCAAAACCGGTGAAGTAGTCAGTCATCGTTTCAACTCCTGAAAACTTTCCTCACATGCTTCAGTCCATGTAAACGGTTGATTCTTTCGTGTAAGTTAGGTAAGAGGTCCTGCAATCTTTGAAAACCCTTCTATGAATCGTCGATAGTAACCAGCCAATCCGATGAAACTACGGATCTTCGATACAGTCTTTGGTCTCTCCCATTCAACAACTGTCTCCACCTTTGAAGCATCAACTTCAATTCCATCTGCCGATATGACATGCCCCAAAAATTGTACTTCGCTCAACCAAAACTCACATTTGGACAACTTGGCATACAACTTATTCTCCTTCAAAATCTGAAGAACCACTCTGAGATGTTCAGCATGCTCCTCCTGACTTCGAGAATAAATCAAGATGTCATCAATAAAGACGACAATAAACTTATCCAAGTATGAACGGAAAATCTGGTTCATGAATTCCATAAATATCGCAGGTGCATTAGTCACACCAAAAGGCATCACTTGATACTCGTAATGTCCATATCGTGTCTGAAACGCAGTCTTCGGGATATCCTCCACCTTCACACGTATCTGGTGATATCCAGAACGTAAATCAATCTTAGAAAATATTGCGGCTCCTCGCAATTGGTCCATCAGATCATCGATTCTTGGTAGTGGATATTTGTTCTTGATTGTAATCTTGTTCAATTGTCGGTAGTCTACACATAGACGAGAAGTCCCATCCTTCTTCTTTACCAACAACACTGGAGCTCCCCAAGGTGATACACTTGGTCTCACAAACTGTTTCTCCAATAAATCTTCTAACTGCTTCTTAAGCTCTGCCAACTCTACTGGCGACATCCGATAAGGCGCCATAGATATAGGTCCAGCTCCAGGTACCAAATCAATAGAGAATTCAATCTCTCTTTCCGGCGGTATTCCAGGTATATCTTCAGGAAACACTTCAGGAAACTCATTCACTACGAAAATATCCTTCAAAACGTCTTCACACTGAACCTCCAAAGAAGACATCAACAAGTACGCTTGATCTCCTTCCTTCAAATAAGCTTCCACTTGCGTAGCCGTTAGGAATCTAGGATCTTTAACCTCAGGAAAAACTAATGTCTTACTTGCACAGTCTATCAAGATATGGTTGGAAGACAACCAATCCATTCCTAAGATTACATTAATCTTGGAAAGAGGCAAACAAATCAAATCCACATGAAAGATCCTATCTCTAACAGATACAGGGCAATTCAAGCATACTTTTGTAGTTATCACAGGCTTATCAATAGGAGTACTAACACTCAAATCATACGGCAATGTAGTCACAGTTAATCCCAAACGCTCCACACAATCACATGCAATGAAAGAATGTGTTGCTCCCGAATCATATAATACTGTTAAAGGATTACCTTCAATAGCACACTCCTCCATTATCAAGTCCTCGGATTTAGCGGCTTCCTCCCCGCTCATAGTATACACTCGACCACCCGCCTGTGGCCTTGCTGTGCGAACACTACCCACTGATGGCTCCGCCTTTTGCTGATCACACTCCCTAGAGAAATGTCCAGGCTTCCCACATCGATAACAAATCACCCCCTTGTGCTGATAGTCCCTGGTGATATGTACTTTCCCACACTTAAAACATTTAAGTGCAGAAGTTCCAGTTGAAACTGCCCTACTGCCGCTAGAGCTTCCCCTAAATGATTGTTGTCGATTCTGACTTACTGCTAGTTTAGTATATGGTTTCTGTTGGAAACGGTTGCCACCACTACTCTTCCCCCTTTGGAACCGTGCTGGTCCAAAATTTTTATTCCTAGCCTCTCTCAGATGATCAATCTCCTCGATCTTTCGGCACTTATCTAGCAATACTAGAAACTGATCAATGTCCACAGTTGCTAAAGCTCGCTTGATGTCAAGCCTCAGCCCCTCTTCGAACTTTCTACACTTCCACTCCTCATCTGGATGCATCTGGAAGTACCTCGAAAACTTAGACAAGCTTTCGAACCTTGCTGCATACTCACTTACAGTCATTACCCCTTGCTTCAGACTAAGGAACTCCATCTCCTTAGCATGTCGAACACTGGCCGGGAAATACTTCCCCAGAAACTTCTGCCTAAAGAGCTGCCAAGTCACAACTCTCCCTTCAGCTTGGATTAACCTCCGGGCTCCTGCCCACCAAGCCTCTCCATCACCGACTAGCACGAACGTGGTGAAAGTAAGCTTCCGCTCATCAGTACAACCCATGCC